>CM068770.1:4157071-4297071 GCA_035084275.1 Hydrolagus colliei | reverse complement strand
GCCGTGTAAGGCCTTGATTGATGTTGTTGCTGTTGTGCGTATGTGCAAAACTCTCCTGGGGCTGATTATTCTGCGAGAGAATCTTATTGAACATCTTCGTATGTTAACGAAGGCAGAGAAGCGTTGCATTTGTTTCATGTACGGGATCCTCAACGGGCCTCGAAAGCCAGGCGAGGGGAATAGAATGAACTCGAACGCAGTATCGCCCGAGCATCTTAGCTGATGTGCGGCAAGGGGGCTAGGAACGATAAACTATTAAACACGTTCAGAGTTAGCTGTTGGCAACTCGCCCAGCATTCATCTGTTTCCTTTGTTGGGGGAAAAAAAAAAATGTTTTCGGCGCAAGGCTCTGAGGTCATCTCTTCACAAAGGAGCCAATTGTGATATTATTTTGTCCTTGTTTGTGGAGGCACTTGTGCGCAGACCAATTGCTTTTTTTTGCCAAACGTGATTTGTCGCCCTGTATTTATTGGGCAGAGCAGCGCGAGGTATCACAGGGCAATGGGTCGAAGTTGCGGGTGGAACAGAGAGAATGACAAAGACTTTTGCGCGAGTGCGGAAATGTAATGAAAAGAAAGCTGGGCAGCAGAGTAACCTGCCGATTGCACACGTCAAAATGCACTGGCTTTAAGGTTTTCACAACAGGGGCATTTTTTTTGATAGTTTTTCTCGTATCACTCTGGCTTTATGGATTGTCACAATATTCTCAAGAAAGTTTCCTATTGTTTTTTTCTCTCCCCCACCACCCCCTCACTATCCCACAAAGGCAAAACTTTATCTTGGGTGAGCTGGGAGAATGTTCAAATGATTTGGGGTTTTGTTACCCAATCATAGAATCATAGAATCATAGAATTTTACGGCACAAAAGGAGGCCATTCGGCCCATCTAGTCTGTGCCGGCTCTTTGAAAAGAGCGATTCAATCCCACTGCCCTGCCCGCTCCCCATAGCCTAATAGACCCGTTCTCCCTAAATAAAGATCTAATTCCCTTTTAAAAGTTGTTATCGAATCAGCCTCCACCACCTTTTCAGGCAATGCATTCCAGATTCGAACAACTCGCTGAGTGAAAAAATTTCTCCTCAGCTCCCCTCTACTGCGCCTTGAAACTATTTTAAATCTGTGACCACGAGTCACAGATTCACCCACGAGTGGAAATAGTTTTTCTCTAATGAGAAGCATTTAATTGCTCATTGAAAAATAGATGAACTTTCCGCAAACTCTCACTGTGAAGCTGCTGGGGGTTGATAAAGGAATATTTAGATCACTCCGGCGGGGGGGGGCTATGGTTTTCCTTCCACTTTGTAGGGGATGGAGGCGGTGGAGAGATAGAGGAGCGGTTTGGAAACTTATGGAGTCCCGTGGCTGGATGGTTAGAGCACTCGCTTCACTAGCGAGAGACCTGGGTTCAATTCCCGGCAGGGCAAAACCTTGGGCATGTTTCCTTACTCCACACGCCTGATAATAATGCCCCACCCCCCCAAATATTTTTTTAATTGGTCGTTCGAATCCACAACTGTTTGTGGAGACGCTGCTGTGCGCAATTGGCTGCCACGTTTCTCCCATAAATATACAGTCAATTCACCTTGCAGTAAATTCGGCAAAGCGCTTTGAGACGCTCTAGAAGATGTGAAAAGCTTATATATAATATATATAAAAGCATATATATATATAATGTCATCATTATAAAATCCAGATTCCAGTATCGAGTACTTTTATTGACCTGGAAAAACAAAACTCTTCTCACATCAAAATGTCTCAGAGCATTTCACAAGTAAATCCTGCCAAGCACAGGCAGTGACTGTTATTTTTTTGGAGATAAATGTGACGAGTGTCCTCAGTGAAGCTATTTCTCATGAATAGGCACGAATTGAAGCGCATTTTATCCGGAGGCTTGTTGGCCAAGACACTGGGAAAAAATGTGCTTGTGTTCAAATGGTGTCTGTGAATCTCGCTGGGAGAGGGCAGAGAGAGATCTCAGTTGAATGTTTCACATGAATAATAATAATAATCTTTGCATTTGACACAACACTTCATTACGTCATTGAGACTTCTCAAAACTCTTCACAAGATTACAGTGTAAAGTGGATTGGTTGCTATATTTTGTGGATAAAACGTGACTGCCAGGCTTGCAGAGCAGAGTCTCACAAATAGGCGCGGATTGAGTGAACCAATTTATTTATATATTTGGGAGAAATTATTCCCCTTAAAGCGATTTGCAAATTGTCTAACAATCGGGTTTTATTTACTGCTAGATAGACGGAGGCGGGTGGAGTGAGGAAACATGTCGAAAGCCACAACAGTATGAAAGGGTTTGACTTCTTCGAATGTCAGGGATTATCAGGATTATTATTAACTCGGTGCTCAAATATTCTATCTGTGCGGTGTTTTTTTTAAACCGTGGGTTTGTTTCTCAAATAATGCATAGCCTCACAGCACCGTAGAAGCCTTTGGTTTTTCGAGCCTTTTCCTCAGATCTCTCCACCGGACTTTGTTTCAAATTAATCTCAAACGTTTGCGGTGTGTTAAATTCACGGGGCGTCCATGCATTTTGGATGAATAAATCTTTTTTGGAAAAGCATCTGACATTTCCAGGAGGCCTTTGAAATACCCACACTTTTTTTTTGTTGTTCGCCAATTCTGAACGTATCAATAATTGACATTTTGCAGCTCAGAGACTCTTTGTTGAGGTTGGTGGGAAGCGGAGAGAGTCGGAGGAGATATAAGTGGGAGGCAGCTCTCGGACTGATCCTCATATGCAGCTCGTTTGATGTTCAAATCGTCCAATCACTCTGTTTAAATTTGATTTAAGAAAAAAATGTTTTGTTGTTCGTTATCTACGCTGTCATCGTAACCTTTCATCCATGGAGCTGTAGCTAAAATCTCCCGGTTGTTCACTCACTCCAGATAAACTGTACACTTGACATGATTTGGAGGAAGTGATTATCCCTTATACTATTTTTATCTGTGGTTTGGCAGTTCCTTGTTCTAACTCATCAAAAGAGCGCATCGTTGAATATTCGAACACCGTATTTTTCTGCCAGGCGTTGCTGGCAGATTGTATATTCACGGAAGAGATAACAGTGATTAATAAGACCTTGTTTTTGGGGTGCGGGGCGGGAGAGGGGGCGGGGAGATAGTCACTGGGGCGCTAATTTGCCTCGTTGCTTAAAGAGATTTATTTCGCAAGAAATAACGCATCACGTAATTTGGGGATTTCCATACTTTGCTGGAACCACATGGGGAAACTTGATGGTAAAATAATGTACTGTACTCCGAAACAGTGTTCGGAATCTTTTTTTTTAAAAAAGCCACAAATTAGCCTGCCAACAATCCAGAGAAGGGGATATGCAGCTCGTGTGTTTTTTTTCTCCAATATCGTCAGCTGTGCGGAGGAGTTGGGTGAATTGTTCTAGTTCTTTTAGCTTATATTTTATTCTATTCACCGTTTTTTGTTCTCCTATTTATTCTCCCTTCTCCCTTCCTACTTTCCCATCCAGAATAATAATAATTATTTACAAGGACCATCACTATTTTTCTCACTAAGAGGCGGTGGGGAAGGTATAACAGGTGAGCAGAAGATTCCCTTCAGGGAACTCATTATGGCTTGACCTCTCTTCAGCCTGGGAGCTGATGCCTTGATTGCTTCCGACGTACACTTTGACAATGGAATAATAAGAAGATTAGCACTTCACAGGATATGTTCTGTAAAGCGAATTGACTGTATATTTGTGGGAGGAACGTGACAGCCAAGTGCACACAGGCAGCGTCCCCCAAACAGTCGTTAATTGAAGTGACCCAATTTATTATTATATTTTTGAGGGATTATTATTAGGCGCGCATGTGTGTGTGTGTGTGTGTGTGGAGTAAGGAAACTTGCCCACAAACAGTGGCGGATTGAGTGACCAGATTATCGTTGTGTGTGTGTTTTTTTTGGGAGAGATTATCCTATCACTGCAGTGATTATAATAAAAGATGTGCAAGCCTCCTGACATCTTTGCAGTAGCAATAAAGGGACATTTACTGTCACTAGGTTCTATTATAGAGACTGGGCAGACAGATTCCCAGTCACAACTTTACCTTTCTGCACCAGCCCAGCGATCACATCGAGGTGCCGTTTGTGACAGACCACTGTCGACACTCTATTTCTTTCCAGCGTTCCCTCGGCTTGCGGTTGACTACCAAATGGAAGGAGTGCTTAACGTCTTCTCCTTGTACTCCCAAAGGGGGCAAGAGAAAACCGACACAAATAGTGATCGCCTTCGGAAAAAATAATAGAGTCCTTTAGTCAAATTCATCTGTCGGTTTTTTGTTGAGAAAAAAATATGAGTAAATCCTCATGTTGAAGAGTATTCACAGGAGAATATTTTTCTTTACACACACACGTGCGCGCGTATACACACCCACACACACACCACACACACACACACATTGTCCGGAAATGAATTAGCCATGGCAAGCAGTGACCACGATTTGTTTATTTATTTTTTGGGCCGAGAACTCAAACCACAAAGGGAAAAAAAAACGCTTGATTTCTTTGATCTCCTCTCTGTTGTGCAGTGGAAAAGAACTATTTCCGAATTTCCGAGTATCCTCACAACACAGTAGCGTGTGTGTTTCCGATCCATCCGCATGGCAGCTAATGTTGCCAATATTCGTAGCTCTGCTACGTTTACCCCTTAATTGCCGTCCATGCCTAGGCACCTATGAACCCGCCCGTCCCCTCCGTGTCCCCCGCCCGACCCACCCTACCATCAGTATTAGATATAACGGCTTCTCACGTCTTCTGGATGTCTCAATGTGCTTCACGGAATATACTGCAAAGTGAATTGACTATATTTGTGGGAGAGCGAAATGCGGCAGCCAATTGCGCACAGCAGCGTCCCCTACACAAACAGCTGTGGATTGAAATGGCCAATTTATTATTATATTTTTGAGGGGGTTATTAGGTGTGTGTGTGTGTGTGTGTGTGGAGAGCAAGGAAACTTGCCCAAGGTTTCTCATGGACCTGTCTGGAATTGAACCCAGGTCTCTCGCTCGTAAGGTGAGCGCACTAACCATTGAGCTACAGGACTCCACGGACTGTGAGCTCAGTGTCCCGATGTGGGGCTTGAACCCACAACCTTTTGAATCCGGGGGGAGGGGGGGCAAATTTCTATCTGAGCCAGGCTGATGCAGTTGTCAATGAAAACCTCAACTTGCCTTGTTTTTTTGTCTCAGTAAAGCAAAGAGTGATAATTCTCAATGAAAAACAATTAGCCTTTCAAGAGGCTGTCTGCTGGAGAAAGGAAGAATCATTACCCCTCTCGCTAAGTGTCAGACATCGATGTCATAACTCCGCCAAATGTTGAATTCAATGACGGCCAGAATGTTTCTGGAGAAATGAATTAGCAGAAGATAAAACAGAAATGAAGCTTTGTGGTCTGTCTGATCGTTCTTCCCACCGGTCTCTCCACAAACCAATTCAACCACTTGATTTCCTTGTCACCGAGTCTTGCAACGAGTCTGAAATTGTGTCACGCCAACACAATTTGGAAAAGCTTTCTGCCTCGGTGTGTGTTCGAAGGCACAATCGAACACGGCTTCCGTGATGTATGAAATTGCTCTTGAAACAAAGCCTTCTAATTGGAAGTAATCCTTGAAGAGAGATTGCTTTGTGGAGAGCCCGTAGCCTAGTGGTTGGCGCGCTCGCCTCGCGAGCCAGAGGAACGCCGGTTCGATTCCCGACGAGGGCAAAACCTTGGGCAAGTTTCCTTACTCCACACGCCTCTGTTGATCAAGAGGTAAGTGGGGACCCAGATCCATGGGATAATAATACTAACAAAAAATTATCACTCAATCTAGGACTGTTCATGGGACGTTGCTATGACAATGGATTGCTGCGTGTCACTCACAAAATACACAGTCACTCCACTTTACAGATTATTCTGTGGCAACGCCTTAAGAAGCACTGTTTACAACTACAACTACTATTAAATTACATATATACGTAGCGCCTTTCACATCGGGAGGACGTCCCGAGGCGCTCGACACTCAGTGTTTCAGAGCTGGGGTCGTGATTGGGCAGCTGGGAGGGAAAGGAGGGGATTTGGGGTGAGCGATAGCATACGGGTCTTGAGACAGGACTTGAAGGAGGCCAGGGAGGGGGTGAGGCAGAGGGACTGAATTCCAAAGGTTGAGGGCAGAGTGTCTGAAGGCTCGCCTGCCAATGGTAAGGCGGGTGGATCAGGCCAGAGTCCACTGAGTGGAGCGGGTGGGCAGGGGTTTAGGAGATCACAGAGGTAGGGATGGGGCAAGGCCATGGAGGGCTTTAAAGGTGAGGACCAAGATCTTGAATTGAATCCTCTGGGTGTTGGGGAGCCAATGAGGGAGATGGGGGTCACAGAGCATGGTGCAGGAGAGGACACAGGCTGCAGAGTTCTGGATGATCTGCAGCCTATGGAGGGAAGACTAGGTCAGATGTTAAATCAAGGTCCCATCTGCCTCATCAGACGGACATTAAAGAACCCGTGTGAAAAGAGAAGGATATTCTGTGAAGCGCTTTGAGACGTCGATAAGATGTGAAAAGCGCTATATCAAAATGCGAGGATGATTTTTATTGGGAGAGAGAAATTGTACTAGCAACGTTACTTACTGCAAGTACTACATTCTTTCTGCTTTGAGTTTGTTTCTTTGTTGAAAATAATTGTTTAAAATCATTACATTCCAGCTATTTCTTTTTGAATATTCTCGTCGGAAAAGATACTGTGTGAATGTTTATTGCATGACACAGTATATCTTGTTCCTGGTGTAATCAGCGTTAGATTAGAGTGCCATTGCAGTAAATACTAGATCGCAAAGTCAGTTCGTGCAGCAATCCATTTGTTACGGAGTGGTGGCTTGACTTAATCAGATTCTCCCAAGTTCGTAACTTAATAACTTATGTTTGCTTTCATAAATAAGCATTGTTCATCCGTCGTTCGAATGAGACATCAACCGAATCCTGTTTAGATGGATGTTCGATGTTTCACCCATATTACTTACCGTGTGTTCTGTGAGTGAAACTCGCTGTTTCGCCCACAGAATACACAGTAAGTAACTCCACTTTGCAGTATATCCCGTGAGGCACTTCGAGACGTCTCGACGACATGACTTTACAAGCGAGAGAGACCTGGGTTCAATTCCAGGTCAGGGCGAAACCTTGGGCAAGTTTCCTCACTCCACATGCCTGATAATAATCCCTCAAAAACAAAATTGGTCGCTCCAATCCGCGACGGTTTACAGGACGCTGCTGTGCGCAACTGGCTGCCGCGTTTCGCCCATAAATATACAGTCAATTCACTTTACAGTATGTTCTGTGAAGCGCTTTGAGACTTTGAGAAGACGTGAAAAGCACTGCATCAAATGCAAGGATTAATAATACATATCACAAGGCATTTACAAGGCAAATGCAAAGATTATTATTATTTACTATCAATTATTACTCACAGAGAACTGACTTGAATACGTTAAAACATTCGCAGCGTATATTTCCCTTTTGAGATGACAATTTTTACGTAGTTCAGTCGCACAACAAAAAACGTTGAAATCTGTTCAGGCGTACGTCAAAAACTTTGTGGGTTGAGAGTCAACTGACTGGTTGTCAATGACTCCCAACGCACAAAGGGAAATGGCTTGGGTTCATCCAGTTTCCTCCGAGGTTGTGAGGGTAGGGGGGGTATTGAACGTGTGATTGAGGAGACTGACCAGCGTAGCTGTGGAGCTGGCAATTTCGAGAGGAAATGAGACAGGTACAAGATGGAAGACAGCAAGCAGAGCCGTACTGTAGAAAAAAAACAGGACCAGCACAGAGAGAGAGAGAGAGACGGAAAGACGGTGATATTATTTGCTGGTCTTCTAAAATTCCCTAATAGACCAAGCTTTTGTTCACAAAGATTACATCTGCACAAAAGAATTTTGCTTTCAAAACCTCGATAGAACGTCAAGTCATTTCCCTTTGAATTATTGCTGTCTCTTCAGCAGTAAGTGCATGTTGATATCTTTCTGAGTCTGTGTTTATGTGTCTGTAAGTGCCTGTTTATATGTGTCTGTTTATGCATGTCTGGTGTTTAGGTGAGCAGGTACTTATTTATGTATACGTGTATTTGTATGTGAGAGTGTGTGTGTGTGCGTGTGTGTTTGTATATGTCTGTATGTCTGTGAGTGTGATGTGTTTATACACACATGCGTGTGTAACTGTGTTTATTAGTGTGTGTGTGTGTGTACATTTGCGTTGGTGCGAAATGGAGACACAATAAATGAGAGGTTTCCATTTCAACCCTGATCAATGATATGCATTCAAGCATTCATCCTCATGTTTATCAGTGAAAGAGAGAATGACTCCAGTGTCAACATCCCAAAGCAGTACTGTTGACTGTGATTGGAACTAGGGTTCAGTTTGCTCGGGGCAGTTTGTCTACTTGAGCGCACTGTGCACATCTTTGTGACTGACTCAATCCCAGCGCTTCACAAGATTCACAAGAAAAGAAAAACACACAATGGTTTGAAACAATAAGGTTGGATTTGAAACCGTCTTCAACGCAATGTTGGATGCTCACGTAGCTCAGTGGTTAGAGCATTCACCCCGCACGCGTGAGGCCCGTGTTCGAATCCAGGCAGATCCTTTGGATCAGGCGTTAAACTGAGATCCCATCTCTCTGGGTCGAGGAGATGTAATAAATATATACTTTAAAAAATAAATCACGACGCTGCTCGAAAAGAAACAAGGGTTTGTTTCTCTCTCCTCCTGTGTCCTGGCCATCAATTCCCCCAGCTGAAACTGACTGCGTGTGAGAGACCAATTTGCCGTGTCTCAAATTGGGCGCCCAACTAAAGACACAGTCACTTTTCCAGCAATACCCTGTGAAGCACTTTACAAGCCCTGACGTGAAAAGGCGTTCGGGCCGACGCGAGGAGAAGGACTGTGGTGACACGTAAACAATTTTGGTTCCTGACGCACCAAAACGTCTTTGCCTCAGAGGTCCCTCTGTGACGTCGATTTGGAATCTGGGTTATTAATGGGGTTGGGGGGAGCGTGGGGGGGGGGAGGGGGCGGTGGGAGGGGGGGAAGAAATATGCAGCTGGTGCCAGTAATCATTTGAAATAATTACAGACGTAAGATTAATGGCCAGGGCGGAAATCACGGACATAATATATAGGTCAGACTGACACGGATAATAGGCGTCTTGTGACTGGACAGCAATGGTGGTGTTAATATCCAATGTGCTTGTGGATTCATTATGTTTGTGTTGTCCTACAGCCAGTTTAAACGTATTATTGGAAATAGTTAGCCTTGTACCTGGGAAACCAGTCGTTTTTTTGGGGGGAGTATTATAACATTGTGAGATTAATAGCTGATGACAGCGTGCTGTTAAACATTAATATCAGCAGCCCCCCCCCCCCTGTGTGTGTGTGTGTGTGTGTGTACAAACTGATGCTCGGAGGAACAACGTCTGCTGATGCGAATTAGTTGCCTGGTAACGACTTTATTCAGCGGTAATAAATACAAGTGCAGGAGAGTTTGCCCATTACTGGTTGAAGCTGAAGCCAAAGTGCTGGAGAGTGTAGAGCGTCTGTGTCGTTTCTTGCCGTGCGAAGTGGGAGTTTCGGGAGAGCTTTGCGTTCCATCGCAACAGGCGAGAGAGAGAGAGAGCTGGGTTCAATTCCAGGCAGATCAGGGCGAAACCTCTCCTTGCTCCGCACGCCTGATAATAATCCCTCAAGGAAAAGAATGATAATAAATCGGTCGTTTCAATGTTTGTGAGGGGGACGCTGCTGTGTGCGATTGGCTGCCGTGTTTCGCCCACAAAGCATACAGTCGGTTCACTTTACAGTATATTCTGTGATACGCTTTGAGACGTTTAGAAGACGTAAAAAAAACTACGTTAAGTGCAAACATTATTATTATAGTATATTATTATCCATATTATCCCCCCTTCAGCCTCTCTCCTGCCGTTTGGAACTCCATCCCACATTCACTTCGCCTCACCCCCCCCCCCCCCCCCCCACCCCACCCTCTTTCCTCGCCTCCTTCAAGCCTCGTCTCGTCACCCTCCCCGTCACCCGCGCCTTTGGTCACCCTCCTACCCCTACCCTCTCTGCCCTCCAACCGCAGCCCCCCCACCCCCCACCCGCCCCATCCCGACCGAATCCCTTACTCAAAAGTCGTTGTGCGTCAATGTTATTTGCTGCTGTTTAATGTTCTTTTGCTGTTGCTCCATTCGCAATTTCATTGCATTTCATTCTTCTAAAGCGATGTTCCAGGCAACAAACTTTAATTACTTTTCATTTGGAAAAAAATTAGCGGTTCAATTTGCCGATAACATTTTGTTGGTAATCTCCGGATTCTTGTGTTTGGAGGAGAAGCAAACCGTGCAGTCAAAATAACACTGATTAAACAGCCATTTCAACACGGAATGATTTATCTCCTGTCCAGACCAGGATTCTTACGGAGTGCATTACATTACACCCCAGTTAGCAGATTGATAACCACATTATACAAGGGTTGACAGTATGCAATGCCTGGCAGGGCCTCATTCGCGCGCACACAGACCCTTTGGAGTAAGAGTTGGTGGGGGTGAGAGAGGTGTGGGTGGAGGGGTGGGGTGGAGGGGTGGGGTGGAGGGAGTAGTAATGGCAAGCCTTGGTTCGCTTTGCGTTCTAGTGTTATTTTGTTTTGTCGTAATCGATCAAGTCTGTTGGACTGGCTGTTTTTTCTTTATGATTGGCATGTTAAACTCCTCGTTTAGACAAAGGGGGCGAATCGCTCAAACAGAGCAGCTTAGCTCAGTTATTGAGTGCGCACTGTGCCGTTTCATGCAGATGCGGTAAGATTGAACCTCGTGTAATGACTCCGCAGGCTAATGGACTTTTCAGGAGCAGGAAAATAACCACACACGCACACACAAACGCACACAAGTGCTTTCCTCACTTAGTTAATTTTCTCTTTCATTACGGAAACCCTTATCTTCTCCCGTCGCTTAGGGTGATAATGCGCCGATGATGGCATTTTTGCGGTTAATGGTGAAATGGACTCGTTCAGCCGTTTCGGGAATCGAGCCTGATGTGTACAGCCACCGTATCTGGTGTCAGTCCCACTAATTGTCTGGCCAGAATTGACTCGATTCAGAGGGAGACCTGGCTTCGATTCCCGGCAGGTCAGGGTGAAAACTTGGGCAAGTTTCTTTACTCCACACGCACGTTTAGAATAATAATCTTTCGAAAAAGAAACCAATGATAAATTAGCCATTTCAATCCACGACTGTTTGTGGGGGTGCGCAATTGGCTGCCGCGTTTCGCCCACATATATGTGCAGTCAATTCACTTTACAGTATATTCTGTGAAGCGCTTTGAGACGTCTATAAGACTATAGCAAAGCGCTATATTAAATGCAAGGATTATTATTATTCTTTTATTATTAGCTTCCTGTATTATTGGAGGAACCATCGTTTATATGTAGACTATAGACAATCCTCCAGATAAAATTGGTCATTGACTTCATGGCTGTTTGTGGGAGAATAGTTTATGCAATTTAGAAGCCGTGTTCACCCGCAAAATACGCAAATCGCAAGACGTTTACAATAATTTTACGATACATCTTAGAAGACATCCAGCAAAGCGCTTGAAAACCTTTTTTCACGATGCAATAAGACGCCACATCGAATGTGAGGATTAGTTTATTATTGCACGCGTTATATCAGACGGGCCTCATTTCATTTTTGCGAGGGTTAATGAGCCGAGCTTGATGTGGGACAGTGGCATTAACCATCTAATTATTTCCTTATCAATTGGCTTTCCATTCTGGAAGCCTCCCAGTGTATAGCCCGGGTGATTCCTTCCGAGTAAAATAATTTTTAATGTGAAATTTCAGAAATGAGAACAAAGGCATAATCTGATTTGACGAACGGGAGATTACTCGAAACTGGAGATTAATATTTCGGAGGCTACCCTGATTTTCTCTGTGTAATTATGACATTTGAAACCTTTCAGATGAATTAAATGTTTTAGTTAAACCAGGGAACACAGACTACTGTAATCTAGCACGAGGCTTTTTGACAATTTTGTTTTCCACTGTAGTGCCTTGAAGCTACAAATGTTTGAGTCGATTTGAGGCAAAGTGACTGAATTGTGAATTTTTCCCCCAAATATAAACTTTTTCATCAAAGTGTTTATTTCAACTTTTAGGTGGGGGGTGGGTGGGTGGAGACATTCAATGCAAATAATAGCAGTAATAATGGAGTCCTGTAGCTCAGTGATTAGAGCACTCGCTTGGCAAGCGTGTGAGACCTGTGTTCAAATCCAGGCAAACCTTGGGCAAGTTTCCTTACTCCACACATACTTACTCCACACACGCTCGCCTAATAATAATCCATCAAAAAAAACATTAAAGAATTGGTCATTCGAATACTGTTTGTGGGGGACGCTGCTGTGCGCAATTCGCTGCAGTTTTTCGCCCACAAATATATACAGTCAATTCACTTTACAGTATATTCTGCGAAGCGCTTTGAGACACAGTCTAGAAGATGTGAGAAGCCGCTGTATCAAATGCAATATTTATTTTTATCTCATGTTCTATAACAAGAGCAACAGAGAGAGCAACATTCCGATGTTAACGTGTGCGGTTGGATAACTGGTGCCTTTCAGCGATTTCCGTCCTCTTTTAAGACACTTTTTTTAATACTCTTTGTGTTCTGCATCTATGAATCAGCCTCGTGGCTAATATTGAGCGGGTTCAGCACACAAAGGAGGAATTGAACACATGTTCTCATAAAGACATCCTTCATCATTCAGTCGCACTTAACTGACAAGCGATGGCTGGCACAGCACACTCACACAAATCGCTAATCACACACGAGGAGAACACACTGAACCAGCTCATTGTGGATCAAGTCATTTGCATAGATCCATGTTGCGTATTCCATGTGGAACTGTGATACTTGTGTGAAACTCGCAGTCTGTTTCGGAGTGTCCCGTGCACCCCGTTGGGTTTCCGCAAGTGTTCGCCTATCAGGGCTGAACCGTCGGCATCGAAGCAGGCGATTCAACCTAACTCGTCGGCGCTACGGCGATAAATAATAATTGCATCTGGTAATAGCGCCTCATCACATCGTTGAGACGTCTCAAGGCGCCTCACAGAACATACCGTAAAAGTGGAAACAAAAACACTAAAATCCTGGCAGAGGCTGGAAATCTGAAACAAAAACAGAAGTTGCTGGTGAAAAAGTCAGCGGGTCAGGCAGCATGTATGGAGAGAGGGAAAGTCCTAATCTCCTCTCCCTATTCCTATTCCTGTCGCATCTCCCTCGTGGCTGCAAGTTTCTTCTGAAATGAACCAGTGTTTTCTGCTTCAACTGTAGCCGTCGAAAACAATTCTCACCTTCTCATCACATTCTCTTGTGCAATTCCTCCTTAAATCCTCTGTTCGAATCTGCTGCTGGCTATTTCATATTTATGGCCCTTGTTATAAACTCACCAACAAGTTGAAACAGCCAACCAACCGTAACAGTCTTTCTCGATATCTCATTCCATTCATCCCTGACAACAGGCAAGTAAATTTACACTGCATTGTCGCCAGAGCCACAATGTCCTTTTGTAATCCTTTGGTTTGATGCAGCGCCTTATCGCATCGTTAAGATGTCTCAGAGGTCTCTACAGGCGTTTACTGTGCCTTGGTGACCAGAGCTGCACGCACGCAGTCCACCAGATGTGGTCTGAGCAAGGGTCTATAGTATATACCGTGGGGGGCACTCGATAGTCCGAAGGTTCGATAGTCCGAACACCCGCACACAAATTTCTTATACCCGGGGCGGTTACTGTGGTTATCGCTCGATAGTCCGAAAATAAGATTCGTTAATCCGAACATTTGGTGCGATAGTCTGAAAGTTCATTAGTCCAAATGTTAGGGTTACGGTTAGGTTTAGGGGAAGCTTCGGACTAACGAACCTTCGGACAAATGAACCTTCGGACTAACGAATCTTCAGACTATCGAGCTGTAACCGTCTAGACTGAAGGCCTGAGAGCTGCCTGGCATAAACCTCAGTTTGGCTTCCAACCAACTTGAGCACCCGATTATTTCATTTACAAATACAATACAATCCAAATTCCGCATCATACTATTGAGTGCTAAAAGTTTTCGGGGAAATCATTAGGCGTGATATGTGTGATAAGAACGCTTTGCAATCTCTCAAACCTCTAATGGGTTTGGGGAAACCAGAGAGTTTGGAAATCTGATATTCTTCGCTTAGTCCGTTCCCAGCAGGAGGAACTGAGTAGGATCCAAGTGTAATCTGGGACAATATACACCCAAATGAAGGGCCCTATATCAATGCAAATTGTTGTTGTTGCAATGTTCCAAATTTCACCCAGTTTTACCCTGTTTATGTGTGTTTGTGTTGGGGAGAGGGGTGGGTAGGGGGGTTAGGTCTTCAAATTGTTAAATAGCCCAGAACTGTGGAAAATGCTTAAATTCAACCCTGAATGCTAATTAATCCTTGCCTTTGATGATTTGGAATTAATTTGGAAGGTTGTTTGCCTGATAGTTCTGCACAAGGTTGGATTTGTATGAATAACAAAATAATAATCTTTGCGTTTGATAAAGCGCGTTACCGAGTCGCGAAAGGCGATATACAAGTGTAATGTTGTTGTTGTTGGGATGTTGCGATATTTCAAAGCGCTTCACAGAATAATAAATGCTGTTATGTGAATTCACTGAGTATTTTGTGGGCGAAACACAGCAGCCACACATACAGTTGTGGATCGAGTTACAAATTTTTTCCGGGGGTGGGCAGGATTTTTTTGGGAGGGATTATTGCACCTGGAAAAGCCGCCCTCCGCACAACCTACCCCCCTCGCTCCAGTATGTAATTGGAATAATCTCACGAGGAAGACGAGTGCGCAAAGCGGACCTGTGAACCATTCATCAACATCGAAGGCAGCCTATCTCGGCTTTGCTTGCCTGGGAAAGTTGCCTTCACTTACCACTTGTAGTCCGCAGGAGTGACGTGTAGCCACTGGAGGGAGCTCTATCTACAGCGTTCACCTTGACGTCTTGACTTCCAAAGTCCCACCAACTGCGAGCCAATGATGCTGGAGGTCCTCAAATAAGCCATGAGATTCATCCTCGCACCGTCCACCAGCACAATTGCTCCTTGATCTCTCTGAAATACCTCCAATCAAAGCCTTAGGCTGGTGTGTGTGCAAGTTGCAATTGTTGTTACCTGCTCCAAGTCCCCCGACCCACCCGCCCCCACTATTGCCAGGCGAACCTTCAGCCA
Organism: Hydrolagus colliei; assembly: GCA_035084275.1. Classification (NCBI taxonomy): domain Eukaryota; kingdom Metazoa; phylum Chordata; class Chondrichthyes; order Chimaeriformes; family Chimaeridae; genus Hydrolagus; species Hydrolagus colliei. Next base: position 4,281,785 of record CM068770.1, on the reverse strand, counting down.
CTTTGCTCCCAAACTCTGGAATTCCATCCCACAGTGCTTCCGCCTCGCCCCCCCCTTCCCCCCTCCCCCCTCCCTGGCCTCCTTCAAGTCTTCCCTCAAGACTCTCCTCTTCGATGGACCCATCGGCAACTCCTATATTCTCCCCTTCCCTCCCCACCCACCTACTGTCCTCAGCTCGGGTATCAAGCAGTAACTGTCCAGTGCCTTGGGACCTCCTCCTGACGTGAAAGACGCTGTACAAGTGTAATTGTAATTTTGTTGCTGTTGGAATTCCAAGCTGTGGAGAATCCACTCTTATCCACAGTGAGGGATAGACGTTGATGAGAATTGAGGGTTAAAATGAGGCTCAAGCCGGCACCAGTGAATTGTCTGAATGGTTTCCTTCTGTGCTGCGATTTCAATCAGCCCACGCGAGTCGTACTGTGAATCTAGGAAGTCACACAGTGTGAAGCGTTCAGCGAGGAACCAATTGGATTCTTGGTCGAGCTCAAGGCAGCTGTTCGCCAGCACAAACGCACGATAAAAAAGCAGCGACGAGAAAAAAAAAGGTCTGGGATGTCGAGGCAAAGCCACACATCACCATCATTTATTACGCTACAGCAAAACAGAGATGGCTGCATGGGAACACTCGGCAGATCATGGCAGTGTCTTTCGGAGAAAGGAATAGAGAGTCAAAGTTTCGGGTCCACCACCCTTCGTCAGAACCGGGGCATGTATGGGAGGGAGAGGCTTTTAAGGACTAACAGGGAGGGTGGGTGGGGGAGGCAGGGCAAGGAAAACAGAGGAGAAAATGGGGTAGAGGAGGGGTAGAGGACAGGAGGTGATGGATTAACAATTATTATCGACCTCTGGAATTCCATCTCGGGGTCAATTCGAATTGTTCTCTCCCTCCGCTCTTTCAAGGCACATCTCGAAATATACCTCTTTACCTGTGCTTTGGGTCAGCTTTCCCTTTCCTCTGTAGCTCCCGCCATCAGTTCAGATATCCAGCCAGCTCCGTAAAGGCCTTTTAACATGTCCTCCCTCGACACGAAAAGTGCTCTATCAATTAATATCAAGGATTGTTATTGAGTAGATTACACAGAAGAGCCGATAGACTAAAACTGGGTGGAATTATTGACCTGGTCTTGCTTGTGAGCACTTAGTGAGTGGAGTCCTGTAGCATAGTGGTTGGAGCACTCATCTCATGAGCGAGAGGGCCTGGCTTTGATCGCTGGATGGTGAGAAACCTTAGGCATGTGTCCTCCACACACTTCTGTTTACCTAGCAATACGTAGCAAATAATTTCGCCCACAAGTGCGCAGTCAGTTTACTTTACAGTACATTCTGTGAAGCGTTTCGAGGCGTCAATAAGATGTGAAAAGCCGCTATATTAATATGAAAGGATTATTATTATAAATGATATCATTATTGGATAGTAACCTTGTCAGCGGTTGATTGATGGAGCATTTTCTGGGAAGGGTAATAATCCCTTCGGAATATATATTTTGTAAAACAAATAAACACATCAATAAAATAATAATAATTTGTTCGCTCACTCCGCGGCTGTTTGTGGGACGCTGCTGGCTGAATTGTTATGCCTCCGCACAGTTCTCAAACAGTTAAAGAGACATATGTGCGAGCCCTGTTTGCCAATTGAGGGGGAAAAAATTTTGTACCAGTTGGAATTTTTTTGGGGGGAAATCTCTGGCCTCGCGCCAGACTATCTGCATCAGCAAATGTCAAGTTATTCAATCAAGACTGAATTATGACCATTTAGAGTTAACAATGTATTCTTTTGCCTTTGACAATCGCGGGAAGTTCAGGTTTCGGAGTGAGTGGAGGCAAGGAACGAGGACAGAGTCCCAATTTTTTGGGGGTATTTTTTTTTTTTCGCGCGCGCGTGTGAAAAGGCAGACGAGCTGATGGTTTCGAAACGAGGACATGGCTCCGTGCAGTGATCGGAGATTTCAATGGAACAGTGTGCGCATTAACAATCTGCTTCCAAGGCTTTTGCGTTCCATCTGTCGTGTGACTGTCCCTTTCAGTGTCGGGGCACTCGCGATGCTGTGTGCTGAGGATGCGTTTCCCACATTGGAATTTCCAGTCTGAGATCGGACTTAAACTGAGAATCTGGCTAGTTTTCATTTCATTTGTGGTTTCATTACTGTTCTCTTCGGTGGCTAAATTAGGTGGTTAAATTCCCCAGTGTCTCGGGGCTTGTTTCAGTTGATTTGTTTTCGGTTGAGCATATTCCACTGAGCGTCAGCCTTGCTCTGTTGTTATCCAAAGGTGAAGGGACCTTCTCTCTGTTTCTAGGTTAAACCCACTCCCCCCCCACACACGCACACACACACACATAAAAATACACCACTCCACCCAACTCACGGCTGCTTGTGAGATGTCACAGTCTGCAAATTGCCAGCGACATTCCCTCACCAAAACACACAGACACTACACTTTACGGTAAAACAATTGTGAGGTGGTTTATCAAATACAAAATACTATGATTATTATTATTACAGAGGGGAGTTTAGGAAAACAAATTTCACCCAGCCAATTGTTGGGATCTGGAACTTATTATCTGGCCTCTTCTGAGCTGTACAATTCTATGATTCTATGAAACGGAGCTGTGGAGCACTCGCCTTGCAGGAGTGAGACCTGTGTTCGAATCCAGGCAGGTCAGGGCGAAACCTTGGGCAAGTTTCCTTACTCCACACAGACACACACGCATGCGCACACACGCCTAATCATCCTTCCAAAAAAAACACAATAAAATTTTTTGGGTAATTCCATTTCACGGATGTCTGTGGAGACACTGCTGTGAGCAATTGGTTGCCGCGTTTCGCACACAAATATATACAGTCAATTCACTGTACAGTATATTCTGCTTTGAGACATGGATAAGATGTGAAAAGCGCTACATCAAATGCAAGGATTATTATTATTATTATAAATGTGGAACACATTTGACACCTTTACCTAGGCAATAGATGTGGTACGCGTGGAAGGGAGGGAGGGAGGGAGGGAGTTGAGATTCCTTCTGGCGAGGCAGCTCAGTGTAACAGGTTCAACTGACAGTGAATTGAATGGATGGAATGGGTTTGCATTTCTGTCAGCTGGCCAACATTAGGAATGAAATACATTGTAGTGATAGCCAATCAATCTGTGGATGGCGGTGGGTGGGAGAAGGCGGGAGGCGATTAAGTGAATGGGGGATGCTCTACGAAAGCCAAATGGAGCGTTTGTCATGTTAAGTGTTTGCGCCACGAAAGGTTCAAGGCCATTTCCATTTCTCCCGGAGAGTCTCAAAACGTGTGCAATACTGTACTGTATGTTCTTGGCTAAGGAGTCGGAGGTGCAAAGGGACTTTGCTGCTGACATTCCTGGCCAACGCAATCCTTCAGATTAAAAACATAGTCAATAATCCTTGCATTTGATACAGCGACTTTGAGGACATCCCAAAAGTTATTTGTCGAAAGCGCGGTAGCTGTATTTTGTATGTAGATAATTCATGAAGCTCCTGCAGCTCAGTGGTTAGAGCATTCGCCTTACAAGCGTGAGACCTGTGTTCGAATCCAGGCAAGTCACGATGAAACCTTGGGAAAGTTTTCTTGCTGTGCACAGACACGTGCCTAATAATAATCCCTAAAAATAATCTCTAAATAAAACACAATAATAACAAATTGGTCATTTCAATCCACGACTATTTGTGGGGGACGCTGCTGTGCGAAATTGGCTGCCACGTTTCACCCATAAAATATACAGACAATTCACTTTACAGTATATCCTGTGAAGCGCTTTGAGACGTCGATAAGATGTGAAAAGCGCTACAGTAAATGCAAGGATTATTATTATTATTAATTCGTGTACAGCAATGTCCCACGAATAGTTATGAAGCGAGTAACCAATTTTACCTGGAGGATTATAATAATAATATATTATAATTGTCAGGCAAAGTGCCTGAATCCCTTCCTTTATCACAGTTATGTGATCTTTGATGTGCACCTGAGCAGGCAGGGACCTTGGTTCAATACATCAGTGGCCAAGCTTTTTGATCAACCTTTGTGACCTCTTCAACCCTTTGAGACGTCTAGAAAAGCACTTCTCAGAATATACTGCGCAGTGAATCGACTGTATATGTTTTGGGCCACACGCGGCAGCCAATTTCACACAGCAGCGTCCCCCCCACAAACGGTCGCAGGCCTTAACTCAACAACCCAAGTGTGTTTGCGTTTGTCTGCAAGTTACTCAACTCGGTCTCTCTGCGCAAGACAACAATTGCCAGTGAAGGTATTTTGAGATGTTTTAACTCTATTGGTAGCGATTTGAAGTGGATATTTTTTGTGTGGTGGTGGGGGAAACAAAAACATGATTAAATTGTTGCTGTAAGCTGCCAGCAGTAAGAAGAGAGACAACGCAGTGAGGTTTAGGACACAAATGAAACGCCCACTTCTTCTCTGCCATCAGCCAGCTTGTTTCAAATTTAATTTCTCATCGCCTTTTCCATTACTGTCAAGCCTTCACTTTCCGTGTAATTATATTCCTGTCAACGGACTGAGATTTCCTATTCTAATTCCAAAGTGTTGTTATGGGGCATTGGGCAATTTTAGAGCGATTGTTTTTCTAAAGGAAAGAGGCCGAATTAACTTTTTCGGAAGAGGAAAAGGGGGACTGCGGAATGAGCGAGTAGCCGAAATGTCAAAGTCAAATCTGCGCACTTCATTTTAAAATCTAAGCTGTCATCCCAGGTCAGGGCTGGGGTGGGGAGGGAGTAGCTGGATTGTCGGAGGTGCCCGTTCTGATAATAGTAAATGATAGCCCTGGCATTTGATATTCTAGACGTCTCAAAGCGCTTGACAGAATATGCTGTAAAGTGAATTGACTGCTTATTTTGTGGGCGAAATGCGACAGCCAATTGCGCACGGCAGCGTCTCCACGAACAGTTGTAGACTGAAATGACCGATTTGTTTTTTTTTTGAGGGATTATTATTAGGCGCGTGTGTCTGTCTGTGTGTGTGTGTGCATGGGGGTGTGGGTGTGGAGTAAGGAAACTTGCCCAAGGTTTCGCCCTGACCTGTCGGGAATTGAACTCGGGTCTTTCGCTTGCAAGGCGAGCGCTCTAACCCACTCAGCTACAGGACTCCTTCAGGTGACATGTTAAAATGAGGTCCCGTCTGTCCGTTCAGATCCCGTTACTCTAATGAGAAGAGAAGGGAGTTTCTCGCCTTTGTCTTTGCCAACTGTTTTCCAGATACATTGGCCATTCATTCCCACCAGCCCTATTCTCACCCTCCCCATCACTGGCTTCCCAATTTTCTTGTGAATTGACTTTAATTTATTTTTCATTCGCTTTATGCGCCTCCCACCCATTGACTCCCCACAGTCAATTCACTTTCCGACGTCTCCCGCCAAGCGCTCTGAGACGTCCCAAAGACGTGATAAGTTACCGTTATCAAATACAAGTGTTCTCTTGTAAACTGGCAGAACTGGCTCAGTGGGGCTGAATGGGCTCCGCCTGTTCCTAATTTTCACGATCTAGCTGCATAGAAAGTACAACGAATAAGTCAGAATTTAAGGTTGTTAACAAAAGGCGCCTGTGAAAGGAGAAATTTGATGATGATAATAATAATCCTTGCATTTGATAAGAGGCGCTTTTCACGTCTCCTAGAAGTTTCAGAGCACTTCACTACTGTAGAATCTACTGCAAAGTGAATCGACTGTGTATTTTGTGGGTGAAAAGCCGTGATAATCACGATCGAAGTATTTATAAATCACATATCAAATGTGAGGCTGATTATTTCAAATTGCCAGATAATGTAATGCTTGAATATTTAACGATGGTGAGAAATGGTTCAAAATAAATAATTGATGGCCATAAAATTTTATTGGATAGTTTAAATTTTACATCTGCAGTACAGCCATTGAAGCAGTCAGATTTTTTTGTCTGTCCATTTGCAAATACAGATAGATTCCGATAGGTACAGTAGTCTGTCGGTTCTTGCTGGTAACTGATAACTTAGACCAAATGTATCACTCTTTCTCTTAAGTCTCTTTGCAACTCACCTTGAATCTGACGCTCACCAGAACAAAGGCTATAGGTGCTGCTAATATGAAACAAACGAAAAAGGGTGTCCCTCGGAACACTCCGTAGGTCAGGCAGCATCGATGGAGAGAAGAAATTCTCCATATCATCCCGTATTTCTTTGCAGCTGTGAGAGGGAGAGAGAGAGAGAGGCCCTTGCTGTGTGTGTGCCAAACCAACGCGGCGTTCGCCAACGTGCAAAAAACACAAACGCAACAGTCACTCCGCTTGCGAACGGTTACTGTCAAGCGAAGCGCTTTGAGGCATTTCGACACATAAGGGGGCAATAGTGCGAGCCCTTTCCTCTCTCGCCGAGAGTGATTGATTGCGTCAAGCTCGGTTGGTAAGCGTTCTGTTGCTTTACGCCAACACCAAAGCATCAGCTTTGCAGTAAAAAAAAATGCCAGTTTGTGTCAGCTGCTGGTGGAGAACGGATGTCCTGGACTCCGTCATACTCACTGCGATGAGCAATTAAGGGATGAATAATTGACGAGTTATTTCGCCATTTGCATCGGGATTATATATTTTAGTGTTAATTGGCTCAGAGTTTCCGACCTAATGAGAGGGAACGGATGGCGATGCTTTGACCCGCTGAACTCGTCTGCAAAACCGGACTTTGTTATGAGGGACTATATCCTAGTTTGCGTCACTGAGAGATTAGCTTGGTCAAAATCAAGTCAAAATCCTTCTTATCTTCCTAATAAACACACACACACACACACACAACTTTTTCTTGGGAAAATCTGTAGGGTGGAATCTGTAACTTTTCATAATTATCACAAGGAACGTGTTAGGAAATGTGGCAGAATTTCGCCATTGTATTCCGCCTCCGTGTCGCCACCTCAGAACGTATCGTAGGTGTTTCCCTGCTAAATCCACAGTCACTACACTTTACAGTAAATCCTGAGAACCACTTACTTATTAGATGTCCTTCTGCTGTACCAACGTAAGGACTATTATAATACAGTCACTGTAGTGACACACTCTGATCACTGGGAATCATATTGGGTTTGATTGCTTGCTCACTCCCTTCACCTCGCCCAACTCTCTTCCTACTTTCAGGTCTTGGCTGAAGACCTTTCTTTTCGACCGCGCTTTTGGTCACCTTCTTCCCCCTCCTCCTCCCCCCTGGCTCGACCGTGATCCGTTATTGTGAAGCGCTCTGAGACGCCATCCAGCGTGGAGTGAGTGAGTGAGGGCACTCTGTATAGATAAGAGATGAAATTCCCTCACCTCTCCTACAGCAGCCAAGTCTGAACAATAATAGTCCTTGCGTTTGATATAGCGCCTCATCATCGCGGAGCGCTTACAGAAGTACCTGCGTCTTGAGGTGCTTGTGAAATGTAATTTACATGCAGATTATCTCGCAGAGACATGGGCACTCTCTCTCGCGTACTTGTCCGCTTCAGTTATTCTTATTTGGTTAATTGCTTGTTAAATCAGTGGAATGAAAATGGCATTTTTTTGTCTTTTACAAGTGAGTTGATAAGCACTTTCGGAATGTCCAATGTTAAACGCTGAACACGCCGTTTCAGACAGCACTCTGCACAAAAAAACCTTTAAGAAGCTGATTCCTGTTATTGGTCTTAGTGTTTAGAGGCGTGGTAACTTGATGGAAAGAACTTTCTAAACAGTAAAGGTCCATCTGGAGCGCAAAAGTCAAGGAGTTCATTTGCTTCCTACCGTAGGTAATTATCTTTGCGTTCCATTGGTTCTCAAGTTCTGAAATAGGCGAGTTCAAATCATTCACTAAAAGGTCGGGAGACAGAGAGAGAATCCTGGAGGGGAGTAGTTCGACCATTCTGGTAATAATCCCTCCAAAGAAAAACACCCCACAATAATAAAATTGGTCATTTCAATCCTCGATTGTTTGTGGGGTGGGGGACGCTGCTGTGCGCAGTTGGCTGCCGCGTTTCGCCCACAAATAAATACAGTCGGTTCACTTAACAGTGTATTCCGTGAAGCGCTTTGAGACACGGTCTAGAAGACGTGAAAAGCGCTATATCAAATGCAAGGATTATTATTATGGTCACTTTTGCATTTCATACATTGTCGTCATATGATGCCTGAAAACCCGCCGCAAGAAGAAGAACTGTAAAGTGCAGTGACTGTGTTTCTGAACACAGCTTCGCACACAGCATCGTCCCACTAACAGCGACAAAGCGAATGAGCAATTTTACTGCATCTGGTTATCGATTTCGTGCCCCTCTCTCTCCTTCTCTCTCCTCCCTCCCTAACCGCGCATCGTTTTAGATATTTTCTCCTCTGCAAATACCTCTCTTGATAAATCTCTTTAAAAATGACAGTGCTGGGGGTGCACTGTGGGTGGGGGGGTTAGGGGGAGCAGGTGGGAAGAGGAGGCAGACATTGAAATCTCGAGTGCATTGGCTGTCGAGTTTCTCTGCCGCTAGTTTGCTTTTGGATTTGCAAAATAAGTGACGCTCTGTTTCTCCCCAGCACGGGGAAGCAGATGGTTGTTTTACTGCAAATGTGATTATATAAAAATATAATTCCACATGCCTAATGTTGAGGCCTAACTAATTGTCGTATCCATTATTCTGCATTTTCATCTGCCAGCCTCAAAATTACTGACATCTGCAGTTGATAAAGCAAAAAATAAATAGCAGCCGGGGAAATTCAGCCTCTGATCTTCTCCTTCCATGTAACCGAGGCCGTCACCTGAGATCAACTCACCTTATTTTTTGTTTGGACACAGTTGTCAGCGCCTCTCTCGTTTGGGAGCAACTTAGTGTCAGAACGTGGAGAAGGACAGAATTTACCTAAGATTCATAGATTCATAGATTCATAGAATTTTACGGCACAAAAGGAGGCCATTCGGCCCATCTAGTCTGTGCCGGCTCTTTGAAAAGAGCGATTCAATCCCACTGCCCTGCCCGCTCCCCATAGCCTAATAGACCTGTTCTCCCTAAATAAAGATCTAATTCCCTTTTAAAAGTTGTTATCGAATCAGCCTCCACCACCTTTTCAGGCAATGCATTCCAGATTCGAACAACTCGCTGAGTGAAAAAAATTCTCCTCAGCTCCCCTCTACTGCGCCTTGAAACTATTTTAAATCTGTGACCACGAGTCACAGATTCACCCACGAGTGGAAATAGTTTTTCTCTATTTGCCCTGTCGAAACCCCTCATGATTTTATAAACCTCTATTAGGTCTCCCCTCAATCTTCTCTGCTCCAGAGAGAATAACCCTAGCCTATCTAGCCTCTCCTCATAGCTGAAGTCCCTCAATCCTGGCACCATCCTAGTAAATCTTCGTTGTACCCTTTCCAATGCCTTCACATCCTTTCTGTAGTGTGGTGACCAGAATTGAACACAGTATTCCAGCTGAGGCCTCATCAAAGTCCTATAGAGGTTAGTCAGCACTTCCTGACTTTTGTACTCTATACCCCTATTTATAAAGCCTAGTATCCCATATGCCTTCTTGACAGCCTTGTCTACCTGTCCTGCCACCTTCAACGAGTCACTAACACAAATCCCCAGGTCTTTCTGTTCCTTCACACCATTTAAAATTGTACTATCTAGTCGATATTGCCTCCCTTCATTTCTTCTCCCAAAATGCATCACCTCACACTTCTCTGCATTAAACTTCATCTGCCATGTGTCTGCCCACTTTACCAATTTGTCTATATCCTCTTGCAGATGGCTACTATCCTCCTCACTATTTACTATTCTCCCTAACTTAGTGTCATCTGCAAACTTGGAAACTTGTGAGAAACTTGTGAGAATAAAAGACTTGGTATCACACGCAAGGATTATTATATTATATGTTATTATATTATTATTATTATCTGGACCAGTCAGTCTTACGGGGCAGGTTGGAACACACTTCCTTACGCAGACCGGTTGCAAATGCGGAGTGTCTCCGCCACGAATCGCAGGTGAACCACAAAACCCATAAACGACATGAAAAGGAAGTATATTCGAAACACAACTTAATAGAGAGGAATATGAAAGGATTTTGGGTTGCAGGCTGATTAAATGTAAGTGGATCATGTGGAGAGAACCACTCCACCGCGGGTTTGTTGACTGAAATGGCCTGTCTCTCTCTCTCTGCTGCGGAGATGATTTATTTAAACCACGTCACCCAGGACTGGAGTTCAGCTTCCACAGTGAGCTCAAGTGGGGCTTGAACCCCCATAATAATAATAATAGCAATAACGTTCATAATAATCCTTGCATTTGATACTGGCCTTATCATGTGTTCGAGTCACCTCAAAGAATTTCACAGTGTATAATATAAAGTGAATTAACTATATGTTGTGGGCCAAATGCTCATTGTATTATATATTATATTGTAGTTTATCTAATGTGTGTGTATGGTATATAAGGCTACATATATAATGTACATACTGTACATACAATAGGACTGTTCAACTGACCCCCACTCCCCCGTTCTTTACGCCCAACGTAGCCCTGCAATTTGTTTTCTTTTCCAAGTACATCTCGAATTCCCTTTTCGAAAAGCTACTTTCAAATGTATTTGATCAAGTCTTGATCCTTGGCCTCGGAGCCAGTGTAAATACAGGAGATTCCAGGAATTTTCATTCCAACTGGTTGAAGCCCACTCGATTGCTTGCCACATATTGATCTGAAACCTTCAGAGACATGTAAGCGCATCACTCTTCCAAATCACCCCGATGAGGCCGTTGGCTGCCGGTTAACTGTGGAATAAAGTTTCCAAACATTTCCGAAACACCCTTCTTTGTGCGGATTGAAAAAAACCTTGTGTGTGTGTGTGTGTGTGTCAATTTTTTTTAACCACTTGTTTTTTCTCTCTCTCCCCGCAATTGTCCCCCTTTCCCGCTTGTCTCGTGAAAGACATTTCGCCCACAGGATGTCAGTAAGTCATTATATAGCGCTTCATGTCTTATCGACGTCCCAAAGCGCTTCACAGAGTCTGGGGAAAGGAAAATAGGAAAATTAACTGTATATTTGTGGGCGAAATGGACACTCAAATCCACTCTGCAGTGTACGCTGTGAAGCTCATTGGCCTTTTCAACCTCATATGAGCTGCTGTCGAAAGACTCGAGGTCTGTCGCGCTTGTCAGGAATACATTATCTCCTGATTATTTCAGAAATGAAAACAGTAAATGTGTCCTTCCTGCTGATATTATAATAATAAGTAGAAGAAGACTTGCATTTGCAATAGCGGCTTTTCACGTCTCAAAGAGCTGCGCAGAATATACTGTAAATTTAACTGACTGTATATATTTGTGGGCGAAACTCGGAAGCCAATTGCGCACGGCAGCGTCCCCCACAAACAGTCGTGGATTGAAATGATTATTATTTTTTACTATTGTGATTTTTTTGAGGGATTATTATTAACAGGCATGTGTGTGGAGTAAGGAAACTTGCCCAAGCTTTCGCCCTGATTTGCCTGGGTTCGAACACAGGTCTCACGCTTGTAAGGCGAGCGCTCAAACCATTGAGCTACAGGAGCTCCATATACGTTTTGGTTTGTGTCGATTAATATTAGAAAATATTAGTTTATGATCGGTCGGAGTGAGGAGGGCGATAGCGCTGTTTCATTTTACTTTAAAGCTACATTCGCAACAAAGCCCAGACTAACACCTTGGCTTACCGGTCTTTTCTCCAAGTCTAGCTCTTGAAATATGTCCGTTACAATGGCAAATTATTTGGCTTAGGTTCTTCCTCTCTGGGTTTTAGAGGAAGTTGTGACTGATTAGGAATCAATGGGTATCAAAGGGAGATTAGATGAGCGGGCAGGCTACTGCGACATGAAATAAAGGATTTAGGGCTATGGATTTAACATTTAGGAAGATTTACAGAGTTTCTGATGTTCATTTTTTGCTTTCCTCCTTGAATCTCTCGGATGAAAGTTCCTCAGACCCCAGCTTGGTAGATAGGTAGATAAATATACAGCGGATACACAGAGCAACATGAGTCGAGATGTGAGGAAGGCCAGGTTGTATAAGATGGGATAAGAAAGAAAATCCTTGGACAAGGTCACACAAAATCCAAATCCCAATTTAATTTCAGAGTCATCTTGCCTCCTGATGCAGCGATAATGTGGCTACAGTGCGATTAGGGACTGCAGGTATACTCGGGTAATCCTACATTGGTGATGACATCGGGGAGAGAGGGGGGAAGGAGTTTTGGCCAAGACAGCTTATTAATCATAATAATAATAATCCTTTCATTTAGTATTGGGTCTTCCGTGTCAAAGGATGACACAAAAGCTTCACAGGATACACTGCGAAGTCATAATAATCCTTGCGTTTGGTATAGAACCTTGTCATGTTTTTCGAGACGTCTCAAAGCGCTAGACGCAATAAACTGCAAGGAGAAGCGACCGTGTGTTTTTGTCGGCAAAACGCCAATATACGCAGTCCTGCCCTCGCCACAAGCAGCCGCGGGATGAGTGGCCGACTTGCCGCCGCGTTTCAAATCCGATTCGATGCGATAACTGATCGGGCCGAACTCCAAATGATGAAAGGTGGCGAAGTCTCAGCCCAGAGTTGATCCACACGGTAGAACGGAATGCGCGCGTTTGGGGGCCGGGAGAGCTGCCAACTGCTTGGATTGATCTCTGCCCCCGCTCACTATCTGGGCGACTTTAATGAGCTGGGTCACAGACCGCGGCTCGTGCGTAATTCCGCAGACTCGGAGAGGCAATTTATATTCTCCCGAGCTAATAAGTCCTCATCCCATCTTTCTCAGCTTTGCAGCAGTACAAAAGTCCTTCACGAGGTTAGGCATCCGAAAGCTGGTGACAGGACGCCAGCGGTGAGTAATGTTTGCGAAACCTATTTCATCTTTCCCCGAGATCAGCCTCCCTCTCTGTACACGTTCCAGTGGCTTTTCAAGATAGCTTTGTGTGATGCGATTGCGCTGTTATTGGCGCCTTGTGACTTCCTCCTGACGTGTACAAGTCTAATGTTGTCGTCGTCGCTATTATCACACACTGCGTATTGCGCGCCCACCCCCCCACCCCTCCCCCCTTTTCAAAGATCTTCTCCCTTGATAAAAAAACAGTTTGGAATAAACAAACCCTGCCCGAGGTTTAGCCGGGTACTGTCGTTCGCGAGCCGAGCGCTTGGAACAAATTACTCCGAAGGACTCGGTGGGGTAGAGGAGAGGAGAGTTACCACAGACAGTGAATGCGAGGAAACAAAACTTGCCAAGGCTTGGTCATAGAGCCCGGAAGTAACGGGGAGCTGGACGCGTTTCCGCCTCTCTGTAGCCGGGGCTTGTGACTGCGGAGAGAGCCATCGCCCGAGGGCGTAACCAAACAACACTTTGACTTTGTTTTCTCCAAAGAAAGAAAGAGAGGGAGAAAGGAATCCAGTTTGTGACGTCTACTCCAGGCACCGGGAGTGCGCGAACACGTGCGAGCGAAAATGAAGAGCAGCCGTGGTCGATCGTACAAAGCCACGATTTCAGTACACATAGGTTTTCCCGCAGAAATTGACTGTGTTTCGGAAGCTGGTTGCCACACTCGCTCTGCGTGCTCGATGGATAATTCATGTGTCAGGGTCTCCGCGAGAGTGATCGCTGGCTTGGAACCAGCGGGACTTCAGATAACAGTTGCAGCCGGTGAATAATTGCCCGGCAGCCTGGCACAGTCAGTAGCACTCGCATTTCAAACGCTTGTGTGTTTGTAGCCCAAGTCAAGACTTTAAAACCATATGGTGACCGATACAACCAATGCAGGGAGTCCTGCAGCTCAGTGGTTAGAGTACTCTCACTCGCTCGCTCGCTCGCTCGCTCGCTCACTCACTCACTCACTCACTCACTCACTCACTCACTCACTCACTCACTCACTCACTCACTCACTCACTCACTCACTCACTCACTCACTCACTCACTCACTCACTCACTCACTCACTCACTCACTCACTCACTCACTCACTCACTCACTCACTCACACACTCACTCACTCACTCACTCACTCACTCACTCACACACTCACTCACTCACACACTCACTCACTCGCCTTACAAGCATTCGAATCCAGGCAGGTCAGGGCGAAACCTTGGGTAAGTTTCCTTACTCCACACACACATACACACACACACACAAACACACACATCCACACACCCACAGACACACACACGCCTCATAATAATCCCTCCAAAAAAACACAATAATAAAAATTGGCCATTTCAATCCACGACTGTTTGTGGGGAACGCTGCTGTGCGCAATTGGCTGCTGCGTTTCGCCCACAAATATATAGTCGATTCACTTTACAGTATATTCTGTGAAACACTTTGAGACGTCGATAAGACGTGAAAAAATGCTATATCAAATGCAAAGATTATTATTAGGCGTGTGTGTGGAGTAAGGAAACTTGCCCAGGGTTTCGCCCTGATCTGCCTGGATTCGAACACAGGTCTCACTCTTTGAGACATCCCCCCGAATGTAAACCGAGCCGTACAAATATAAACTGGAATACTGGCTCAGTGTGAGACACGAGATGAGAGTGAACTCAGGTCATGAGATTAACCCTGCAATGTTCTTACCTGGAGGTGAGAATTAAACCGAGTTAGTCGAGTCTATAATCATGGTATATGTTTGCCCCGTTTCCCAGCAAGATAAAGCTGGCACGCAAAAGTACTAGAGGCAAATATCTGTGTTAATGATGTAGCAAGTCAAACTGGATTGTGTTTTGGAAGCTAAACGAGAGAGAGGAGGTGATTCACTCGCTTCGCTGTTGACAGATCGAAGGTTAAGATTCCACAGCTCTTCCAACGTTCCAATGTTAAACATTTGTTTGTGCGAACGGTTTCGTTCTGAATCTCGCACCCCTCTGTCTCTCGCTTGCTCCCATTTCCCCATTCCACTTGCCAAGGAGTGTTGATGTGCTCCTGGAGAGACCCATTAGCTTTCAAGTTCGGCGGACAACTTCACTTGTCCTCTGAAGGATGTCTTACGATTTGGAAAGTAGTTGACTTTCAGATGTTGAAGACTGTTACTGTTCGCGAATTTATCAGCGAACTAACCTCAGCCGCACGTTATAGTATGAATGACGAGCTTTGATGATTTAGAGACTGGCTGAAATGTGTTGTGTTCCATGTGCTAAACCTTCCACCCCCCCCCACTGTGAGATACTGCAAATTACGCACCGAGAGTCTCGAGATTCAAATATCAAACTCTCTACCGCCTGCTGATAACTGAATAAAAATGTATTATCCAATTCTCGTGTAGAGCCCAATATTGGTACTAATTGGAATCAATGTTCAGAGCCATGAGTTAGTGTATCCTACTGTTGAATGATGGAACATGACAGTCAATAAGCAGCTCCCCCAATATACACACTCTGGAGTTCCCGAGCCTTTGTGCCAATTAATCTCTGGAATTAGGTAAACTGTGTTTGTTTAGAGACAGAGAGAGAGAGAAGGGGGGGAGGGGGGTGGGGGGTTAGTGTGCATTCAATCCAAACACAAAGGAATTTCAATAAATTGCCCACCAAACACACAGCCATTCGAGCATTTGTAGACTTTTGCACCGTGAAGCACATTGAGATGCCTCAATGACACACTAATCATAGAGTCATTTTACAAAAGGAGCCATTCGGTCCATCGAGTTTGTGCTGGCTCTTTGAAAAGAGCTATTCAAAGTCAATCCCACTGCCAGGCTCTTTCTTTCTCTCTCTCTCCCCATAACCCCGCAAACCCGTCCTCCCCAAATACACATCCAACTTCCATTTTAAAAGTTGTTATAAAATCGGCCTACACCACCCTTTCAGGAATGCATTCCAGATTCGAACAACTCGGCTGAGTGAAAACATTTCTCCTCCCCTCCCCTCTGCTTCTTTTAATTTTAGAAACTATTTTAAATCCGTGACCTCGGGTCACCGACACATGCGCCAGTGGAAACAGTTTTTCCCCGTTTACCCTGTCGAATCACCCTCACGATTTTGAAAAATCTCTGTTACGTCTCCTCGTCACCTTCTCTGCGCCATCGAGAATAAACCCTAGCCTCTCTCCAGCCTTTCCTCATGACTGAAGTCCTTCATTCCTGGTAGTGCACCATCGTAATCCATATGGAGAATTAATTCACTCTCCGCACTTTGTTTTTTTCCGAAGAGCAAAGGGCTCTCTTTCACAAATAACAAGCCGAATGTTATACAAGCCATAATTCCTGAAAGGGGGGAGTGGTGGGTGGAAGCAAAGTGTAAGGGCTTGGAGGTGGGGGAGTTGGGGAGAAGAGCATTGGAGCAGGAATGTACCCAAATCGATTCCAAGTGTTGACATTAAATCTTGCTTGATGTGCTCGGACCATCTGCCCGGCTGTAATTTCTGGATTGTCTCTCAGCCACACACACGACTCAACCCAGCTCCTGTTGACATTTAATTTTGCAACGAACGCTGTCTAACATGACAGTACTTTGTGTTGCCTTGGAGGAGACTGGCCAGCTCCCCCCACCCCCCCACTTCCCAGCTTAATTGTGCCTCTCTCAAGAACGGATGGTACTTTTTAACACTGGCATTTGCAGCTGTCACTGGAACGCTTCCCTTGCTGGACTTCAATGAGGACCTCGCAGCCCTGCCCAGACTCCGATGGGAGCTGTCTGTCGACTAAATGGACCCGTTCAGTTTATATTTGGCGCGTTCCGAAACACGCCAAATACAGGCCATTTTCGTTGACGCCGTTTTCGCGCGAAGCCCTTTGAAATGTCTCAATGATATGATGACTATTGTACATCGAAGGCAAGGATTGTCGGTTGTGTTATTATGATTTGATTCACCTGCATGTTCGCATAATCTCTTACAAAGAAACCTAATGTCAAATGTTACCTTCTCCCCCTCCCCTCTCGAAACTACAAAGCCTCCGCTCTTCTCATCCAGGCTCCTTTGGTTAAGGGAATGTGATTTTCTGCTGTGAAGTGATCCCTCTGATTAGCATAATTGATTAATCTCTCTTGGCAGATGATTTGCCATTCTTACCTGTTGCAAATTCCTATGAATTCATCCCCCAGCCCCTTTTGTCTTCCGTCATTTCGACAACGACAACATTCCTCGCGTTTTGGATTCGCGCGGCGCTGTTCATCACTGTTGTCGGAACATCCCAAAGCGCTTCGCAGGACCTCAGCGTAAAGTGTGGTGACTGCACACTTTGCTGGCACCACGGTGACAAGGGGCACAAATTAAGCCAGCGATTCGTTTTATCTGCGAGTGTGTTGAACAATGACGTAGGACGTCGCTTTTCGAATAGTGCTGCGATAATAATACTGCTGATAATAGTAATAATAATTCATAATAATCCTTGCATTGGATATATCGCTTGATTCACGTCATTGAGGGTGACTCAAGGTGTTTGGCAGAATACACTGGGGAGCGAATTGGCTGTATATGTAGTGAGTGGGCTGATCACGGCAGCCAATTGAGCCCGGCGGTGTCCCACAAACAGTTCGTAGGAAGCATCTTGAAGTGCTTCCCAGGATTTTGTAAACAGGATCTTTCACGTTCACCCGAACAGGAAAAGGTTTAATGTTTGATTTGGTGTTCGAACGCTTTCCGTTCCAGTGAATCTTTTAACACGAGGCCATCCGGTTGACTCGCGTAACCGACCCAAATCACTCTCATTTTCGGAAACCGACGGAACAAATCTTTGCCGTCTCGAGACGCGGGTCCTCAAGCCATCGGGTTTGGGAGGTTCTGCTCCGAGGTGTCAAAGGGCAACTGTTGGGAGACAATCAGTGAGAAACAAGAGATGATTTTAATGAGCCTGGCTCTGGAAATCAATACTTTCCACTCTCTCCAACAACTGTGACGGTTGTTGTACTTGAGGAATGGCTCACCAGCGACTTCACAGAGGCTTAGCTCTCTGAGCTGTCTGCCTTAGCTGTATGGAATGTGTGTGTGTGTGTGTGTGTGTGTGTGTGGAGTAAGGAAATTTGCCCAAGATTTCGCTCTGACCTGCCTGGGTTTGAAACACAGGTCTCTCACTCTTGTAAGGCGAGCGCTCTAACCACTGAGCTACAGGATTCCACTTGTAATAATAATAATAATAATATTAACAATAATAACAGTACCTGCATTTGATACAGTGCCTTTAACACAACTTCGAGATGAGTCAAAGTGCTTCACGGAATATGTTGTAAAGCGAATCGACCGCGTGAGTTTTACGGGCGAAATACCTGACTCTGACTGGAGAGCGAGGTGTGGTTAGGCCAAGAGCTCCCTGGAACCCCCAGTTATTCGATGCTGATGTACATTGCAGCTAAGCTTTATTGATTTGCGAGGCGATTCGCTGTAACTCCGAGGTGATTTACGACTCGACTCTGTGTGTGTGTGTGTGTGTGTGTGTGTGTTTTCATATACAAAAAAAAAGGAACCTGTCAAGATTCTTTCGCCAGGCACTTTGTCTCTATGTTCCCTCCCGCACAACATAATGACATTTGAAAATACCTTGCGATGGCAGATCTCACACCGACTTAAGTTGCAAGCTCTGAACCCTGTTTGTGGTCACTGAAGCTGTTTCACTGAGTGGGATCACAGTCAAAACCTGGAAAACGCCAGTGGCTTCTTTTTTCCTGGAGGTTGACAATTGTTCACGGCGTAAAGGGAAACGGCTCAGCTTCTATATTTGGTCGTAACATTGACCAAAAACACACAGACACCTCGGTGGCAACGATCGACCTTTCGTGTTGTCCTCATCACATCGCCTTAACTTTGGAAGCACATTGTCGTCCCTGCTTGCTTTCCGTACCTTGTGTAACCTTGAACGAGCTGCGATTTGCTGGAGGGACGAAACTAGGTTTTCCTAAAAGAAAAATCCATGAATTTTTTTTCTCTCTACTGTACGTTGCTGGCTAAAGGTCGTGTCTGCTGTTTCAAGCTCACGGTTTAAGCCGACACTTCAACACAGTGCTGAGATGAGGGGGGAAGGGGAGGGGTGGTTCTGGGTGGTGGAATTCTGTATTGTTAAGAGGTTTTTTTTGTCTGTTCAGGTAGATATTAAATATCCTCTGGCGCTGTTTCAAACTAAAAGAGGATTTCTTCTCTGACCAACAATTCTCCAGATAAAACTGGTCATCCCATTCAAGGTTGTTGGTGAGATATTGTTATGTGCAAATTGGCTGCTGCCTTGACCTATGAACAGTCACTACACTTTTACAGTAAATGCCTTGAGCCCATTGAGACAGACATCCTCCTAACGTGAAAGGCACTGTATTGAATGGGAAAGGATAGTTAGAACAGGCAGGTTCGGGTTGTTTGTAATGGCCAAAATATGTGTGAAGTATTGGGATAATAATAATAATAATTATAAAAGCACAACAATAACAACAACAAAATCGCATTTATAGAGCATCTTTCACGTCGGGGGGACGTCCTAAGGCGCTGAACAGTCAGGTCGGGAGAGGGACAGGGTAGGGGGAAAGGGCGGGAGAGAGTTAGGAGTGGAAGGGAGAGAGTTGGGAGGGCAGCAGTAGGCACGGTCGAAGAGGGGCGGCCTTGGAGGAGGCGAGAGAGGGAGCGAGGCGAAGGGACTGTGGGACGGAAGGGTATTGGAAATCTACGGAAAGATTGCAGGCAGGCAGCAGGCTGCTTTTTTTTTGTTTCACTGTGTGATGTGAACCCAGTGAGGTTCTGGCAAGTTCATATTCGCAACCAACTTGGTCAGAAAATCAGCAGCTTTGCTGACTGTAGACGTGATAGTCTCACACCAGGTATGGAAGGCGAGAGGTAGGATAATTGAAGTCTCCAGAAGCGACGAGGCCTTGGATCAGTGACTCTGGAAACATTATTGTTGTAAGTCAAAGTCCTGCGCAAGAACATTAACTCCAACCCCCCTCGGCCAAAAGTCTTATTTCCCGCAAGAGTAAATTGCTTTTGCCAGGAATTCCATCTTCCCCGAGTTAATAATCCTACTCCGGAAGCCTGCAGAACAGCGGCAAAGAAAGATACCGCATGGATTACCAAAGGGTATTGCAATATCATAGAATTAGAGCAAAAGAAAGCGGAACATTTTTTTTAATACCCGACCTTTTACTTGAATAAAGAAATTGTGCACGGACTGATACAGCGTGGGTCTGTCCCGAGCCTCGTAAGACATCAATTCAGGGCAGGGAAATGAGCACGGATCTTAAATTGGTTTATCAACTGAATACGCAAGCTGTCACGTTTGATTAAAAAAAAAAAAAAATGCCTACAGCACTGCGTTTCATAGACAGGACAAGTTTGGGGGGTTGATGCTCAGTTTGGATGCTGAGCTTTAGGACTCTGACTGATGAGGCGGAGAGCTACGGCGACGGGCTCCTCACTCACAGCACTCAACCCTACACTCAGACTCTCCATTAAAGCAATCACCCGCTGTGTGTCTGTGTATCTATGTAAAAATAATAATATTCCTTGCATTTGCTTTTCACGTCATCTAGACTGTGTCTCAAAGCGCTTCACAGTGAATTGACTGTATATATTTTATGGGCGAAACGCGGCAGCCAATTGCGCACAGCAGTGTCCCCCACAGTGGTGGGTTGAAATGGAACAATTATAGTTTTTTTCTAGAGGGATTATTATTAGATGCGTGTGTGGAGGAAGGAAACTTGCCCAAGGTTTCGCCCTTGATCTGCCTGGATTCAAAACACAGGTCTCACGCTTGTAAGACCGACCATTGGTGGACAGGCATTCAGTCATTTCACCCCCACGCTCTGGAACTCTATCCCACATTACTTATTGACTTTCACTTGTAAGTGTGCTGTGAGCAATTGGCTGCCATGTTTCGCCCGCAGAATATACAGTCGATTTACTTGAAGGCGTATTCTGTGAAGCGCTTTGAGGCGTCTCGAAGACGCGATAAGGCACTGTATCAAAAGCCACAGATTGATTATTTCCAAAGGCAACCGAAAGCGTCATCGCGAGCGGCGTTATGATAAAGCGAAGGGGATAATGACGGAGCCAAAAGCTTTTTCGACAAAGTGAAGAGGATAATGACAGTGAAAATTATTAGTGCCGGTCACTCAGGCAGGAAAGAGGGAAGAGAAAATAACTGAGCAAAAAAAAACCCTTTGAGGAAACCACAAAAAGAATTGAATAGGAGGTGACAGAAACAAAAATTCTTTACAGAGAGGCCGGATGGCATATTGACTTCTCTTGTCAGACACTGGAGTGGAGACAGAATCTATAGTTCTTTTTAAACGGAGGGACTTTTAAGCAGGGTAAAAATAAAGCTAGAGTGCGTTTTTGGACTCAGAGCTCGCTTGTCAAGAAAAACATAGCGTATACTGGAAAGGTGATGTAATAATGGTAATAATGCTTAAATGTTAGCATGGGTCTCAAAGAATTAGTGGTTTGTGGGTGAATGCACTAGCCAATTTGTGCAAAGTATAGAGTGAGGATACCATCAGAAACTCCTTTCTCCTTTCAAATAGAGCCACAGGATCTTTTGAGATCCATCTGAACAGGCACAGGTGGAATGTTGGTTTCTCATCTGAAGAACGACATCACTACCATTGCAGCCTATTCCCCCAGCACTGGGCTGGAGTGTCAGCTTCGACTGTGAGTTTAAAGTCTCGTTCTGGGGGCTTGAACCCACAACTTTCAGATTCAAGAGTGCGAGCTAGTGACTGAGCCAGGCTGACACCTGAATTATACAAGCATTCAGGGGTGCTACTCTGCACGAGGGGCGGTAAACCAGCAACAAGCAGCAAGTTGTTGTTGGTGTACCGTAATAATATTAAGAATAACAATCCTTGCATTTGATATCGCGCTTTTCACGTCTTCTGGACATGTCAGATGCTTCAAACAATATACTGGGGAAGTGAATTGACTGTACATATTTGTGGGCGAAACGCGGCAGCCAATTGCGCACAGCAGCGTCTCCCACACAAACAGTCGTGGATTGAAATGACCAATTTGTATTGTTCGGGATGATTATTAGGCGTGTGGAGTAAGGAAACTTGCCCGAGGTTTCGCCCTGACCTGCCTGGAATCGAACCCAGCTATCTTGCTTGCAAGGCGAGAGCTTTCATTCACCAAGCTACAAGACCCCACAACAACATAGCATGACTACATATTTTATTGTATGCGTGTGTGCGCACGCACGTGCTGTAAACCACTGATTGTAGTGCTTGTTCCTCAAACTTTACAATGCCCGACACATTGAATTTGAAAAAAAAAATCCCTCCCTGAGCGCAGGTATTATTTTTACATTTAAATGTGAATTAAATGTGGTTCGCGATAAGGTGAACACGTTCCTTTCCGGGCCTGTATTGTCTCCTTTTTTTTTCATTTGTTTCCCCCCCGCCCTGTGAGGATTAGAATTTCTAATCTCTGCACCATCCTCTGAATAAAGATGAAGTAAATGAAAGCGTTTAGCAAAAAATAACCTGTCAGTCACATCGAAGACTATTTCTCCGCTTAGACAGAGCGGAATGCTTCTCTGAACTTCACAGTGAATGCAAGAAGGGCTAAAGGCTCAGCGCTAACAAGCATCTGTGTGCTATTCAAACTCTCTCTTCTATTCAGTCAGCAGCGCCTCCATTGTTCAACGTTGCACGACAATGGATTCCTGTATGGGTTTAACAAAACGCTCTTTCTTCCTGTGAAGATTCGAGAGAAGATTCCAAACTTGCGCTCGAAGCTGTTGAACCATGGCTAGCAAATTGACACCGTTTCTCCCCCCCCCCCCCCCCCCACACCTCACCCCCCCTACCCTTCCACATTCACCTCCATCACTCTCCCCCCCCCACCCCCCACCCTACCCACCCCTCGTGTGTCAGTCTGGCTCAGGCAAGCAGCGCTCACACCTCTTTGACTCAGAAGGTTGTGGAGTCATCGCCTCACGGTTGGGACTTTGAAGTCATATTGTCTAGGCTGTCACTCTTGGGCAAGTTTCTTTACTCCACACGCCTAATAATAATCCCCCCACCCACCCCCAAAATAAAATTGGTCACTTTTATCCATGACCGTTTGTGTGGAGCATTGCTGTGCACAATTGGCTGCCGTGTTTTGCCCCCATATATATATTGATATATATATATATACACACACACAGTCAATTTACTTCACAGTATATTCTGTGAAGCGCTTTGAGACGCCCAGAAGTCGTGAAAAGCGCTGTATGAAATGCAAGGATTAGTATTATTATTATTATTACAGTATTGTCATTAAAAGAAAATTAACAGGCAATGTAAATCCAAGTCAGTCTATTCAGTACATACTTACGTCATTTGAGTGTCAGCCAAAAATTGGACATGTTGACTTGTACTGTGTCACAAATCCCATGTGTTTAGGTCACGACATAGTCTATACAACAACGATATCCTTGCTACATTTGGTGTAGCTCCTTATCACGTTTTCGGGAAAGCGTTTCACCGATTGGATTGTAAAGTGCAGTAGTGACTGTGTATTTTGTGTATTGTGTGTTGCGCACAGCAGCAACCCACACAAACGGTCGTGGATTTTAGTTTGTTTTGCCCGGAGAGTGCTAACGAGTGAGAAAGGGTCCCATTTTCCCATTAGCGTGCATTCGTTCTGCTGTCCTCCGCCGCCCCCCCCCCCCCCCCCCCCCCCCCCGCCACCCCCTGTTCGTTCCTCGTAGTTTACTCTCTCCCATCGACCGACCAACTGATGGCGGAGAGTTATCTAGTTAGAGAGGGGGAGAGTGTGTGTGTGTCTGTGTTTTTGTGACATAAAATCAATATTTACAGGTGCCACTTCCAACTTTATCACTGCAGAGGGAAATGCAATGAGCTGGAGTCTCGGAATATATTATCACTGCCGAACTGTGTGTGTGTGTGTATGTGCATGTGTGTTTTCTTTCCCCCCCAGTATTATAACTGGCACGGAGAAATACTCTATCTGTTGCTGTTCAAGGTTCCTTTACTCAGTACCAAGGACAGGTCCTGTGGGACTGTTCAACTGTTTGCTCATATGACTCGCTGCAGCTTTGCTTCAATTAAATGCGTTTACACATTTACGTGCGAATGGCTGCCTGCACAAATGATACAAACCCTTCTGCTAACCACTGAGCGACAGGACTGCATGTGTAATGAAAGGCTAGTTGGAAGCAGCGTTTTCCACAGTCTCGCACGATCTTAAATTTTAATCCGAATCGATCTCTCACGGGCTAAGACTGGCTACAATTTTTCACTTTCAATGACAAGATCTAATGAACGACCGTGCCTCCCGCCAGAGTGTTTGTCAAGGAATGCAGTAAAATGACCTGAAAACTTGCTGTGAGATGGTTTAAATTTATTCCCCACACACGGTAAAGTCGCAGGTTTTTTTTTTTCCTGAACTCGGGGAAAATTAATCGTTACACGGACTTCAAAAAGAGAGGAAATTAATCTTTCAAAAAGGGGGAGAAAATCTGGTTTCAGAATAAACTGTGGATGGATAGCGGCTGCAGACAAACAAATGGAGGTCTGAAAAACCACATATGAATCACGTTAATAATAATAATACATTTTTTATACAGCATTTTTTCACGTGGGGAGAGGGGGGGAAACGTCTCGAAGCGCTTCACAGGATTTACCGTTAAGCGCAGTGACCGTGTATTTTGTGAGAGATTGCAACAACAACAACTTCGATTTATATAGCTCCCTCCCTCACTCCGCGCCGGACGGCGTCTCGAGAGCGCTTCACAGTAGCGGATCCCGGGCCCGAGCCAGGGGGCAGGAGGGAGAAAGGTGACCAGAGGCGCGGTCGAACAGAAAGGTCTTTCGCCGAGACCTGAAACTAGGAAGAGAGGCACCAATCTCTGCGTAGCAGTGTCCCACACACACCTATGAAGTGAACACACAATTATATTTAGGAGATTGTTGAACAGGACACTGGGGAAAAACTCCCTTATTTTTCGTGAAACACCATTGGATCTGTAACGTCCACTTGAACGGGGGAGACTAGACTGCGCCTTGCTTTAACGCCTCAATCCAAAGGATTACCAGCATTGGAATGTCAGCCATGACGATGGGGAGTTGTGTGTCAGGCAGTGAGCCTTGAATTCCCATAACCTTCCGGCCCAGAGTCAAGATTGCACCGCAGCCGTACCCCACAAACAGTCGTAGATTGAGTCACCAATTATTTATTTATATGAAGGGATTATTACCCTGGGCAAACGATCGACTAGCAAGCGTATTCCCACTTGCTTACCGCTAGGTAAACAGAGGCAAGTGTGTAGAGTAAGGAATCTTGGCTAAGTGTTTTGTCCGAGCCGGGAATCGAACCTGGGTATTTATTCTCACTCGCCAGTCGAGTGCTCTGACCACCGCACTACAGGACTCCATAAATCAGCAGGTTTTCGAGTATTATGTTCACAAATTGGGGGCCAGCATTTTTGCTTCGTGCCAGGGAACGGCAGTGGGTCGTGTGGACAATGTGGTTTTCCAGTGGTTTCATTTGAGCAGCTTCTTCAGGAGAATAGACACCGGAGTTTCTATATATTTTTAATTGACTGAAAACGCAAACGAAAGGGATCGAATCAGATAATTTGGTCAGCCGGCATTTGAAAGTCAAGTGACGTTCTTTTAAGCGCCCGCCTGCTGGGAAACTGCAGAAAAGCCAGGCCTTAATGTGCAGAACACATTAATTAAACCTGTTTTAATTAAATCCTGTGGTTGTTTTTGCGACTGAGGCTGCAATTCCAGGCCCAGATGACCCTCCTCCCTGTTTCCAGTTTGTGAAACATCCAACTCTCTGGCTCTTCTCTTCTTCTCTTCTTGTCTTGTCTTCTTTTGTTATCACGGTGTATCCCCGTGAAGCGCTTTGAGACGTCGAGAAGACGCGAATAGCGCTATGTCGAATGCAAGGATCGATATTATTATTGTTGTCCGCAATTCACAGTGCCAGCTCCCATCGCCAACCTGGTCTCAAATGGTGAGAGTATTTATATCAGTGGCCAACTTACGCTAGGAATCATGATCTTCGCTCTAGGTTTATGAACTTTATGGGTTTGTAGCCCAGCCTCCCCCCCCACCCCACCTCCCTCCCCCAGACTTTAATCATAATAATAAACGAACCTTCCATTTGGCACGGTGTCTATCACATCGTTGAGACATCTCAAAACGCTTCACAGGATATACTGTAACCTCTTTCATGGCTGTTAGACGGGGGGGGGGGGGGGCTTTGCTGTGCGGTTCGCCAACAAATACAGTCATGTTGTACAGTCAGTAAATCTTGTGAAGCGCTTTGAGAGGCCATTTCAATGCGATGAAGCCCTTCACCAAATGCAAGGTTTATTAATTCTCTCTGTCTTGCCCCCACTCTCTCTCTCTCTCTGCCTTTAAAATCCCTTTCAGTTTGACCATTCCTACAGTCGTCTCCCTCCCTCCCTCCCTCCCCTGTCTCTTCCACGCTCTATCTCTCTCTCCAACACTCTCTCTCTCCCTCTCTCTCTTTCCTCCCACCCCCCCCACCTCCCCACCTACACTCTGTCTCTCTCCAGGCTGCCTCGGGGAATTTGAGTGAACGATGTGCATCAGAGATGGTACAGAGGCTGACCACTGCCGAAGGGGGATTTGTTTGTGTTGTGTTGAGACATTCCCAGCGGTGTTTACAGGCAGATAGTGGGAAGCCACGGCCTATTTACTCTCTCCTGCTCTCTCTCTCTCTCTCTCTCTGTCCTTGAATTTCCTCAGTGACCTGACTTGTCAACCACTCTCAGTTCCCCCCCAACGCTGAGGCACAGGGTCCAGTGTTAATCACAGTTTCCTTGTCATCATTTGTTCGCAATCAGGTTGCCACCACCACCAACATCTTGCGGATGTCTCTGTGGGAAGCCTGTAGGGAAGGAGTGGGAAACGAACCAACGATTTACCTGCACACAATGCAGACACAAACACAAAACACTGTGGTCAGTTGATGGGGGTGGGGGGGGTGGGGGAATGGTGACACAGGCAGGGAAAGATGGACTATGGTCAACATACTCTGAATTTGGTCAGAAAATTGGGGGCGCGGAGGGTGGTCATTGTTCAGTGGCTGGTTTTAGAGTCCCTGTAACTCAGTGGTTAGAGCACTCGCCTTACAAGCGTGAGACCTGTGTTTTCGAATCCAGGCAACGCAGGGCGAAACCTGGGGAAAAGGTTTCCTTACTCCACACACACTCACACACACACACATGCCTGATAATAATCCCTCCAAACAAAACAATAATAAATTTGTCATTTGAATCCACGACTGTTTGTGGGGGGACTCTGCTGTGCACAATTGGCTGCCGCGTTTAGCCCATAAATATACAGTCAATTTGCTTTACGGTATATTCTATGAGAGCCTTGAAGCGCCTTGAAGATGTGAAAAGCGCTACATGAAATGCAAGGATTATTATTATTATATTACCTTACCCAAGTGATGCTTTGCTCTGGTGAGTGTGCGTGGAGTGTATATGTGGGGGGAGTGTGTGTATGTGTGGGTGTGTGTATGGGAGGGTGGTAGTCTCCTCTATAAGAACCATTTCACTCCACACAAGTGTTCAGTGTTTATTAATGATAAAGATACGAGCGAACGGTTGCTCAGGTAGACAGACTGACAGAAGTGCAGGATTGACATTGGCAGCAGTGACCCTGTGTAATTGGAGGCTGTAAAATGTTACACGTCCCAGTTCAAGCGAACAATTAACAGATTAATGTGAGTGAAAGGTGAGAATCGGTGGGTCATTAATATTCTCTCGAGCATGTGTAGAAAAGCAAAGAGCCTTTAGATTCTTTTTCTACTACCACAACAACAAAATTTACATTTGTAGAGCGCGTTTCGCGTGGGGAAGACGTCCCAAGGCTCTGAACAGTCAGGAGTCAGGGCTCGAGATTGGGGCGTGGGGGGAAAGGCAGGGTTGGGGTGAGGGAGGGATCTGGACTGCCATCACTGTGGAGCTCCTGTAGCTCAGTGGTTAGAGCACACGCCTTACAAGCGTGAGGCCCGTGTTCAAATCCAGGAAGGTCAGGGCGAAACCCTTGGGCAAGTTTCCTTACTCCAAACACACACACACACACACACACACACTCGCGCGCCCGATAATAATCCCTCCAAATAAAAAAATTATAATTTCAGTCCCACGACTGTTTATGGGTCACTCGGCTGCCGCGTTTCGCCCACAAATATATAACAGTCAATTCACTTTCCAGTACTATATTCTGCGAAGCGCTTTGAGAAGTCGAGAAGATGCGAAAAAACCACGATATCAAATGCAAGGATTATTAGTGTTATTACAGTATTATGGAGTTTACCCAGTGGGCAGGTGCCAATTAGTCTGTCGCTGGGGGAGAGAATTGTTGTGCGTGTGTGAGGACACTGTATAAGCCTATCCAGGTTTTTCGCCAGAGCTGCTGTGATACCAGGAGTTACTACAGAAGGAGGACACTGTCCTTGTCTCACTGCTGGTCTCCTCGTCGTGACGAGGTGTTTGAATTGCCGACGTGTGTTTGACCGAGAGCAAAATCGAACCCTTCGCACCAACACAGCTGTTTTAAGGCTGCAGCCTCAGATTTATTTTCATATATCATCACAATAGGATTATTAATCACACTACTACTGTATTAATGATAATGATACATTTTCAAGGCATTTTATCTAGAGCGTCTTGTCGCATTCGTTGCAAAGTCTCAAATTGGCTTCAGTGGGGTACAGTGTAAAGTGGACTTGATTTGTATGTTTTGTGGGCGAAACGTGGCAGCCAATTGCGCACAGGCACTGTTTCCCTGTTTTACTTTTCACTAGGTATCTTTCGTGGCGGATCTCCCCCCACACCCGCCACACACTTCCCCCTGAAAATTGACCCGCGAATGTCGGATTGCTTTCGCGGCAATGAGGGCCGAGGAAAGGAACGGCTTCGTTCAGAAGTCTCCGCGTTCGCGCGCAATCTTTGCGGCGCTAAGTGTGACTAATGAACTGTATGTGCCATTCCCCATTTCTCTTCACCTGGTGCGCAGTGATGTGCAGAGATACCCAGCCCTCCTCCCTGGCTCCCCAGCTGATGAATTGCCTCGCCACACCACAGTACAGCGCAGATTTGTTTCCACTGAATCCTGGGTAGGTCGGCAAAGTCACACACACACATACACACACACTCACTCTCTTGCTGGTGTCAGCAAAACACAGCAGCCATAACTCATCAGGGTCTCAGTTAAAAATATACATTCAGGTGTCTTCACAAATAAAGCTGCGCTGGCAAATTTTTCCCCCCTCTCCCCCCCCCCCCCCCCCCCCCCCCCCCCCCACCCCCACCCCCCCCCTCCCTGCCGTCTGCTATACGCTGGTAAACTGACGGCACCTGACGAAATGTGGAACGAATAGAGCCATATGAGTGTGCGATCCGTTTCCCAGTTCGTCTTCGAAACACATTGCTCTGGGCCGAGCAGGTTAGCCAGAAATCAGATAGAATCGATTGCTCACTTCACCGCTGTTTTGCTGTGCGCAAAATTGGCTGCCAAGTCCGTCTGCAAACACAGACTTTGCTTTACAGGCTAAAAATACTGGATATCTGTTATCGTATATCTATAGAGTATATCTGTAGGAGTACATGGAGCTCCTGTAGCTCAGTGGTTAGAGCGCTCGCCTTACGAGCGTGAGACCTGTGTTTCGAATCCAGGCAGGTCAGGGCGAAACCTTGGGCAAGTTTCCTTACTCACACACACACACGCGCGCGCACGCGCCTAATAATAATCCGTCCAAAAAAAAGCACAATAATAAAATTGGTCATTACAATCCACGAGTTGTGGGGAGGCAGCTGTGTTTCTTCCACAAATATAGAGTCAATTCATTTTACAGTGTTCTGTGAAACGCTTTGAAACGTCTTAATGCCGTGATAAGGCGCTCTATCGAGTGCAAGAAATATTATTATATCCTATGTTTGAGGAGTTTTTGCCAACACGATAAGGTGCTAAATCAAATGCAAGCAGTGTGATTATCTGCATTATTCTAACTTTCTTTGGAAATGGTAGTTTTGTACTCTCTCGCATTTCCTTCTCTGTTCCGAGATTGCCTTTGCTCATGCGTTCAGCGCACTGAAATGGCAGAGATTACTTCAGCAAGATATTACAAGAATTTAATTGCCATTGCAATTGAACCTTGATGAACACGGACGAACGTTAGTGCTGAGATTTTAATCTCTGAGCCAGATTCGGGCACGTGACAGGCGAGGGGGGTGGCGGGGGGAAACACACGGTTTGTAAAATTTGTACTTCAGCCCATTTAATCATGGAGCCGTGATGAGATTAAACTGAAATGGCTTTATTATACCAGCGCTATCTTTCCTAGATGCTGTTAGGCCTTTGAAAAATGAACTGACAGCCCTCAGTGACAACGTGAATAATTGGGGGATACAAATTCTGCTTGGATCAGGAATTCCGTACTAATGTGGCACATCGGAATTCCAGGATGGAATCTGCATTTGTCTGCAGATTGGAGTTCTTGAAAGCAGTAGGGAGGGAGGGAGGGATAGGGGAGGGAGGGAGGGGAGGGAGGGAGGGAGGTGGGTTGAAGGATGAACAAAGGACGGAAGGACACAGCAAGGGCCAAAGATTGAACAGGAGAAGGTGAGGAGAAAAAGTGGGCAGTGTCCTCATAAAGCTAATTATAAAGCTTACTTTCAAGGTCGTGTTGAAATTTGAGTGAAGTCAGCTCTGGACTCACTGCTGGTGATAAAGCAGGCATCTCCCAACATCTGTGTGTGTGTGTGTGTGTGTGTTTCTTAGACAGAACAGCAGAGCAAATACTCTGACACACACACACGCACACACCCCACACACGCACTTCCTTCGAAAATGGTGTGAATGGCGAGTTTAGGAAATGTGTCTTTGGTTTACCAGGAAGGGCGGGTGCTGAAATCCAACTGATTTAAGAAACAGATAAGCGCTATAAGGGGAAGAGAGTTAGGGCAGAGATTCTGGACGGATGAGATCAGATGGGACTTTCACACATCCGAATTGCCGCACAGTGATGTCAGTCGCAAAGCTATGTGGTTTTAGCTGCTTAAGACTCCCAGCAGTTAACCAACCCCAAACACACACTCTGGGGGAAAGAGAGAGAGAGAGAGAGAGAGAGAGCACTCATTCCATTCCAACAACCCAGTCTGTGAAACTTCCACGTGTAGGTGGGAGGCACGAAATTCTCAGTTTGGTTCAGACGCTCTTAAGGATCGCGATCGGTTTCAACACGTGTCACTCACGCACATGCACACGCACACGCCCATAAAACAAATTCACCTGAACCCCTGTTTAAACCTGGTGACTTGGAGGCGGACGATTCAAGACAGGGATCAATTAACTATTCAATCAATTAACCTCAATCCTCGCTCTTGTGTGCGGAGGAGTTTGGTTCAGTGCCTCCCGATGTGCCTTCGCGATCAGGGATTCAACAGATGGAAAACGGCAGGTACAAAATGGTGGCAATCAGTCCTGCTAAACTGAACACAATGTCACAGCTCCTCGTTCAGCGAAGGAGCTGTGTATCAACATTGAACCGAACAAGCTGGATGCAGTGTGCTGCAGGTGTTGCTGTTAATGGAGGCTCCGTGTTTTCCTGACCTCTAAATACATAGGAGTGACTTACACCCAAATACAATCCGTAACCTGTGCTCTCCCTATCTCCCCCCTCCTGCCCCCCCCCCCCCCCCCCCCCCCCCCTCTCCCCACTCCACCGGCTCTCACCCCAGCTCAGAATCAAAATGGGTTCTTCAGGATTGTGGCCCTGGTCATTGGGTTATTACTGCGTTATGAGCCGCTTCGGAGAATGTAAAGATAATTTTTTTTCTGGAGCAGGTGCGCTCGGTGGAATCTAGTTAGTAGTTCACTGTGATACAGTATAAAAAGCCCTTTGTGAGATGGAAAATTTCTCGATGATGTGTTTGTTGTGCGGGGTTCCGCTCGCGTACAGTCATGTCATCCCATTAGCAGAACCCCCACTGCCTCCCTCCCCCCCCCCCCACCCCGTATGCCCCCACACCCCCCCTTCCTCCCGCCCCCCCTCATTACCCCCGCAGATATCTCAGACCTCGCCTTTCGTTTGCGTACCCTTTCTCTGTCAGCCTGGACGCAGTCCTAGCACTCTCCCCTCTGAGTCAGGGGCTCGTGGGTTCAAATCCCATCTTGGCTCCCGTCCCCAACTCGGACGACCGGCCAACAAGGTCAACCTCTTTGAGACGTCCTCCCGATGACGAAGGTGCAATATAAATGGTTTAATATCTAATATTTCTCAATGGACATCCTAAATCGGGAATCCAACTTGTGAAAATAAACTCTCATCCAGGTAACTTTGAAACTCTCTCCCTCAACCCCTCATTCTCGGCCCCAACTTCCCCCATCTTCAGGTTGCGGCTTTAAAAACCTTTCTCTTCGACCGACCGACCAACACACACTGATGGTCACCTTCCCCTCCCTCCTGGCTCGGCCTCGGGCTCCGCCATTGTGAAGCGCTCCGAGACGCACACTGATGGTCACCTTCCTCCCTCCCTCCCTCCCCGGCGTTGAGGGAGGGAGGGGGGGAGGAAGGGAGGGAGGGAGGTCGCTGTATAAATGCAAGTTGTTGTTGTTGTAAACCAGAATGTTTTCACACAGTCTGTTGCCAGCGTAGAGTTTGAGTTTGAGCTGGTGAGAATTCTGATGGGATTTCTCATCGATGAATTGCTTTTAAGAAGTGCCGCAAATGTACCCACGACCATTTGTGGCACTGGCTTGTAGCTCTTGGATATTTCGATCTATAGTTCTTGCTCGCTGGCCACTAAGTGACATCGACCAACCTGAATTGGCTCCTCTTCACTTAAACGACGGGCTGCGAATTCAGGTTTCGTACCAAGAGTGACTGGATAGAGTGCCTGTTGGTCATTAAAGCATCTCAAAGTGCTTCACAGGTAATTAGCATCTGCAGGAACACGCTGCAGTGTATGTAGGCAAACGCGGAAGCTGTTCCTTACACACAAACCCAGTCCTTAAACAGAAGCCTGCTGCACTGGAAATTGACTGCAGAGTTGGCCTATAAAGACAGCGTCGCTTGGGGGTGACAGCAATTACATGGGAAATGTTCTGTCGAAAACGCGGGGTGGGTGCATCTTCATATTTTGCCTCGCAGCGCGACAGTCGGTCTGTGACGGGGAGGCAGGCGTCCGTTCGGTGATATCTCAAGCTGAGCAAGCTCTTGGACAGTTAGGTTCTCGCACAATGGCTGAGCACTCTTAAGGGAAATGTCACGAAAGAATCCCCAACCGTCAAACACGCCAGCAGCATTCAGTCGGGCAAGATTAACACATCTACTTGAGGACGTTTTGAATGGTTTTCAAATTCACGTTTCCTGGCAGAATGTCTACAACAACAAACACTTGATATTTATACAATGACCTTCACACAGGGTAGAATAATCCTGGAGAACTAAACCCTCCCAGAACATTACAACCTTTCCAGATTTCTCGATCAGATATTTGTTGGCCTCTCAAAACCCAACCAGTGTCATTCTTGCCCGACTCCGTTGACTTCCCCATCACCCAGAAGATTCAATTCAAGACCCTGGTCCTCGCCTTTAAAGCCCTGCATGCCCTCCATGCCCCACCCTACCTCTGCAGCCTCCTAACCCCCTACCAACCTGCCCACCCCCCACTCTGCTCAGCAGGCTCTGGCCTGCTCCATGTCCACCCACTTCACCATCGGCAAGTGAGTCTTCAGCCACTCAGCCCCCAAGCTCCGGAATTCCATCCCGCGGTCCCTCCGCCTCACCTCCTTCCTGGCCTCCTTCAAGTACCGAGTTAAATCCTCTCTTTTCCCTCCACCCTCCCCGATCTTGATCCCAGCTCGGGGACTGAAACATTCCCAAAATCCAGCGCCTTTGGGACGTCCTCCCGGCATGAAAGGCCATACGAATATAATTTTGTTGTTGTTGTTGTAAGTGTCAAACACAATTATGACATTAGGCTATGTAATGATGACCAATCCAAGTTCCTGGGAACCACCAAAGCAAAGTGAAGGGGAGATGTAACGGAGCTTTCATAAGCAAGGTAGTGGCTGAGTGATGTTACCTTGAGATGGATACTAGAGACAGCAATAGCAACAGCAGTAAACCGTGTCTGTGTACATGTGTGGGACAATGCTGGGCGCAATTGCCTGCAGCGTTTCGCCCACAAAATATTGGGACTGTCCACTTCATACATATATATATTTGGTGGGAAGTGTTTTGAGATGTCTGAATGACGTCTATCAAATGCAAAGATTATGATAAGAATTAATTATCTGATTCTGCACAATGTGTCATCGCTGTGTGTTGTCAGCTCGCTGCTGCGGATCGATATTAACCGCTGACAAGAGTACAGAAGAGCATTGCATTAGTTCTGACCCACTCACTATTCTATGAGCTGATTATCGGGAATTTGCATTGCGTGGGAAAGTTGTCCCTGCCAGCGGATCGATTCCTTGCCCGGACTGATATAATTAAATAAAGCGTTTGCTCACTGCAGTCCCAGTTCCAATAAGGTGTTTCCAAAGAGATGATTAATGAAGGCATTGAAACCCAGTCAGTGGAGCTTTGCTAATAAGCTTTGACTGTGATGAGGTTGCTCGGTGATCGAAGCTGTGAGACTTCGCAACGTGTGTGAGCGGCAGAGATTGGAGCGGTGGGGTGGTCAGGCAGAGGAGTCAGACCTCACGGGAGAAAACTGTGCGAATTCCCGTCGGCGTCCTGCACAAAGTCAAATTACTTTTGTTGACACTTTAATAGCCCAAGGTTTGGGTCACTCAAAAAACGTAACCAATTGAGAAAAGAATGGAACATCATAACAATGTCTCACCACCAGCCGTGCAGTGAATGATCGGAACATAGGAATAAGGAGCAGGAGTAGGCCATTCAGCCCCTCAAGCCTGCCCCCACCATTCAATATATTATTATATAATAATAATTCTTGCATTATTAGTATTTAGTGCCTGATCTAGCATATTCAAGATTTCTCGAAACGCCTCACAGAATATAGTGTAAAGTGAATCATTATTATAAAGTGAATTGACTGCATGTTTTGTGGGCGAAAACATTCTTAAATCCATCTAAATTTGGGATTCTGTTTTTTTTCAAAGAACTGTGAAAATAGCAGCTTCCAAATTTAGAGTGGAATGGAGAATGTGGCACAATTTCACGTCATCTGCGGTTTTAAAATAAAACTGTCTTTTACCAGGTTTACGGGGGTGAGATTTTCAGATTGAGAAACTCGAGGGCAGACACGTTTTTTGAAACGGGGAGTTGATGAACGTCAAGTTGATTTCATTGGGTGTGGATGGATTTCTGATCACGCCAGAGAATTGTCTGCTGATTTGTGTCACTCTTTGCTAAATAGAATTTTTATTCTAGCGAGTGGGGGGGTGGGGGTTGGGGGGTGGGGGGTGGGGGAGGGAAGGCGGGGTAGGTGTGTATTGATTAATTTCCCACTCGTTTCTCAGTTTTGCCTTAATAGGTTCACTTACACGATGCAACACTTGCCATGAACCCAGGCATCTTGTTTGGTTGAGTTTGCTAAAGGAGACATTGGGGCTGTTTGACAAGTCACTCACTCATACGTTGGTTGGTCGGTGGTTGTAAGATTTCTACTTGCGCTACTTAGAAGCGGTAGACGAATTGAGACTGAATGGAAGAGTTTTCGACCAGCCTGTGATGCTACGTGTTTTGTTACCAGTGACATTTCAAACCCCCACCCCTAGGTTTGATTTTCCTCTTTCCCTAACTGTGTGTGTGTAGGGTTGTGTGTGTGTGTGCAAGGTTCTTCGCATGTTGTCAATCATGACCCGTCCTCACAACGTGAAAGACACTGTACGCAACACAAACACAATGGCCAAATTACCCTCTCGACTATCCCTGCTGCCTGTGTAGGGACTGGAGTGTTGGACTTCATTTCTCTGTTTCACCCACAAATGTATACAGTCAATTCACTTTACGGTACATTCTGTGAAGCACTTTAATCGATCAGAGTCGATCACATTTAGTCGATCAGATGTGAAAAGCCGCTATATCAAATGGCAAGGATTATTATTATATTATTATAATAAAATGGTGAAGGAACTTCTATCGGATAGCCCAAGGCGGCAAGACAAGAGCAAGCAGGTAGTGGGGTCATGAAGGGAATGTTGAGGACAGACTACACTACCAGTAAGTATTTCATAAATCCTACGAGGAAAACAAATGAGTCAGAGTTGCAAAGCTCCCACGCAGCACATATTAACTTTTTCTTTCCCCCCAGAGCAGCTAGAAGGGAGATCCCAATAAAGCGCTTAGCGAGAGCGTGGGAGGCGGAGTGCGTATCAAAACACTTCACAGAACATATTATAAAGTGGATCGACTGTGTGTTGAGTAGGCGAAATGACTGATGACTGATTTATCTGATGGATTGTTGGCCAGGACACCGGGAAGAAACTCCCTTCTCTTCTCCGTGTTTCTTGGTGCTGTATGATGAGCATCAATGTGAACAGGCAGATGGGTCCCTGGTTTAATGTGCCATTCGCACAGCACAGAAAACAGTGCAATAAGGATGTGAGCTCAAATCCCAACACTTGGGCTCAGTTTAAGCCCACAATACTTGTGTCTGAGAGAAAGGACTGAGCGAGCGAGTGAGCGAGTGAGGCTGAATTGGCCAAACCCTTTGGAGAGTGGGCCTCTGAAGTAAAACACAAACGCCAATTGTGAAAGCTAAATTGCTTAAAGTTTGCCAGCAGGGAAGGCGCCTGAGTTGTCAACGATGTGAGCCATTACTTTGATGTTTGTGAACACCGCTTGCTCGCCTTGCGCATTGACGCCAGAAGCCGTTACTGTGACGTCTAAATTGCTTTGGGAATTTATGAATATTGCAGTGGTCGAGGACTGAGAGAACGCCCAGGCTACGAAAGTGGTCAGGGCTCTCCCCCCCCCTCACCCCCCTCTCTCTCTCTCTCTCTCTCTCATTGGTGACCCATCTTAAACACCTCGTTGATGGCATGACCCTCAGTTGTAACACCTTTTAATAAAAATTAATAATCCATACATTTGATATATGCATATATATATATATAGCACTTATAGCTTTGATAGACATCTCTAAAAGCTTATTTGTGGGCGAAACGTGTCAGTCTGATGCGCGCAGCAGCGTTCCACAACCAGTGGTGGTTTGAAGTGAAACAATTTATCATGGGTGGTGGTGGGGGGGGGGGTTTGTGTGTGTGTGTGTGTGTGTCTGCCAAAACCAGCGTTAGAGAAAGGGTGTCATTGGAATTAGGACGAACGCTGTGACTTTCCTGCTGCCTGTGTGCGACTGAAGCGTTGGCGGCTTCTGTGCAGGTAAAATCATTGTTGTTGGCGCAACTCTGGATCATGTTGAAATGCCTGTGATTAGGCTGTGGGTGGGGACATTGACATAATATTGCAGTGGTCGACGCGTTGACATAAATTGGCACTGGATTAAACGGAAGGAAGGATTTTTATTGCGACAAGAAATTCTGATCAGCAATTTCAGCAGCTCGTCACTTGCGTATTCTTTCCTTTGCGATCTGTGTCCAGACGCAATTCGATGGGAATGGCTGGGAGAGCAACTCAGCAAAATGGCCCACATCGAAGGCTGAATGAACATCGAGTTTAATTCTTCAAACACTTCCGGGGACCCGCACCTTCTGAAGATAATTCAATCATTCACATACACACACAAAGAAAATATATATTTTACCATGACATATTGCAAAAGCATTGAGGTGGATGGGCTCCAGGGCTATGGGGAGAGAGAAGGGGAATGGGAT
The DNA here is from genome assembly GCA_035084275.1 of Hydrolagus colliei. NCBI lineage: Eukaryota > Metazoa > Chordata > Chondrichthyes > Chimaeriformes > Chimaeridae > Hydrolagus > Hydrolagus colliei. The sequence continues at coordinate 4,244,079 of CM068770.1, read as the reverse complement.
TGATGTAGACAGCTCTTTTCAAAGAGCTGGCACAGACACGATGGACCAAGTGGCCTCCATTCTATGATTCTATGTCACCAATGTAAATGTGCCCAGCACTGAATTCCCAGTCCATTAAACCTCACGGGCAGAGAGAGAGAGAGAGAGAGGCACTTTCCGAATCTGTAAACTTATGAATGTGAACAATTAGCATAATTGGAGCTTCATGTTGTGCGACGGGGATCCCAGTGACAAAGAGGAAACGGCTAATTACAGCCTTCCTCCATGGCTCGCTTTGAAGTCAAGCTTTTCCTCCCACTCTACTCTGCCTCTCCTTTGAAGCTACCGCTCACTATCGGAGATTCTCGCAGATTAGAAATCTCGGATGTAAAGCCGAGTGCTCTAGCACGTCCAGTGTGGGTTTCAGTTTTGAGTTCAAATGAATACGTACGCATAGGGTTTGTGTGCGATGGCTGTGCTTTGCGCTGTTTCCCTTTGAAGCCTGGCGCGTGTGGTATAGCAGGCCCTGGGTGACAGCGGGATAGTTCTGATCGATTCACAGGGGATGTCAAAGGCAAACACCGTGAGCCAAGTTTCCTTACTCCGCTCACGCCTCTGTTTACCTAGCAGCAAGCAGGAAAAGCGGTTGTTAGTCGATTGGCAGATCAATCCGGGCAGGTAATAATTTCTTCCAAAGAACAATAATGATCTGGTCACTCAATCCGCGACTAGTTGTGGGTCCATTGCTATGCGCAGTTGGCTGCCGTGTCTCGTCCAGAAAGTCCACTTTGCAATATATTCTCTGAATCACTATGGGATGTTTCAATGATAATAATAATAATCCTTGAATTTAATCTAGCACTTTTTAAAGTCTTCTAGACGTCCCAAAGAGTTTCACAGATTGTACTGTAAAGTGACTGTATATTGGTGGGTGAAACGCGGCAGCCAATTGTGTACAGCAGCGTCCCACGAGCAGTCGTGGATTAAAATGACCAATTTTATTATTGGTTTTCTTTTGAGGGATTATTATTAGGCACATGCGTGTGTGGAGTAAGGAAACTTGCCCAATGTTTCGCCCTGACCTGCCTGGAATTGAACACAGGTCTTTCACTTGTCAGGCGAGCGCTCTAACCACTGAGCTACAGGACTTCATAATATGAACAGCTTCCCAATCTGTGCCTCTCAACTCCTCACTGAACAAACTCCCTGAGCCAGCAGGGACGGGGGAGGGAGGGAAGGAGGGAGAGCGGAAATTTTTATTTGTTGACGTATCTGAGCCATTGTTCGTTTCCTCCACAATTTATTGTCTGTCCAAAGACTTAACGCAACTTATTCTTTAAATAGATGGAAAGAAATGCCACTTTTGCACCAGAATTGGCTTCAGTTCCCTGAAGGCCACAGCGATAGAATAATGACCCGAATAAGAAGGTGTGTGACTGCATGCCCCACATACAGGAGTCTCTAAATCCAACCTCCACCCACCCACCCACCAACCCAACCCAAGCAACCCAACTCAAACCAACCCAAGCCAACAAAGCAATATGGGGTTCAAAGTCCACATTGGAACTTGAACTCCCAGTCTCGGCTGACACTCCAGCACAGAGCTGGGGGAGGGCTGTGTTGTTCGATGCGCCCGCTGTACGTACTTCAAATGAGATGGTAGACATGTTCAGGTGGGACTTGAAGGATCCTGAGACATGACTCCAAAGAGAAGAGAGTTTCTGCAGGTGTCCCTCACCAATCATCCTGCAGACAGTTCAGTCGTTCGCTTCATGCGAGAGCACAAATTCTCACGTTTGGGTACAAATACAGTCACTACACTTCGCAGCCATCTGCTGTGAAGTTCTTTGAGGATTTGCTGAAGTGATGGAAATATCTCTAAAACTTTTCCAACCCCCGAGAGTGACAGTAGATAGCAGCGAAGAAACAGCGAGAAACAGGCTTGGCAACCAAATGTTCTTTTTATTTCCCAATCCTGCGTCGTTTATTACAACGGATTAAAAAGATTAGCTCTCAGATTAAACCGATAGATCAATCACTTGGTATCGTGAACTGTTATATAAAAGTCAATGACAGCCTATTTACTGTGGGGGAAGAAGGCATTTGAAAAACTAGCGGAAAACTTTGAAAATATGCTGGATTATTATTATTTTTAAAATCTTACTTCCAAGAAAAGCGGTCAGTACACATCCGAGCTATCACGTTTTCTCCCAAATCTCAAAATGGCGTTAAAACAATTCCACAACTCTGAAGTGTATTTGCTTGAACATTTGACCACTTGCCTGGTGAAGAGTAGCTGTAATAATACTCGCATTTGATAGAGCGTCTTATCGCGTCCATCGAGACGTCTCAAAGCGCTTCACAAAATATACTGTAAAGTGAATTGACTGTGTATTTGTGGGCGAAACGCGGCAGCCAGTTGCGCACAGCAGCGTCCTCCACACAAATACTCGTGGATTGAAATGACCAATTGTTATTATTGTGGTTTTTTTGGGGGGACGGATTATTATTAGACGTGTGTGTGTGTGTGTGTGTGTGTGTGTGTGTGTGTGTGTGTGTGTGCGTGTGGAGTAAGGAAACTTGCCCAAGGTTTCGCCCTGACCTGCCTGGATTCGAACACGGGTCTCTCACGCTCGTGAGGCGAATGAGTGTCTCTAACCACTGAGATGCACAAACTCCCAATGTTGTCATGCCTCGGCATGCCTTCGAGACGCAGGCTTTGGCTGTTTGCGGGACGTTGTTGGCGCGCGCAAGCCGGCCGCCGAGATGCGCACCGGAATCGCGCAGTCACCAGTTACAATACAAGCCGCTGATGTGATAATGAGCGGAAGTTGGGATATTACTGCGCCCCCCCACCCCCCCATCCCGTGGAGACGAGGCGACTATCGAAGCCGGTTGAACCTTCTGGTTTAATTAGCCCGGACAGCTCAGCCATTCGAGAGTTTGACGAGGAGCGATCGACAATTTAAGCAGATGTCTAATTAAAAATAGTGGTGGGGGTGGGGGGAAAGTGTTGAGAGCAACTCGTTATTCGCTGAACGGCTGACGTGCGCACGTCACGAGATATCCGTCAATCCCTTAATAAAGTTAGAACACCCGGGGACCAGTAATTACTCCAGTGCAGCTGACAGGAGCGAGCGAGGACGGGAGAGGGGAGAAGGGAATGAGTGGGGGCTTTACGAGTGCTAAACGGGACAGATTTTCTCGTGGAATATCTTTCACGCTCCGCTTAACCAATTTATTAAGAGTTTGCGTTTCAAGAGTTAGTTTTGCCAGGCTTTGCTGAGGTGACTGCTCAATTCGCAGAGACGTCTGTAGTGGATGGCTGAGTGATGGGCCCTCTGAGTGTTTTGGCAGATGTAATTAACAAGCTGACTTCTCTCTCTCTCTCTCTCTCTACGCCCAAGTGAAGAGCTTCAACGTAAGACAGTCAGACCCAGCGCTGTCACAACAGTTGTGTGTAACTGCCCTCTGATTGTCGATCCCAAGCCTCGGGTGGACCTTTTTCGCCTCCAGTTTCCTCCCCTGTTTCTTCCCCTAACAACAACAACAACAACATTACATTTGTAGAGCTCCTTTCACGTCGGGAGGACTTCCCAAGGCACTGAACAGTTAGGTTGGGACCCGAGCCCGGTGTGGGGGCGGGGGGGGGGGGAGGGCGTTGGAGTAGGGGGTGAGGAGAGTAGGAGAGGGGTGGAGAGTTAGGAGGGGACCAGAAGGTATGGTTGAAGAGGAAGGTCTTGAGACCGGCCTTGAGGGAGGGGAGGGAGGAAGCGAGGCGAAGGGATTGCGGGATGGAGTTCCGGGGTGTGGCTGAAAGCCCGGGCGCCGATGGTAGGGGAGGTTCGGATGGAGGACGTGGAGCTGACCCGCGTGGGGTTCAGTGTTAGAGGTGTTTCCTGGCCTCTGGGTATTTGACAGCGAGACCTAGTCCTCGCGTGTGAATCAATCAGTGAGTGTGAGTGGCGTGTGCATCCATGGCGAGCTCGGGAGTTGACTGACTCACTCACTGAGGAGCACATTCCAATAAGTGTGAGGGGAGCAGGAACCTTCAATGATTTTTTTCTCTGCCTCTCGCAGGAGCACTGAGGCTAAATTGCTTGGGCCAGTCTCGCAGTCACTTATCTCTCTGCGGCGTCTGGAGTCCTGTTGCTCAGTGGTTCGAGCGCTCGCCTCGTAAACGAGAGACCTGGGCTCGATTAGAAAGTCAATTCACTTTCAAGCGTATGCGGTAAAGCACTTTAAAGTCAGTTTCTGAGAGTTGATAAGGCGCTTTAGCAAATGCAAGGATTGTTATTGGTGCTTTAAAAATTTGACCTCATCTTTGTCCTGAATATTACGTGTGTTCAAACGAAAAATACTTGCGTTTGAGGACGTCAGGAGAGATACCTTTGGGGGAAAAAAAGTCACCAAATAACCCCAAATGTGGCAGCGGAGGAGAGAGAAAAATGGAGAGAGAGACAGAGAGAGGGAGAGAATGAGAGAGACAGAGAGAGATGGAGACAAGCCAATGTATCTGTTAATGATGCAGGTAACACCTCTTCACAAGTGCGACACAATGGATGTACGTGGCGTTGTTTCACAGTGTGTCCATTTACAGACCCCAAAGTCCCACCGTCATATATCCTCACAATTGAGCTGCCGCGTTTCTCCCACAAATATACAGTCGATTCACTTTACAGTATATTCTGTGAAGCGCTCTGAGACACGGTCTGGAAGACGTGAAAAGCCGCTCTATCACCGGCAAGTATTATTATTATCGTTACAGTATTAGACGATAATAATACTAATTCAGCCTCACATGTGGTACGGTGCCTTTCACACCGCGAGGACATCCTAAAGCGCTTCACGGGATACACTGCAAAGTCTCGTTGCCTCCCTCAATCCGCAGAAATCATGGTGGTTGTTAAAACGCGGAGAGGAACAGCACAGATTGCGATCTCTTTACCCATTGCGCAAGTCACGGACGCATTAGCAGGAAGAGTGTGGGAGGTCAGGACACTGTAAATGGCAGGACAGTAGGGTGGGTGGGTGGGTGGGTGTTCTTAAAGGACGAGATCGAATGGGCCAATGAACTTTCTTCCTCTGCTCCGTGTGATTTTATAATAATAATAATCCTTGCGTTTGATATAACGCTTTTCACGTCTTCTAGACGTCCCAAAGCGCTTCGCAGAATATACTGCAAAGCGAATCGACCGTACGTTTTGTGGGCGAAACGCGGCAGGCAATTTTGCACAGCGGCGTCCACCACACACAACCAGTCGTGGATTGAAATGACCAAGCAAAAAGAAAAGTTAGTGTGTGTGTGTGTGTGTCTGTTTGTTTGTATATTTACATGACTCTGTTGCATTCCCGCATCTTCTGGTCAACTCGGGAATTAATAGATGCGGCAAAGTGTTGATCCGGAGCTGTGGAAAAATCCGCCCGGGTTAGTTAACCTTGTCCCAGAGTGAGCTGAATAAATTGTAGTTCCCAAATCAATGACAGGCCTTTGAATAGGGCTAATTAAACTCTGCCAGCGAGGAGTGCGGTACCAGCGTTCACTGTGTATGATGGATAATGCCACAGAAGCAGAGAACCGGTAGAGCGCAGTGTCAGGCAGGTCCAAGCCTTGACTGTCTGGAATGTGGCCGCTGATTGATGAAGCTAAAGTGTCCTCTAGTATTGAGCATGCACTTTTTCATACTCGCTGTCTCTGTCTCTCTCGTCTCCCTCTCTCTCTCTCTGACGTTCTCTCGTTCGCTGTCTGTGTGTGTGTGTGTGTGTGTGTGTGTGTGTGTGTGTGAAAGCGGGGATGGCGACATGCTGAGTTAGTACGCACACGCACACATACACACATCCCATTTGAAGGTTGGGGGCAAGGGGACTTGTGTTGACAAACTCCCGAGAGAGGAGAGTACAGTTCCAAGACGGATGGCTCTGAGTCAGGGCAGTGTTGAATGTTCATCGCTTCCAACTGCAGCTGTCTCTGTGTCCAACTGTGAAACCAGGTTGTACAGTGGGAGATGCTACGTAGAATAATATAATATAACAATCCTTGCATTTGATATAGAACTTTTATCACAACTTCTAGACGTCTCAAAGCGCTTCGCAGAATATACTGAAAATTTGTGGGCGAAACACAGCAGCCAATTGCGCACAGCAGCGTCCCCCCTCAAACAGTCGTGGATTGAAATGACCAATTTTGTTATTGTGTTTTTTTTGGGGAGCGATTATTTATTAGGTGTGTGTGTGTGTAGTAAGGAAACTACTTGCCCAAGGTTTCGCCCTGACCTGACCTACCTGGATTCGAACACATATCTCACACTTGTAAGGCGAGTGTTCTAACCACTGAGCTACGCTCGTTAGTCCACGTGTCCCAAACTGCAGAATGTGCAGTAACATGGCTTCAGTGAACGAGTAGTGAAACCCAGGGAGACAACAGTAGCAGAAAGTGTTGTTTCTTTCAAGCACAAGTTAGTTGGACTTCTGTTAGGAAACAATATCTTGGGACACAGTGTATAGTTTGGGGACGAGGCATGTTAAGCGATTGCCAACACAGTGGAAGGCGAACTGGATGGACTTTGATCTTCTTTCACCAGCTAATGCTTTTGTTCCAAACTTACAATCAAATAGTTTAACAATCGTTTAACAATCCGTTGAAGGTTAACAACAAACAAAAGAAAAACTACATTTATAGAGCGCTTTTCAAATCATGTCCCCAAGGCACTGAGAGCTCCAAGGTGTTAAGAGTCTGTCTCACAATTATCTCACTCACTCTCCCTCCCTCCCTCCCTCCCTCTCTTAAACTGAATGCATTTGTTTTCGTTTTCCAAATGCATTTAAAAATCAATTTTCATTCAGTTCTATCTTCAGGAGCATGAAAGTGGTCATCAGACGGGCGGTTCCTACAGACCAGACCGTTCATTGATTTGGCCCGTCAGTGATTCCCACTGCCGTCAGACTCCCCGCGCGCCCGAAGCACAGACAGAGCTGCGAGGTGTCGAAAACTGCGAGCAGGACAAATCCTGATCAGATACCACAGCGGTTCAGACGTGGCTGTCTGTGTCTCTGCAGGAACTGTTCCAACAGGGAGTTTTGAATCTGGACTGAGTCCAGTTCTGGGCAGCCTGTCTGACAAAAGGCTTCAGAAAAGGTGTAACAAAGGCTAGACTGAATACAGAGGGGATGGAGGAGAGGAGAGAGGAATAGGATGTGGAGGGTGTGGGGGGGGGGGTAAGCTTGTGAAATTCAGTTGATCTGCTTTTATCTGGCGTTTCGCCTACAAAATCCGCAGTCAATCTACTTTACACCATAATAAAATTGGTCGTTTCGATCCACGACTGTTTGTGTGTGAGGGGGACGCTGCTGTGCGCAATTGGCTGCCGCGTTTCGCCCACAAACAGATACAGTCAATTCACTTTACTACTCTATTCTGTGAAGCGCCTTGAGACGATGTGAAAAACGCTATATCAGTTGCAAGGATTATTCTTATTATTATTCACGGTACATCCGTGATATATATCAAAATGCGAGGATTATTGAGGGTGAGCTGAGGGGAAAGGCAGGTGAATGGGACCCAATCGACTGCTCTTTCCAAGAGCCGGCACGGAAACGGTGGGTCGAATGTTTTTCTTCTGTGCTGCAAATTTCCGTGGGTCTGGGACTTGAATAAGAGATAGCTGTGACTGAAACGGTGACTTTTGAACCCGTTCCAAGGCATTCACAGAACACACGGAGATCCAAGCGACAGGCAAAGGCAGTCTTAAGGATGGTGTTCTGTGGTGTGCTGCAAGCTTTTATAGTACTCTCATTCCACTGTACTTCATCCCAATGACATTGGACAATAGGATGTGTCTCTCTGTCTCTCTCTCTCTCTTTCATTCCCTCGGCGATCGCTTGGGAGCAGAGCGAATGTTCACAGTGGAATATTAAACGTGCCGCCTGAATAATTCATTGTGCTCGCGAACAATCTGCGGATCAAGATTAGAGTTGAGCAGTCAACAAACGCAAGTCGTTGAATGTGGCACGGGTTCCGGGCGGCGGCCGGGAACTCGCAACGAAGACAATTTCAACGTTAGACTTGACTTCAGGCACTCGCAATTCCACCCCAGACCTCTGCTCGCAGGAACGTTTGCGCCTCACATTGAAAAGCCGTTTGCGCCAATACTCTTCCAAGACCGCGACCTTGCTCGACGCAAGCCGTACTTCTCCCAACGAAAGCATGAGCCGAATTCGCGTGACTGCATATTACGCGCAGCGCTTTGAGACGTCCTAGCAAATGCAATCAAAATGTGAGGATCACTATTATTATTTCGATACACAATGAGGCCAACAATGGCCTTCGCATTTGATACAGCGCCTCGTCACGTCTTGCGGATGTCCCAAATCGCGTCACAGAATATACTGTAAAGTGTATTGACTATAGGTATATTTGTGGGCGAAACGCGGCAGCCAATTGCGCAAAGCGGCATCGTTCCCCCCCCCCCACAACAAACAGTCTTGGATTGAAATGACCAATTTATTATTGTTTTTTTTGAGGGATTATTATTAGTTGCATGTGTGTGGTGTAAGGAAACTTGCCCAAGATTTCGCCTTGCCAGGAATTGAACCCAGGTCTCTCACTTGTAAGGTAATGGGGGTGGGGGAGGGGGGGGGAGGGCTGGGGAGAGAGAGGTTCTGTCACTTGCTTTTGGATGTACAAATATTAAGAATAATAAATAATCCTTGCAGTTGACATAGCCCCTTACCACGTCTCCGAGGCATCTCAGAGCGCATCACAGAACACACTGCACTGTGCATTGTCTGTGCTACTGATGTCATACACAAGAGGCATGTGTTTAATCTCTCAAAACCGCGGGTCACACACACAGGGGGAGAAGCAGGGTTTGATGTGTTGTCTCTAATCTGTTCTGTCACAGTGTCCGTTGCAGGTGAAGGCTGCAGAGTGCGGAGCCTGTTTATTAAACCGAGTTCCTCAGTTCTATGTAATTGCTTTTCAGAAGCCGGATTTGTTTAATGCTTGAAATTACTCGGTGACACTGAGGTGGTATTGTCTGTCAAAACCGCAGTTTAATCTGAAGGTTCCTGAAGTTTCACGGGAAAACGGTGGCAGCGTTTGCTTGCGTTCTTTCTCTCACAGCCTCTGATTTGCCCGCGAGTTCGCCAGCGCCAAGTGACTTCTTGGCGTTTTGTTCTGCCTTCAATGTAATATACACGGCTCGCAAACTGATGTGCGTTTCAGGAAACTCCTGTTTGAAACTTCATTCAGATGCTCGGTCATATAAACCAGGGTTTTATCTTAGCTTATCTTAAATCGTGTGACTTAGACAGGGAATAAGACCTGATAATAATCCCTACTAATGAACCTAATAATAATCCCTAAAACAAAATTGTAATTTCAAATCACCACTGTTTGTGTGTGTGTGGGGGACGCTGCTGTGCGCAATTGGCTGCCGCGTTTCGCCCACAAATATACAGTCAATTCACTTTACAGTATATTCTGTGACGTCTAGAAGACATGAAGAGCGCTGTGTCAAATGCAAGGATTATTATTATTATTATTATCACCGGGCTTTGAACATTAAATGTCGATTCCCCCCGCGAGTAAATTACGAGGATTTCTGTTAAGTGGTAGATTCAGTGACCAAATGTTGATCCGCCATTCAACCAGGTTGCAACTTGCTGCGAGGTAGACAGAGGAGTGTGGAGGACGAAGATTTGGCTGAGGTTTCAAACCAGCCTGGGAATCATACCCTGGATCCTCTTGCTTGCCCGGAGAGCTCACTATAGTCTCCATCTATTCATACGTTCCTAAACTTTGAGCCACCTGGTGTGTGCTCAAATATAATTCGGTTATTGTTCTGAGTTTGGAAAAACTACCCACTGACTCCTGACGCATTCATTGCCTGAGTCTCTCTCCGAGCTCGGCTGGGCTATGCTGCCAGATGGAATTGTTCCCAATGTGTGTGCGTATCTGTGTGTGACACTGCTGCAGAGGGGGCGGGTGGGGGGGAATAGGAGCTGACATGTTACTTGCTCATCTTCCGCAAGGTGCTTATCTCTCCAGCTTTGGCGTTTCGATGAGCTGAGCCCTGCGATGAAAGGTTTCTCATTTGCCAGGCGGTATGGGAGTTGTCAGCCTGAAACGTAACGAGTTCCAATTGCCGAGGTGTGGTTTAAACCCCCTCACGCCTTTTGACTTTGAGTTGAAAGTGGCAATAAATAAATTGGGCACTTATTACACGACTGTTTTCGGGGTGGTGTGGGTGAGGGACTGGGGTGGGTGGGGGGGGGAGTGGGGGGAGGGGAGGGCGAAACGACCACACTTGCTGTGCGCAACTGGCTGCTGCGTTTCGCCCAAAAAACACACACAGTCAGTCGATCCATATTGCAGTATATTCTGTGATGTGTGTATTCTGTGTATTCTATATCAAATGCAGGGATTATTATTATTACCAACTTTTGACACTCGCGGTCCTTGAGTTACGTCAGAAGGACAAGAGAAAGTGACTGGTGATAAATACGCACCCACACATGAACACACACACACGCAGCCACACATACGCACGCACATACACACAAGGACATATGCACACGCACGTACATACACGCACACACACACACACACATACACACACACACCAGGGGAAGTAAACGAGAGTCAGGGTTAATCTGTTTCTGAGAACGAGAATTGGAAATCAATGACTGCAGTTGGGTATCAAAGCAATGGTTAAAAGAGCAACAGGCGAGAAGCTGGGAGCCTTGTAACCGCACTGTGACTGTTTTCACAAAAAATTATTCTAATTTGCTCCCTGGTGTCAAGATGCTAATGTGAGCGAAGGTTTGGCTGGAAACGCAACTTTGTCCACAGGAAATGTGTGTGATGTTCGAGCCCTTGAATCCATCTGCTGAGGGAATCAACTGAAACTCTGTAACTTCAAGAAGTTGGTTCCATTGCAATTCCTTTTCATCCCGTTGTATGTGTTGAGGAGGGGAGTGGGGGGTGGGGGGGGTGGGGGGGGTGGGGGGGGGGGTGGAGGCATTGTAAAAAAAAACTTGATTCTTCATTCTGGCATTTCACATCGCTAATTGGATTGAGCATTTACATATTTTGATGGTTTTTCTTTTGTCCTTTACGAGGGTAAATTAATCTTTTATTGCGATATTAAAAAAAGAGAGACACAGAGAGAGCTTTATTGTTGGCGTTTGGTTTTTTGTTTGCATTTTCGACTGTAGTTATTGGCTTTGTTTGCTCAGCACATTCCACCAGCGGAGGAAAGCGAGTGAAAGGGAGACGGTAAAAATTCCTCAATACTTCATTCAACCAAGTGGTGATTCAAAGGGAATAAAATACAGTGTAATAAAGTATAAAAGCCCATAGAAAAAAAATGGTAGTGAATTGGGATTAGAGGCAGTGAACCATTGCTGGAGAATCCATCAATATAGACAACAGTGGGTCAAACTGTCTCCTTGAGCTATGCAATCAATGATTCTCTTAACGGTGATATTATTTTGTTTTAAGGTACAGCTTTTATGAGTGTGAGACCTGGGTTTGAATCTAGGCAGGTCAGGGTGAAACCTTGGGCAAGTTTCCTTACTTCATACAAACGCATGCACATACGCAGGCGAGCGCACGCGCGCGCTTAATAATAATCCCTCCAAAGAAGACATAATAATAAAAATTGGTCATTTTCAATCCACAGCTGTTTGTGTGGGGGGGGGATGCTGCTGTGCGCAATCGGCTGCTGCGTTTCACCCACAAAATTTACAGTCAATTCACTTTCCAGTATATTCTGTGAAACGCTTGGAGACGTCTAGAAGACGTGAAAAACTGCGATATCAAATGCAAGGATTGTTATTATTATATACCTTTTATTCTCAATTTTAACGGTATGTTTCAGAACATCTAGAAATTGGCAACTTGTTGAATTCAGCATCAACTTTGAAGTCATTCTCGATTTTTTTTTCGTAGTTCTTAAAAAGAAAACCAACTTATTTTCTCTGAGTGATTCCCTGGGCAGGGGTGAAACCTTAGGCAATATGGGGACAAAGTGGGTAATTGGACTTGAGACACAGATCAGCCATGACCTAATAGAATGGCAGAACAGACTTGAGGGGCTGAATGGCCTCCTTCTGTTCCTATATTTCTATGTTCCTAAATAATAATAATAATAAGAAGAAGAAGAATCCTTGGATTTCATATAGCGGCTTTTCACATCTTCTAGAGCGCTTCAAAGTGCTTCACAGGATACACTGTAAAGTGAATTGACTGTATATATGTGAGCGAAACGCGGCAGCCAATTGCGCACAGCAGTGTGCCTCACAAACGGTCGTGGATTGAAATGACCACTTTTTTTTCTGGAGGGATTATTATCAGGTAGGTGTGTGTGTTTGTGGAGTAAGGAAACTTGCCCAAGGTTTTGCCCTGGGAGACTGCCTGGAATCGAGACTGCCAGGTCTTTCGCTTGGAAGACGAGTGCTCTGAAAACCACCGAGCTCCAGGACTCCGGCACGGTTCGGATACTCTTAAGCTTTATAGCAATGCAAGTTGTTGTTGTTGTTGACCTCACCCTCTTCCATTGCTACTCTATATCCTAGCCAGAGTTCTGGATTGATGGAACAAAGAACAGAAATCTAACACACACACACACACACATAGAGCTGGCATGGCTGGACATGAAGGTCTGATGGGCTTGTTCTGCGCTGATATTTTTCCCTAATACCATGCTGTCAACCCAGCATGACAGGTCATGAATGTGCACAATGTATAGAGCTTGTGAGACCAGGCTTTAAAACTCTCTTGCTCCTAAGTCACTGACATTAGCCAGTTGGTAAAGCGCAGCTGTGTGCGACTGATATTAAAAACCCATTTTCATGTCCTCGCAACGTTTGCAATCTCTGCCTCTAATGAAATATGTAGAGCTTTCTTTTTCTCTCCCCACCACTCCCACCTCGGCCCCCCGCCCACCCATCACTGCGTTAATCTAGCATCACATTCATTGACGGGTAAATTATAACTTTCCCTTTTGCGTCCCACTCCAGTTAACACCTCGAGTTAGTCCTGCGTCTCAGAACAATCGCAGGCTCGGAGTTAATTTACGAGCAGCAATGCTTCAGATTAAGAGTGTGCCAAACTCTTGCTTAGGTTTCTGAAACCGAAGCCCCCACTTATTGCTCTGATTAGCAGTGAATTCCTGCCTTCCTGATCTTTGCATTTTAATGCTCCTTTCATTTTGTACATTGTTTTGTTTATTGGACCAGAGAGACCGAGGATTTTGTAGGTGACCAATTTGCGCACAGCCTTGTCCCACAAACCAATTGAGAAGACAAGAGTTTAAGAGTTTACACAATTCTTTCAGAGAACTGGCACGGTCAAGATGGGGCGAATGGCATCCTTCTGTGCCGTGAGGTTGTACAAACCAGATGTGCCCTTGACACCCCACATCCGAGTCAATGTCATTACGTTGTGGCTGTAACTTCGGCTGTAACTTCGGCGAAAATATTGAAGTCGTTAGAGAAATTTTTTTTCTTTTGCGAATATTTTTAGTGGCCTCCAGAGACGGACTGGTGATATGAAACCAATTTAAAAAGCTTTTGCACACACTCCGTACAAAAAAAAATACATTAAGGAATCCTCTAGGTGTAAATTACGATTACCGTGGTGCTAATTAACACACTGGATTAGTCCACATTGTGACGGTTAACACACTTAACAGGTCTACCAAAGTGAACTGTATTGCACTCTCGTCCCTGCTTCCAACACTGTCCGCAGAGCCCTGCTGAGGGACTGGATCATTATCTCCCGTGAAATGCAGAGATCGGACGAGAATCTCGTGCGATACACTGAGAATAATCCCTGCGTTTGCTACAGAGCAAACTGTACAGAGCAAACTACGTCTCCGAAACATCTCAAAGCGCTTCGTGGGATTTACTGTGAGGTGCAGTGACTGTGTAACTCACTTAGAGACTCACTCGGCTTCCGGGGTTCCTCAAACGGCCACAAAGTCAAACAAATCAATCGATCGATTAAAAATAATATTTTAGCTACTTAATCAACCCACGACCGTTTGAGAGACACTGAAATTAGCTGCCGCGTTTCGCTCGTAAAATAAGTACAGTCAATTCATTTGACAGTAAAGCGCGGTGAGGCACTTTGAGATACCTCAACAATATGATGAATGCGCTTCATCAAATGTGAGGATTATTACCTTATTACATAAAGAAACATTCATGCATTCATGATTGTCACACTCTGGTTTTAATTTTGAAAACTTTTTAATTTCAGAATTGGCATTTAAAGTTCATCCCAACTCAGCGAATAGGTTATTCCAAAAACCTCCTAATTTTACATCTGTGCTCGTGAATTTTCTGTTGTGAAAATCTTTCCGTCTAAACACCCAAACCGTAGTGAGAAAGCATTGTTTTTTTTTGGGGGGGGTTTGTTTCCCCCCCGGCTGCGAAGTTTAACATCTGTGTTTAATAACATCGGCAGATAATTCCGAGTCCCGATGTTTATTTCACTTCTCGTTTCGAGTCTCACACAGAAACCCGCTGAACAACTCGGGGGAAAAAAAGTTGCACTTTAATAGCTCGCCATTAAATAATTCCCATCTTTGCTAATTGGTTCCCTCAATTTCATCCCATTAAAAGGCTGTTGAACCACCGAGGCTAGGGCACATCTTGAAGCCATTATAATGTCATAATACTTTTGGGTTGGAAATACCATTTCCTTAATGTATCAGTGTGTATCTCTCTCCTCCCATACAATGCCAAAAAATGGACACAGGCCTAGCTCGACTGATCTCCGTCCATCCCTCCCTCCCTCCCTCCCTCCCTCCCTCCCTCCCTCCCTCCCTCCCTCCCTCCCTCCCTCCCTCCCTCCCTCCCTCCCTCCCTCCCTCCCTCCCTCCCTCCCTCCCTCCCTCCCTCCCTCCCTCCCTCCCTCCCACTCAACACCACCACATCCCAATGAATCTCGCGGATTCATTGAGACAACGCAGTTGACTTTCTTGTCTCAATGAATCCGCGAGATCAGAGTCTCACCAATAACAGTGTAGTTCCCCAGAGTTAACACCCCAACCACCCCCCCCCCCCCCCCAGGAAACATTAACTTGTCAAATGGTTCAAGTACCGCAGAACTGACTGGTGAAGAAACTCCCTGGACACTTAACGACTAGAGCAGGCTGCCAGGGAAGGTGGTTTAAGAAGCAGTTTGACATTGTGATGGTGGGTGGTGGGGGGGGGAATGATATCACGGGTGATCCCAGAAAAAGTTGTTGTTTGTGTCAGCTGAGTCTAATCAGTAATGAGTGTTAAAATACTACAGGGAAGAGCATGTATTTGAGCTCTGAATTGTCCAGGCGCTCTGTTTTTTGGGGGAAAGATAGGGCAGAGCAGTGAAAGATGAATAATAATAATAATAATCCTTGCATTTGATGTAGTACTTTTCACATCTTCTAGTGTGTGTGTGGAGTAAGGAAACTTGCCCAAGGTTTCGCCCTGACTGACCTGCCTGGATTCGAGCTCTTGTAAGGCGAGTAAGCGAGTGGCTCCAACCACTGAGCTCCGCAATCTGTGCTTTGCAATCCAAAGACTGGGCTGGATCCACTTTACTCTGCGGGTATATTGGATTGTCAGTCAGTGCGAGCCTTCCTGAAGGTACAGATGTTCTGTGTGACATGTTCTGTGGTCACTAATTGAAGTAATCTGGATAGAACCTCCAGGGTTATGCTGTACAGTAGATTTACCAATTTTCCTAGGCTGCCGATGTGGCTGGGGACATCACACTGTTGTGAATATGTATATCTGGAGGATTTTCAAACCTTGACACTCTTGGTTGTTGCGAAAGAGTTTTATGGTAATTTACTGGAAATTTTACAGCATCGCCATTCTCCTGCCGAGGATCTCACACACACTCACGCACTCACACACACGCACACAACCACAACAACTTTGATTTATATAGTGCCCTACACACTGGACAGCTTACTCACACACACTCACACACATACTCGCGCACTCTCACGCACACAAGCACTCACGCACACACTCACACACACACGCTTACACAGGCAGGGTAAAAGGCGACCTCCTATTTTCATCACTATCTCTGCAGTAACTCAAGGTTTCGTCATATTAAACACACACTCACCGGTTCAAATGCACACCGACATACACACACCGACTGACGCACGCACACACACGCACACACACATACACTCCCTCAGACACACTCAGACACAAGCACACGGACCCACACACAGTCCATACAGACTCACACGCACTCACGCATTGCCAAGCCCACAGACGCACTGAAGGCACTCGGAAACACACACAGACACATTCCACGCGCACAAACTCAAAAACACTCGCGCGCGCACACATAAACGCATTCCCCACAGACACACTTTCAGACACTCGCACATTTGTCAGACTCTAACCTCAGATAAACGCACACCATTTGAGATGCAGCAACATATTTGCACACTTCAGGCCAAGCTCTCTCGTCAGTACAGTATATCCGTCTCGACCCATTCTCATTGGGAACTCAAGCAAGTTCCCAAAACTCACTTGACAAAGTAGAGAGAGCAGCCAACTCACCGCACCATTAATAAGCTGTTTCAATCCCACTGGCTCGGTCCTGGCTTCATCCGAAAATCCAGCTGTTAAGCTAGCCAGCTCTTAAAATATTGAAATCTCATTGGAAACCAACAGCGATAAATAATTCAGTGCATTAAGTATAAAACCAGGCTTACCTATGTCTTGTTTGAGAAAAATCTCTCAGCCCTTCATAGCTCCATAAACATGACATTTAAATTTAATCTGTCGTTGATGTGGGTGAGCGTGTGCTTCACTCACGTGAATCCAGAACCTTCTTTATATTCCTGTAGCTGTCACTCTGCCTCCACTCTGTTCCCCAGCCAGACATAAAGAGTTTGTATTGTAATATTAATAATAATAAAAACAATAATCCTGGCATCCTTGATACAGCGCTTTTCACGACTTCTAGACATCTCAAAGCGCCTCACGGTAAATGAGTGAATTGACTGTGTATTTACGGGCTGAAACGCGGCAGCCGATTGCGCACGGCAGCGTCCCCCTCAAACAGTCGTGGATTGAAGTGACCGATTTATTATTGTTTGCTTTTTGAGGGATTATTATCAGATGCGTGTATGTGTGTGTGTGGAGTAAGGAAACTTGCCCAAGATTTCACCCTGTCCTGCCAGGAATTGAACCCAGGTCTCTCGCTTGTGAGGCGAGCGCTCTAACCACTGAGCTACAGGACATGATAAAGCGCTATATCGAATGCCAGACCTATCATCATTGTTGTTATTATTACTGAACTGAACTGAACCTAACACTCGCCTTCCACCAAAGTCAACAACTTTGCATTCCATCTGGCTAATACTCTCTCTCCGTCTCTCACTCCGTCTCTCTCTCTCTCTCTCACTCTCTCTCACTCTCTCTCTCACTTTCTCACGCGCACCTATCCGCAATCAATCTCTTTGTCAGAGAGGGAACCCTAATGGCCTCTTGCGTTTATAAACACAATCTGCCGGCAACGCCTTCCTGTGTAATCCATCCCGTAGAAATAATGATTGTGTTTCATCCACCACCTGTTCAAAGGCTCTTCCAAACACGCACACACACACACACACACACACACACACACACACACACACACACACATAGGTAATTAAAGTCATTTGTATTTGTAGGAAAACTCGGCAGCCATTTTTCATAACTCCATCTGCGCTGTCAACAACAACAATAAAATGAATAAGACGTAGAGCGTCTTTCACGTCAGGAGGACGTCCCAAGGCGCTGGACAGTCACTGTTCCAGTCCCGAGCTGGGGACACTCAGAGTGGGAGGGAAGCGGTGGGGATTAGGAGTTTCCGATGGAACCATCGAAGAGGAGAGTCTTGAGGCAGGATGTGAAGGAGGCCAGGGAGGGGGCAGGGGGTGGGGGGGGGGGGGGTCGAGGGGGGGGGGTGGCGAGCGAGGTGGAGGGACTGCAGCATGGAGTGTTCCAGGGGTTAGGGGGGACGAGTCCTCAAGTCACCTCCACTTTCCAGTATCTCCGTCTCTCGTGCGTGAGGATAGATCGCACTCGTGGGGGCCTAGGCACACACCCTTTCGGTCCCAGAGTGAGAGGCCAACGAAAGGAGCCGCACAATCACGCCCACTTCCTGCGTAAAGCGGCTGTCTCTGATCTTCCCTCTTAGCTGCTCCCTTTAAAAGTAACAGGTTTACATCTTATTATGGCTCCTGTCAAATGCCACTAAGTGTACATAATCGCCCACTTAATAAAAGTCAGTGTGCGTTTAGCTCTCCCCCATTAGAAGAAAGCTCAAAATAGTCTGTGCACCATTCCCCGACTGGCTACACGAGACTTTGAACGCTCACATACACTTCCCCTTGTAATTTGCGCAATTAATTATGCAGTCGATTTAATTCTGCATCGACAAAAACTGCAGTTGGGTTTATTAAAAATTCATATTTGGGGAGTTACACGGATAGATGAGGTTGGCATTTCTCTGTGGCTCCCGTGACCCCTTCGCGTGTTACTGGGTCAACTCGCAAAACCCGTTCTGAAAGACTTCAATCCATCCCAAAAAAAAGTCTCAGGAAGGAACACGGTTCTAAAAACTTAGCGGAGTAACAATAACAATAATAATAATAATAATGACCCTTGTATTTGACGTAGAGCTTGATTTGAAATGTCCCAAAGCGCTTCACAGGATACACTGAAGTGGAGTGACTGTTTTTGGAGCGAAGGGCGTGAGCCAATTGCGCACAGCAGTGTCCCACAAACAGTCGTGGATTGAGTGACCACATTTTTTTTGGGGGGTGGAGAGGGAAGGGATTATGGAGTGAAGGAACTTGCCTACGGTTTCGGGAATCGAACCCGTGTCCTCCCGCTGTCGAGCCGAGCGCTCGAACCAATACCCTGCGCGGGACGCCGCACCTCGGAAGGAAAGCAGACAATTTTATTTATAGATCTTTACCTGAGTGGGCGTGTGTTAATTATTCTGAAAACAATGTACTTAGTTGGCGTCGGGGAGGGTGCGGAAAACGGGTGAAGGGGGTGACCGATGATAGTGGTTAGAGCACTGTAATAATATTATAAATGTTATGCTGAAATAAAACCGGAGATTGCTGGAGAGACGAAGCAATTTCTGATCAAACTGATTTTCCAAACACTTGATATGTCTAGCCACGCGCGAGCCGTTTGAAGCTTTAATTCCCTGTGAAAAGCTGGGCGTTACATTCATCCGTGTGTGCGAGCCAGGGCTTTAATTCAGAGACAGACATCTTGTGTAGATTCTGACAAACTGGGATCTTTTATTTTTGGGGGGAGGGTGGGGGTTAATCTGCGGTCGGTTAATTAAGTGAGATTTTCTCGCGTCTGGAGGAGGAAGGAAGAAAGAAAGAATGTAAGACAAAAGCGATGGGGGAGATCCCTGGATCAAACCCTTTACGTTTGTGAACTCGAGGAAAAAGACAAGTACCAAATTAAAGGCTCTAATTATGGAAACATGTCGAATTACAGAGAGCCGGCCTACACAGTGACACAGACAGACATGCAAGAATGACGCATTTTGTGCAGTGGAGTTCATCGACTGTGTCTAACTCCATCCAGCTCCCCGCCTCCGATAAGATAAGGCATATAGATAGATGTGATGCGAGCGCTTTTCTGTCGAGTTTATTAGGATTGTTGTATCTCAATGGCTGTAAGTGATGACTTATTGCAATGAGTTGTATTTTTCGCCCACAGAATGTAGGGTCAGTTCGCTTTACAGTACATTCTGTGAAGCGCTTTGAGACGTTCCTGATGATAGGACGTGATAAGGCGCAATATCAAACGCAAGGATTATTATTTTCATTATTATTGTTATCACATCAGAATAACCTTCCCATAAGATACAGTGTCTATAAGACCTCAAGCCTGTGTGATCGCTCCAAAAGCTCTTGGAATACAAACCACAGTTACCCTTGAACAGATTCCAATCTCCAAACCCCTTTAATACAGGTTTATTTATTGTAGCTCAGTGGTTAGAGCACTCGCCTTACGAGCGTGAGACCTGAGTTCGAATCCACGCAGGAATCAAGCTTGCAGGTCAGGGCAGGTCAGACCAGGTCAGGGCGAAACTTTGGGCAAGTTTCCTTACTCCACACGCACACGCACACACACACACACACACACGAGCCTAATAATAATCCGTCCCCAAAAAAAACACAATAATAAAAATTCAATCCAACGTTTCACCCACAAATATACGGTCAATTCACTTTGACAGCATGCAAAGCGCTTTGAGACGTTGATAAGATGGAAAAGCCGCCATATTAAATGCCTGTATTATTATTATTCTTATATTTCTCTTATCGCTTCCCAGGCCTGTTGCACGTCGCAGTCATTTTATTGCTGTGGTTGTCGCTGTAAACCCCTCCCGCAAACATCGAAATCGACTGTGTCTTTGTCACCAACTGACTCCAACAGCTTCCTTTCCCTCTGACTTGTGGCAGCCACTTCGTAACATCACACAGGGGCAGCTCATCGCGGTACATCGAGGCGCAGTTCATTAACGCTTAATAGAATAACCGGCTCGCCCTGAACCGGTTGCAATAAAACCTTGTGTAACGAAGTTTCTAAAAGAGTTGGACGGTTAGGTCGCGCTTAATATGAATCGATTTCAGGTGCTAATGGTTTGAGCGCGATCCGTGGAGGGGAGATTGGATTGGATTGGAAAGTTGGGAAGAATGCGATTCTTCAATCAGATGTCTCTCCTTTTCCGTTCACAAAACATTTGTACGTAGCTACGGGATTCTCTTCATTTTGTGTGATAGGATTGTTCGGGTATCTGAGTGCGACTCAGTGTCGTGGAGACACAGCCCAGGGATTGCTTCAATAAATCGGTTCACTCAATCTGCCATTGTTTGTGGGACACTGTTTCACATCTTCTGGACATCTCAAACAGCTGAGCATTGAGAGATTTCATCTCACAGACTACACTCTATTACAGTGTGGTGACTGTGTATTTTGTCGGCAGCCAATCGCGCGCGGCAGTGTCCCACAAACAGTCGTGGTTTGAGTGACCAAAGTATTATCGTTTTTCTTGGAGGGATTGGAGAGATTATTATCAGGCAGGCGTGTGTGTGTGTGTGTGTGTGTGTGTGTGTGTGTGTAGAGGAAGGAAACCTGCCCAAGGTTTCGCCCTGAACCTGCCTGGAATCGAACCCGGGTTCCCTCGCTTGCGAGGCGAGCGCTCTAACCACTGAGCTCCAGGGTGGGGGCCGCGAGAAGGTTAGCGCGGAGCGTGTCGGAATTCCCGCCGAGTTTGCATTGTCTCTCTTATTGTTTGCTGGCTGCCGATTAGAAGTGATCGTCCGAACGGTATAAACTTGCAAACGGTGCTGTCAGGACAGAATCGATTCGTGTCGTGGCACTTAATTGGAAATCTCTCAATGCTCGATACCCTGTTCCTTCTGGGCAAGCCGGCTGCGTAGTCAGCATAGCAATAGGTAAATCAACTCACCCCCTCCCTCCCTCCCTCCCTCCACCCCCACCCCCACCCTTCCACACACTTTATTTATTTGATTACGTTAAGATGAGAGTTCTTGAGTAAATCCCCCCAATTGCCCACACCATCGGCGTTAACAAAGGAATTACGGGCCAGCGCCTGAAACTTACTTTATCTGATAATGAGCGTTCTTTTTTCAACGCGGCCCATTTCAAATGAAAGACGTCAACACTCATTCAGCTTTGCTGGGATGTATATCCATCGGGAATTATCTGCTGTTATTTCTTGTGTGCTTTGTGCTGTTGGCCTCTCCGCTTGCTCTCAGTTTTATTGCTTTCTTCTTTGACCCTCTTTATATAATATATTTATATGTTTTCCGACCTGGTTTGAACATATGTCATTTCAATTACCTGCATTCACATTTTCTCTCCCTCCCTCGCTCCCTCTCTCTTTTTCTCTCTCTCTCTCTCTCTCTCTCCGCCTTGTTCTGTTTGTCCTTTTCAGTTTCGCTATTGTAGGTTGATTGTACAAAATTGAAGTCACTTATTCGGAAGTGAGGGTAGAGAGTGAAAAGCCAGCGTTAATTATGCCCAGTTCCTGGTCTCATAGCACCAGGTCCCAAACAATATAAAAGACTCTGTTTCAACATGGCTTTCGTCTAAAATGGCCATCATATTTTATTACTTACATGACGATTTCTGGAAGGCTGTCAATGGAATTTTTTTTGAGGGTAAATGAAGGTAAATGTAAATCCGTCTAAATCATTTCAGGAATTTGTAACAACAAGAAACCTTTGCATTCGATGTAGAGCCTCATCGCTTGTCATCGAGACGTCGCGAAGAGCTTCACAGAATATGCTGTGAAGTGTAAGTGACTGCGTCTTTTGTGTTGGCGAAACGCGGCAGGCCAAACTATAGCATTGAGACTTAAAAGAGTTTCCACAGATAATTCTCTGGCGAGTGAAGTTCGGGTCCAAGGAGATCTCGCTCAGCTCCCTCACTCCCCCACCCTCCCACCTCCCCACCACCCCCCCATCCCACCCTTCCAACCCGGAAGACAGACCCACCCGTTGCGTTTTTCACTCCCCATCACTGTGCTGCCTATCATTTAAAATTTAAAACATTTTTATTGAAGACAAAGCGATTGGCAGTTGTTACGGTATATCGTTAACTGATCGTTCGTCTCCTCCCTTTCCCGCCCGTCCAAGTCCCAGATCGCTTCACCTCCCCTTGTGTCCTTCCCTTTTACGTTGTTGCCAACAAATAAAACACTCAGGGAACGACAGAAGAGAAAAATGACAATCGGAACAAGATAAGAACTCGACCACGTCTGAAGGCTTTCCGAGTAATTACTGTGGAGTGACTCCTTTTGTTCGCTAATAGGGCAGCTATTTGCGCAAAGCTCAATCCCACACCCAGCCTTGAGGCTAAATGGCGATTTAATCTGTACCATTAGAGGTTGGTTGACCAACAAAATACATGTGCTTGATTGACCGTGGCTCGATTCAACAACAGCAACAACAAAATTACATTTCTAATGCGCCTTTCGCATCGGAAGGACGTTATAAGGCGCTGAACAGTCAGGTCGGGACCCGAGCAAGTGGGTGGGGGGGGGGGGGGGGGGGGGCACGGTAGGGATGAGGGGAGGGAGAGAGATAGTTTGGGAGGGAGAGAGAGCAGGGAGGGCGGCAGAAGGCACAATTGAAGAGGATATATAGTCAATAGACTGGCCTTGACGGAGGCGAGGGAGGGAGCGAAGCGGCTGTGGGATGCACTCATGCCGTGAATCCAAGAATATTCAATCGAGAAATTCCTGGAAACGCACCCACTGATAGACCACGGACCTATCCAGACCCGTGTACATGATCCGGTTGCTAGTGGTTGGAGCGCTCGCCTTACAAGGGTGACCTGTGTTCGATCCAGGCAGATCAGGGCGAAACCTTGGGCAAGTTTCCTTACTCCACACATACACACACACACACACACCTAATAATAATCCATCCAAAAAAAAACACAATAATAAAAATTGGTCATTTCAATCCACGAGCGTTTGTGGGGGACGCTGCTGTGCGCAATTGGCTGCCATGTTTCGCCCACAAATATGTACAGTCAATTCCTTTTACAGTATATTCCATGAAGCGCTTTGAGACACAGTCTAGAAGATGCGAAAAGCGCTGTATGCAATGATTATTATTATTATTATTATTATAGGCTCAGTAGTGATACAGAACTACCCACTGCTATTGTGAAGTTCTCTGAGATACCGTCCGGTGTGGAGTGAGTGCGGGCGCTATATATATCCAAATTGCTATTGTCGTTGGAGAATTCTGTACCATTGAGAGCTGGCTATCTTAATGTCGGGTCGGCAGTGCTAAAGTACAGTGACGTCTGATCTTAGAGTGAAGCTGACAGCTATTATTTGCACTTAATTTGTACTTAAAAAGGTCAGGTCCCTTTTTCGGGCGGATTTCAGATAGCCGGTTTGCAGGGTGATTGCAGGAAGAGAGGCGTAGAGCACTTTTGAGTAACGAGAGCCCAGCAGCAAATGGAAGTGGCGTGTAGCTGCCTTCACCTGCTCACCTACTCATCGCACTCAATGCTGACCGCACACCTAGAGAGACATTCTGTTACACAAGCCAAACAGCTCACAGGCTGCGGAGAGCAGTGATCAAGGAGAAGGAGGCCGTGGTGCAGAGAGAGTCAGGCGGCTCGGGATAGTGGATAGACTGCCCGAAGAATATAAGTTGTGAGAGAGAGAGAGAACTTTCGTCATTGGACATAGAGGTCTAGAGCGGAGAGTGAGGTGTAAACTGCTGTGCATAGACTCCAGAAGATCTGTCAGGTTGTCTCTCATAATGGGGCAGTAATAATAATAAATAATAAATAATAATACTTGCATTTGATACAACACTTTTCACGTCTTCTAGACAGACGTCGCAAAGCGCTTCGCAGAATATACTGTCAAGTGAATTGACTGTATATTTGTGGGCGAAACGCAGCAAAGTCCCCCACAAACAGTCGTGGATTGAAAATGACCAATTTTATTATTGTGTTTATCTTTGGAGGGATTAATATTATGATTATTATTATTAGGCGTGTGTGTGTTTGGAGTAAGGAAACTTGCCCAAGGTTTTGCCCTGACCTGACCTATCTGGATTTGAACACAGGTCTCACGCTTGTAAGGCGAGGGCTCTAACCACTGAGCTCTAACCACAAGGAGGGGACTCCAACAGTAATAATCCTGACATATAAATAACAGTAATAATCCTTACGTTTGACACGTCAGCAGATAATTGAATCATAGCAAAGAAGGGGGCCATTTCACCCATCTTGTCTTTGCCAGCTCTTCGAAAGAGTTACCCAATTAGTCCCGCTCCTCTGCTTCTTTACCTTCAAATTCCCGCAATTTGATTTATTCATTTCTTTTCACCCATCTTCGAATTTCAATTCCCTTTTTGAAAGGGAATGTGATTGAATCTGCTTCCACCGTTCCTTATCAAAAAAGCGCTTCACAGGAAGCTACTCTGTTAGTGAATGTGTTTTGTAGGTAACTGTTGCATTCGGGTGTGTATGTGTGTGTATCAGTGCAGACTGCGAGTTCAAAGCCAACAGTCCCACAGGCAAAGAAAACAGTCACTCGCTTCTTGGCTGTTTGTGGGACGTTGCTGTGTGCAAATTGGCTGCCTCATTCACCCACAAAACATACAAGAATAAGCATAATTCTCGCATTTGATATAGCCCCTTCTGGCGTCTGTCTCAATGCGATTCGCAGAACACACTGGAACATAGTGGATTGACTGTACATTTTGTGGGTGAAACAATTACCACACTGCACAGAAACTGCTACAAAGCGTTTAAGAGTTGTCTCGTTGACACGACAAGGCACTCTTATTAAACGCATGGGTTTCTCTAGTATCACTATATTATGAAATGCTGCGTTGAAAGAACGGGTTATGAAATTTAGAGAGATCCATTTGCTGCCAACCCAAAGTTTGTTTCAAAGAAGCTGAACTTCATCCAATCGTTGACAGCTGGCCCTGAAGAATAATTATCGCGTCTTATTACAGATATTATTCCTTCATAAAATATTAATATCATTGTTCTTCACAGTATGTCATTACCAGCAAACCCCTCAGAAATTGCTGGCGCTTTGATCTACCGATTAATACACAGAGACTCATTTCGACTGAAATTGGATTGAGTTTTGTTTTATATAACTTAAAGCGGCACTGTTCTGGGCAAGATGTTTTATGGAAATATAGATGTTTTTTTTCATATGTCGGCAAGCTGTTATGATCTGCGATTCATTGCCTGAAAGGGTGGCAGATTCGATCATAGCTTTCGAAAGGGAATTGGATAGATATTTGCGAAGACAACGAAATGCGCACGGCTATTGGGGGCAAGAGCGGGGAGATGGGTGGGGTGGGGGAGTGGGACTTGTTTAGTGCTTTCAAAGAGCCCGGTACACGGGCCAAATGGCCTCCTTCTGCACTCATAAGATTCTACAAATTTCGTGATCGGGATCAGTGAGCAAAGTGTTCTCACGACTTGCTCACTCCGTTGGTTTGGCAAACAAGTCATTTAAAGACCAGAGAGTTTCTGGCTGGGATTTAATGTCTGGTCGTTTTCCAATGTCTCCTCCGGTTTGGAATAACGACATGAATGGAGTCTAGCGTTCATGTCCGAGGGGAGAACTCCTACTCCAAACATAATAATAAGCATAAGAATCCTCGTATTCAATACAGCGCCTTTTCACGTCTTCTAGACAGTGTCTCAAAGCGCTTCACAGAATATACTGTAAAGTGAATTGACCGTATATTTTGTGGGTGAAACATGGCAGCCAATTGCGCACAGCAGCGTTCCCCGCAAACAGTCGGGGATTGAAATGATCAATTTGTTATTTTATTGGGGGATTATTATTCGACGCGTGAAAGTTCTCCCAAGATTTTGCGCTGAACGGAATCAAAACCAATGTCTCCTCGCTTGTAAGGCGTGTGTTCTAACCACTGAGCTACAGGACTCGCGATAAATCACAGTTAAAAAAACAAAAACGCCTCTAATCTCAAGACCTTTTCCATTGTGCAGAGATTTGTCCGGCGGTGAAATGAACATAGGTTTCTTTACACTGCACACTTGGCCTTTGAGCTCGGGTTTTGACCCGGATTAAATGAAACAACGTGCGATTAGGGGACGATCAGACCAGCCACCTGGGAGCTGCCTCTGTTCTGCCTTCCCCTTTGACACGCAGCCTTGTAAGCCACTTGACCTTTTCTTAAATCAAACAGATTGGGCGCGAAGGTTACAATATCAGCTGCTGAGCGATCGCTCGATTGGTGCAAACTGGAAGGGAGCCTCACTGACTGACTGACTTCCCTCATCCATAATTTAAAAAGATCATTGCAGGTGCATTTGGTGAATTTCTGCTTCCAATGACTGTCACCTTACGCTGTTCTAACAAGCTCCTATTGTTTTTTTGCACTGAACCTCGCAGCGGCTATAGTGAAATAGAGGTTAGTCAGGTTTTCTCACTCCGCGCACTTCTGTTTGCCTAGCAGTGAGTGGTTGGAACCTGATTGTTGGGGTGGGGGGTGTGGGGAGGAGGATAATAACTCTATTAAAATAATATAATAATGAAATAATAATAAATTGGTCACTTCAATCCATAGTCGTTCTGTGCTGAATTGGCTGCCATGATCCGCCCACAAAATGCACAGTCAATTCACTTAAACCATGTATTCCGTGAAGCACTCTGAGACATCTCAGCAAAGTGATAAGGCCCTATATCAAATGTAAGGATTATTATTGTTGTTGGTACGTCCTATTGAAACAAATTGAGAGATTATGTTTTTCTGAACCACTGTCCTTTTTTTTGACAGCGGCTTTTCTCGTTCCATTCAAATGCCGCGATCACTTCATTATCAATACTATAAACCGGCCTCAAAAGGAATGTAGATTTCTTTTTCGCCCCCACCAATTGTTGGAGTTTAATCAACCGGTGGAGATTTCAGCATCACGAGCCACAGATAAGGGCCATTGTCAACTTTTGTCAGCGGGTAAAATAGTTTGCGAGCTGCACTGTGTGTATGTGAGTGTGTGTGTGAGAGCCAAAGAGAAACAGGAGAATGGAACAAATTGCGTACAGTTTGGCGTACCTTTAATGGATGGTTTAAAACTGCGTTCCCATTCAAAATATAGTCTTAATTATTGGGCAGAAATCAAAATTCATTTCGATAAAGATAAAGGATGAACGGGCTAATGTGCAAGAGCCCTGATGAAATGTGGATCTAAATTCTTATTTTAATGGAAGCAGCGTTATTTAATCTCCCTTGGGCTTTTCCATTCTACATTACATGCAGTTTTTTTATTAAAACTGATATTGTCAGCTGTTTGCGAGCATTAAATTGCCGAACGTCTGCAGTGGAGATGATAAGCGATAGATCAGAGCTAAAGGAGGCAGCGATTTCTCTTATTAATGGGTTTAAATGGGGAGTTTGTTGTTGATGATTTATCTGTATGTACAGTGATAGCGTGACGAAGCCATCAATGGCCACTGGTGTTCATTACCCAACTTGAGCACTGTCAAATAGAGCTGCCTAATGGTGCCCCACAGCTAGAGTTGACCACATTGAACTTCCTAAATGGTTCCGTTGCTAAGCTTACCATCGCGAGTGTGCGGAGATTTTCCGTGGGGCTTTTTAATGAGAAACATTTAAGAGCGAGAGGCACTCACTGACGCCGGGAAACATCAGTCCCAGGGAATAGAGCGGATCCTGTCTCCACAGTGTTCGGAGCAGGCGACATTTTCTCTCGTTCCCGCACTCTCTGTCTTGAGTAAACTTGTGGAAGTTACAGCACCTCACCTCGCAGGTGAGAGGAAACCGGGTTCGATTCCCGTTCAGGACTAAGCCTTAGGCAAGTTTCCTTACTTCACACAACTCTGTTCACTTAGCAGTAAGCAGGAACTGGGTTGTTGGTCAATTAGTGGATCGCTCACCAGGGGGGGAATAAAAATAAAATAAAAATAAAAATAATAAATTGGTTACTTAATCCATGTTTGTGGGGCACTGCTGTGCACAATTGGCTGCTGCATTAACAGTATACACAGTTAATTCACTTTAAGTATATTAATAACCCTTGAATTTAATATAGTGCTTTTTACATCTTCTAGAGATGACACAAAGCGCTTTACAGAATATACTGTAAAGTTAATTGATTGTGTATACAGTATATATATATATATATAGGCTAAACACGGAAGCCAATTGCGCACAGCAGTGACCCACAAACAGTCGTGGATTGAATTGATCAATTTTGTTAATAAAAAATCAGGCGTGCGGAGTAAGGAAACTTGCCCACGATTTTGCCCTGCCTGGAATTGAACCCAGGTCTCTATCCAATGAAGCGCCTCGAGACGTCTCAACGGCGTGATCAGGCTGTGTGTAAAATCCAAGGTTGCGTTCTCAGCTGAGGTTCCAATGCAGTGTGTTTTTTTTGAGGGGTAGTTTGTTGCTTTGCTGGAGGAGTGGTTAGTTGACCGCCGTTCTCGCGGTGATACCTTCAACCCAAGTTTCTATCTTCCCCGCTGAAGTAACGCGGCAGCCAATTGCGCGCGGCAGCGTCCCCCCAACAAACAATTGTGGATTGAAAATGTAATTTTTTTTGTTTTAGAATTCATGTATTTTCCACCTGGTTCGAAATGCAATGCATCAGATGGCAGACGTGCGCTCGATAGTGAACGAAGTTGAGTCCGTCGAGAGTGTCCATCTCCAAGATGGCTTGGTTTGCAGATGCCTGGAAACAACGATAAAGGCTGAGATAAAGAGGATAGATAGTCCCGTTGCTTGTTCTCCTTTTATAAATGGGTCTACATTACAATCAGACCGGTAGCGGTTCTGTTAAGTGATGGAATGAGAAGTACATTTCCCTTTGTAATGTAAAAAGGTTATCATTTCTAAATGCAATGCGATCTCACCCTCTCCGAACAATGTGAGTTTTGTATTCCAGCTGCGTCGTGCCATTCGCTGATAAAATCTTAGAATGTTATTGAGGGAACAATACACGGATTGCATTTGACTAATAGATAACAGCGTAGCCCCTCGATGAATACTTGGTTAGGAGCAGCAACTCACTAAGTGGTGTGTAAATGTGTTAGTCTGGCTCGGTCAACAGCCCTCTCTCATCTGGGGATTTAAGCCCCAAATCATGGGAGGTAGGAGTCCCATTAGTGTATTGGTTAGAGCGCTCGCCTCACCATTGAGAGAAACCTGGGTTTGATTCCCGGCAGGGTGAAAGTTTAACCAAGTTTCCTCACTCCATATGCCTACGTTACTGGTAATTAGGGGCTTTAGCTTTGATTGCAGCCCTGACAGAGGAAGCCAACTAAACTCACTCATTCAAGAACCCGCCTTCTGATAAAACCCAAGCCAATCCAGACCATTCACCCCTATCGAGTCTCCATTAGACTCTTTCTCCTCTCTTGCTTCCCTCTTGCTATTCTCACCTGAAGACTTTCCTCTTCCACTTTCTCTCTCCCAATGTGAAACACTGTTCAGCGCTCCCCCAGGTGCCGGCCAAAGCAAAGAGCACTGTTGCAATACGCAAGCGGCCATTGCTGTTATCGTGCGGATGTTTTCGAAGAGGTGGAGAGAGAGAAATTAAGAAAGAAAGATTCGCGCGAAACGATTTCTCAGTGAACGAGAAAAAAATGGCGACAGACTCCAGCTGTCAAGAATTACTCTTCCTTCCATTAATCACTTCTCTCTCTCTCTCTCTTCTCTCTCGCTGCTAATTACTGCAGATATTCTCCTCTCCGCTTCCGTATTCATCTGCATTTCCATGACAACGTTTCTCTCTCTCTCTCTCTCTCTCTCTCTCTCTCTCTCTTTCTCTGTCTCTCTCCCCTTGCCAAGAGTTTGAGGTAAGCCACATTATCTTGGATTAGCAGTTCCCGGCTACCAGCCTCCCTCCCAATGGCATCTGTCTCGGTTGCCTAATAGAGAATGACATCTGAAGGGTAACTCCGTTGCAGGAAATGCGCAGGCACACGCAATCAAAACGCCATTTATAAGTAATTCTCTTGTAGCTCAGTGGGTTAGAGCGCTCGCCTTACAAGCGTGAGACCCTGTGTTCGAATCCAGGCAGGTCAGGTCAGGTCAGGGCGAAACTTGGGCAAGTTTCCTTCCTCCACACACATACACACACACATACACGCCTAATAATAGTCCCTAAAAAAAAACACAATAATAAAATTGGTCATTTTCAATCCACAACTGTTTGTGTGGGGACGCTGCTGTGCGCAATTGGCTGCCGCGTTTCACCCACAAATATACAGTCAATTCACTTTACAGTGTATTCTGTGAGACACTTTGAGACACAGTACAGAAGACATGAAAAGCGCTATATGAAATGCAAGGATTATTATTATTATTAGTCCTGTAGCCTAGTGGTTAGAACAAGCGAGTGGACCCAGGTTCGATTCCCGGGTGGGTTACTAACCTCAGGCATGTTTCCTTCCTCCTCACGCCTCTGATTACATGGAAGTACAATACAATACAAAATTACATTTGTATAGTGCTTACATTTTTGATTGCTTGCATAGCAACTTCACAGCACCCTCTCAGAAGCACCATTTTGTTTTGGAGCCTGAAGAGGGATTAAGTCTGTTTTGGTCAATTTGAATCCGTACTCGATTCCACGTTTGCTTTTTGTTTAATGCTGTTTTCCCAGGGCTTCAGCTAGATTTGAGAGGCTGAAATTCACCTATTTAAGTCACTTTGCTGAGGATTGCTTCAAGGAATACTGCAGCTCCCAGCCCTATGTTTCTGTAACTGGTCTGACAGGGAGAGACTACGAAAATCTGTGGGTTTTATTCAGGTATCGCATCGAGTAAATCAAAACAAAGATCACTTTGGTGAGGAAACTTTACCACGGAGTGAAAGTGTCCTATAAAACAGGAGCTCATGGCTATATGTTAGGGTGAAAATAACATAAGTGAAACATATTTATAATTATGACTATTGTATTATAATAATCCTTGCATTTGATATATGGCCTTAGCACACCATTGGGACGACTCAAAGCGCTTCACGGAATATACTGTAAAGGTGAATTGCCTGCGTATTTTGTGGGCGAAACTTTGTGCAGTGATATGAGGTGGTATTTTTAGCATTAGAAATGCAGTAAGCAGCTTAAGGCAGCAGCTTATAATGCGGTAATGCCTGATGACTTTAGGGATATCAGCGAGGCTGGAATTGTGTTTGTGCATGGATGCCAACGAAAAATGAACTGCTCATTGGTATTACATGAGATAATTGCTCTGCGCGAGGCAGACTGACCGGGATTGTGGGTTTGTTCTGAGACGTAGCTTTAATGGAAGACCAGAAAATGAAATTAGTCTTTTGAGTTTTATTTCCGACTCCCTCCCCTCACTCCACCCCAGCCCAACAGACTGTCAGTCATTGTTGGGTGACGTTTATTCATTGGAACGGGAGAAATGTGATTCCATTTTTCTGCTTGTCAACCGGGATTGTTATTGATTATGATAATATATGATTAATAATAGAAGTTGCATTATAACTGATTTAAAAAATGAAGTGATGGCTCTCGATATGATTTATAATAATATCCCTTGCATTTGATTCAGGGCTTCGTCACGTCATCGAGACGTCTGAAAGTGCTTCCCTACCAAAAAAAAATCACTGCCAATCGTACTGAAAGTGACTGCTTATCTTAAAATGCGGCAGCCAATTCGCACTGATCAATGTGTCCACAAACAGCCACAGAGGGAAGGGTCCATTTTATCACAGGGTTTCGATCAGGGACAGGTCACCGGGGTTGGAGGGGGAAACTATTAATCTCGATTCATCTGTGAAGCACTTCAAGACATCTTATCGATGGGAGAAGGCTCTCTGTCAAATGCAAGAATTATTATTATTATTCTTATTAATCCTTACTAAACTCTCTTCTCTTTGCCATGGGATTTTCTCACTTAGGTTGCTTAGGTTTGCGTGCAATGTGTGCGGTGTTCAGTGTTGTTTTGATGGTTTTCAATATCCTCATAGTTCAACGCTACGAGGATGGAGCTCCTGCAGCTCAGTGGTTAGAGCACTAACTCGCCTTACAAGCGTGAGACCTGTGTTCGAATCCGGGCAGATCAGGGGCGAAACCTTGAACAAGTTTCCTTACTCCACACACACACACACACACACCTAATAATAATAATCCGTCCCCAAAAAAATGTTTTTTAAAAAAATTGGTCATTTTCAACCCACTACTGTTTGTGGGGGACGCCGCTGTACCCCATTGGCTGCCGCATTTCGCCCACAAATTTACAGTCAATTCACTTCACGGTATATTCTGTGAAGCGCTTTGAGACGTCGATAAGACGTGAAAAGCTGCTATATCAAATGCAGGGATTATTATTAATTATTAGTAATTATTACTATAAAGCTACCCAATCTCCCACCCCCAGGTAAAGGGCGCTATATAAATGCAGGTGTTGCTGTTGTGGTCTGATGGGCCGTTTCTCTTCCTCTCGTTTCAGGTGTGCCATCGACAGCGGAGTGACGAGGGTGGCTTGGTTGAATCGCTCGAGCATTCTCTACGCCGGC
This sequence comes from Hydrolagus colliei, assembly GCA_035084275.1. Lineage (NCBI taxonomy): Eukaryota > Metazoa > Chordata > Chondrichthyes > Chimaeriformes > Chimaeridae > Hydrolagus > Hydrolagus colliei. Next base: position 4,210,987 of record CM068770.1, on the reverse strand, counting down.
AAAGATAAGTGGGCCACGGATCCGCGAGTGGTACTTCTGACCAACAGCAAAACCGAATACAGCATCAAGATTCAGGGCGTGGATGTGTACGATGAGGGCGCTTACACATGCTCCGTCCAAACACACAATCACCCTAAGACATCTCAGGTGCATGTGATAGTACAAGGTATGGAACACTGTGAGCTGACCATCTGCATGCCTGTGTGAGTTGCATATTAGAGAAAGAGAAAAAGGAGAGCTAAAAGTTTCCTCACCAAAATCTAAGAGCAGCAGCAGCAGCAAAGGACCAACCCACTCCCAGTTAAAAAGCCTCAATAGAATCAGCCCTAAATCATTCGACATTTGCCGATTCTACCTTAAAATCTAACGTCGGACGGAAGCGTAAATTAAGAGTTCTGAAAGTCACGCTGATTTTAGAAACCGTTTGTGTTTCTGCAGTTCTTTTAGCGCAGAACTGTCTTTTCCAAATCAGGACTGGATTGAAAGATTTTTCCCAACCTGTCTGAATCCACTTGATTCCAGGGTCGTTTTAAGTATTTTGAAGGCAATGCTATCTTGCAGGCTAAGACTAGTGGTAGAGTTTCGGGTTTTTCTGAGCACTTAAGGTATAGCCACACACAACATCCCCGACTCAATGACACAGTTTTTCAGAAGAGTGTTATTTTTGCCAAATGTTTTCATGCCATGTTTTCATACTGCTAATTAACACAAGGAACTTGTTATGAAATGCTGCAAACATGACCCCGCAAATTGAATGGACATAAAAATGGAATAATAAACAATAATTTAATAACCTTCAGAACTAGATTCTCCCTCCCCCTCCCCCGCCCTCCCCACCACCATGAATTAGGATTGTTGTCGTCAAAAGCCTTTTGGACTAAGATTTAAGAAGACAGATTGGAACCAATTCATTGGCCTGGAGTGGCCTCATTGTCCCTTAACTTAAGTCCATGGCCTTGAACAGCCCCGAGGTTCTTACAAAGTGCCGCCTTCCAAAATGAGACAGAATTGGAACATTTTTTCCAAGAAGTGTGTCACCTTTGAAACTTTCAAGGCAAAATGGTCTTACGGGCTAAGGCTTTGTGGAATTTCAGGTGTCTGATTGCTTGGATATGATTCAGATATTATATCTGGTTGTTTCGTTCCTGTCCATTAACCTAACCCAACTCCGTCCGTCCGTCCGTCCTTCCATCCATCCATCCATCCATCATAAACTCTCTAAAATATTTAGAGGGGGGTGAGGTGAAAGGTAAGCTGAGCTGACTCCAAATGTCAGACCAGTCACTAGGGACAAGGAATCATGCCACTCAGATCCTGTTAACACTGCAAGCCAAAGCAGAAAGGAAACAGACACAGTAGGAAAGCTTGCCAGACAGATTTAGAGTGAATGAACCATTGAAGTGAATTACAGTAATATGGGTGTCTGTGAGGAGGTGGTGGTGGGGAGGGGGAGGCTGAATGTATGGAAATCTTGTTCTCTTGATAACTGAAGCTAGTAAAAAATTTATAACCCACTTAAAGCCAAGACGAGAGCAAATAGCTGTAACGTTTCAGGACATGACATCGAGAGTAATTATTTAATAAAATAGTATCTAATCTTGGTTTAATTTGAAACACCCAACGATTATTGATTCAGACACAAACCTAAGATGAGCTATCTGTACTTCTGTACAGGTGACAAAGCTGCTCGTTTATGAATGACTGTAAGATTGGCAATTTACATTATTATTATTATTAATTGAGCGCAAGATCCATTTGATAAGTCACTGAGACATCGTCTACATAAGACCATTCTCGCTCTACCTAAATCATGACCTTTATTGTACTTTAATGGACATGAGAACCATAAGAATTCGCTAGACGAGAGAAGATCAAGGTTCATCCATTTCACCTTCCATTTCATCCTAGCAGTCATTTGTAAATGATTTCTAAATCATTCTTTGAGCAAATATTTTTTTTAACTTAAGAATTTTTCCTTTTTTTAAACAAAAAAGATTGGATTAAGGGGAAACATTGCCTTGAAAATGTCACTACTGAATGGCAATAGGAAATTGTTCTCCACCCACACCGCCTGTATTTTTGCCCATCTCAAGACCTTTCTCTTCTGTCACCCTCCTACCACCCTACCCTCCCTGCCCTCCCTCACACCCATCTCAATCCCAGCTCAGGAACATATCCTAGAGCTTTGGGACATTCCCAGCCCTACGCAAATATAACTTGTTTTTAACTGTTGTTGGTTCCCGTTATTTCTCCCCATGTCTCGGCCCCTTTCAAATTGATTCCCCCTCTTCATCACGATGAAGATGCCAGAGTTTAAATTATCAGTTGCTTAGGAATCTCAGCCACATCTAACAGTGAGCATCAAAGGCTCGTAAGCTTGTTAAAAAAAATACATCTCACACTGGATCACCTGAGGCTAGGACATTAATAGAATAATTGCCCTTGGCTGTGTGGGATTCAACCAGAGACACAAAACTTATTTTCAACAAAAAAGGAAAATACATTTTCCACCATTCTTTTCTGATCTTCTCTGGCCCCCCCACACCCCACCACACACCCACAGCCACACACGCATACATTCACTCTCGTTCGCACATATCTAATTTAAAGTACATTTCATTAGTCGCCTTCCACAACATGTTCCTTGTGCAAGTTATGAAACGGCGCCAAAAATGTCCTACTCCCAGTTTTGGTTTTTTTTCACTCTCTCTCTAACTCTCTGCCAGAAAACATATTCATAGCCTTAGTGAGGCTTTTGAATTTGGAATGATTTATTTGACAGCTTAGGCCCCTAATGATATATCTTTTTTTTGGGGGGGTGGGGGGGAACGAAGAAGATGAAGAAGCACAAGAAAAAGTAGATCAATAGAACAGAAATGCAACTTCACATGCATGCTTATTGTACTTCCCATGCCTTGCTTACTAACATCAAGCACCCGAGATTCGGGGGCGAAAAGTGGAGCGTCCGAACAGGGCGAGGGCGGAGGATTCTCTTGAGAGTGAGAGCGCGAGTGATTTAAGTGGCTGGATAAGTTGGATCTTTCAAGGTTCCAGGTTGACTCGCTCTTTTCCAGTTACCTTAAACCAGTTTCTCTCTCACTCTCAGGGCTCATTTTACGCTGTGTGGGCGCTCCAGGGAGTGTTCATCAAACCGGGTTTGCTTGTGAGATCCTTTTTCTCGCCAATTTCTCCCAGTCTCTCCAGCACGAAAATCCCAAACTCGCTCGTTTTGTCCTGGAATGTATTATTAAATCAGTAAACGGGAGAGAGAGAGAGATTCGTTGGTTGAACTAACAGTTCAGGGACAGGTAGGGATTTGAGAAGGATGAGATCAAATGGGCTGAAATAGCTTTGTCCTGTCTTAAGCAGAAGTCTTGTGTGACATGCACAGAGGCTGTTAGTGTTGGGAGGGGAGTGTGGAGTGAAGAATAAAACCGTGAGTCATGGGTTTGACATTGTACTGATCAGAGACTGGGGGAACGTAGAGCAAAACTCACATCGCGAACGTTCCAAGGAGTGTGACTTTACACTGCGGAAACAACAGGAGCAAAGAAACGCTCAATATGTGTGTGTTTGTGTGTGTGTGTGTGTGTCTGTCTGTCTGTCTGTCTGTCTCTGTGTGTGTGTTGTGTTTAATTATATATAATATACATATATATATAGATATATACATATATAGATATATATCATCTTGATTCGCTTGTGGAATGTTTGCATCAACAGCGAGAGTTTGTGATGTCGGTATTCCCAGTGGGAGCTGGGAATGGGTCGTTCCTTTCATTCCTTTTAATTAAAGATTCGTTCGGATGTAGTATGAATTCAGACGTACTGTGAGATGCTGCCATCTCCTGACTTCATGCTAACGGGAGTCAGTTCTTGGTGCGAACAGCCTCCTCCTGTTCCTGTTCTCTGCTCTGGAACTCCCTTCCTCACTCCCTTTGCCCCCCCCACCCCCCACCTCCCCCTCCCTCTTTTCCTGGGCTCAGGTCTCAGCTGAAGACCTTTCTTTACGACCGCACCTCTGGTCACCTTTTCTCCCCCCTCCCCCCGGGCTCGGGCCCGGGACCCGTTATTGTTGAAGCGCTCTGAGACACCGTCCGGCGTGGAGTGAGGGCGCTATGTAAATCAAAGTTGTTGTTGTTGTTGTTGTTGTTATTCCTACCTCTTGCAGTGCGACCAAAAATGACCCAACGATTAGCAGAGGTTGTCAGCGCATTGTTAACTCGTTCCAAAGGATATTTACCAGAACAGAGACTAGAGACGTGGAGAGACTAGAGAAGCTGGGATTGTTCTCCTGAAGAGCAGAGAGGGTTGGAAGGGAGATTTAATTTCGTTCAAAATTATGAAGGGGTTTTAATAAAAAGAGTAAATGGGGGAGAAACTGTTTCCTCTGGCGGGTGAGTCTATCACCAAGAGGACACAGATTCAAGAGAATTGGCAGAAGAATCAGAGGGGAGACAAAGAGATGTATTTTTTTTACACACACACTTGCGCGCGCGCACACACACACACACATACACACACATACACACACATACACACACATACACACACATACACACACATACTCACTCACTCACTCACTCACTCACTCACACAGAAACACAGCAAGTTATTGCGATCTGGAACGCAGTGCCTGAAAGGGCAGGCGGGGGCAGATTCAATAACAACTTTCAAAAGGGAATTGAGCATTTGAAAAGAAAATTCAATTCAATTTGCAGGTCGATAGGGAAAGAGTGGGGGAGTGAGAGGGACGAGGTGGTAGCTCTTTCAAACAGTCTCGATGGGCCGAAAGGCGCATGAGAAACAGGATCGAGTAAGTAAATGAACAGTCCCTGATGTGATTTTAGTAATTGATACAGTCTTATATCACGTCAGTTTTTATCGAATCCATAAATAATAATCATAATAATGCTCGCATTTGATATAGCGCTTTTCACATCTGCTAGCCTGTGTCTCGAAAGCGCTTCACAGAATATACTGTAAAGTGAATTGACTGTGTATTTGTGGGCGAAACGAGGCAGCCAATTGCGCACAGCAGCGTCCCCCACACAAATTTTTGTGGATTGAAATTACATTGTTTTCTTTTGAGGGATTATTATTAGGCGCTATGTGTGTGTGTGTTTGTGTGTGGAGTTAGGAAAGTTGCATGAGGTTTCGCCCTGACCTAGAATCGAATACAGGTCTCACGCTCGTAAGGCAAGCACTCTAAACCACTGAGCTCCAGGACTGGGTATTAAATGAATTAATATGTCCAGGAAGGATGCGAAATTCTCAAGATTTCTCCCTTTGAGCTGGTAATGAGTGAGTTCCTCTGAAATCCGTGGCTGATAACTTGTGACACATTATCCCTGAAGATTTCGACCTGAGCCTTGGGGCTTATTCCCCACTTTATTTATATCTTTCTCTGGCCCTTTTATGAAACGTTACATTTTGGAACGCCTGCACCTCATTAGCCCCTGGTGGATTGTTAGCTGAATCTTACGTGCCACAAGTAATTACGCTAAAGATGGCAATTTATTCCTGTAGCAAATACAAGTTAGTTTAGTATTTATTCCTGTAGCACTCGGCTCGCTGGCGACAGGAATGGAGTTTCCATTCCCGGGCAAGGCCTTTGACAAGTTTCCTTACTCCACACACATCTGTTTATAACCAGCAGTAAGTCGGAACCTGGTTGACAGTCGCTTTCTAGGGTGTAATAATCCTTTTCAAAAAAAATCATTTAAAAATAATAATTTGTTCACTTTATCCACGCCTGTTTGTCGGACACTGCTGTGCGCAATTGGCTGCTGTGTTTTGTTGCCCCCCAAAATTTGCAGTCAATTCACTTCACAACAATACTAATAATACCACTAATAATCCTTCCGTTTGATCTCACGGCTTTTTGTCTTCCAGACGTCTCAAAGCGCTTCAAAGAACATACAGTAAAGTGAATTGACCGTATATTTGTGTTCGAAACGAGGCAGCCAATCGCGCACAGCAAATAATATGTTCCGTGAAGTGCTTTGAGACGTCTCAATGACGTGACTATAATAATAATATTATATGATAATACCGTGAGGTGCTATCCTAAATGCAAGGATTATTATTATTTATTGTGTGCTCCAGAAATCTATCATTTTAGGCTTCTATCTTCAGATCCACATGAGCTGGGCTGGGCTGGGTGGGTGAGTGGGTGGGTGGATGGGTTGAAGTCACAGGTTCCCATGAGTATTGACTGAAATGCAACGTTTCGGTCGACCTTCAACTGTAGCTGAGATACCGAGAGGGTAAGTTTGAGACACAGCCATTCCTGCGTACGCTTTGCACGCAGCCCTGACTAATGAGTTGAGATAGTTGATGTGACAGCTCAAGCCAGTGTCTCTCCGATAAGAGGCTTCTCTCGATCTTTGTCTGAGTTGCTGTGATGGGGATTTTTCTCCCCCACCCGCCCGCCCCTCTTCCAAAAAAAATAAATATTCATGTACATTAGGGCAGATTTTCTGTTTTTCTACTGTGTGTGAAGCGAATTAACTGGGTCTTTGGTGGACAAAACTTTTAATTTGGAAATATATAATTCGACCAAACAAGCAATCTCGCCATGAAGTGTTTCATCTATATGGAGTAGTTCCAAGGATTTTTTTAAAAAAAATTCCTACATCTATTCGAGAAAATGCTCCTTCTGTTTGCTTTAAAATTAAAATAAAATAATAATTCTTGCACTTGATATAGCGCTTTTCACATCTAATCGACGTCTCAAAGCCCGTCACAGAATATACTGTAAAATGAATTGACTGTATATTTGTGGGAGAGCAAAACGCGACAGCCAATTGCACACAGCTGCAGCATCCCCCACAAACAGTCGTGGATTTAAATGACCAATTTTTATTGATATGGTTTTTTGAAGGACGGATTATTATTAGGCGCGTGTGTGTCTGTGTGTGTGTGGAGTAAGGAAACTTGCCCAAGGTTTTGCCCTGACCTGCCTGGATTTGAAACACAGGTCTCACACTTGTAAGGCGAGTGAGTGGCTCTAACCATTGAGCTACAGGAGCTCCGTAAGTGAAGTTACCGAGTGAAGCATTGGGGACTGGCTTTGCAGCTCACTCTGGGGTTGTGGTTTTTTTTCTGTGGGAGCTGAATCGAGCAACGTTTGAACGACAAGATCATTATAGGTTCGTGAGGCTCATGATTGACCTCTTTCTCTGTTGATGATAATTCAGTTCCTCTGTTGTTTCACTCACAGCCACTTGTTCAAGTCGATTCACTCCACACGTATTATCGACCCTCGCGACGGGTGTGATGAGTGATCGATGTAGTGGGGGGAGAAGTGATGGTGGGTGGGGGTGATTAGGGGGGAGGTGGGTGGCATTCCAGCTAAATCCATCATCAGAACTGAATTTGTCCAGTAATAAAAAAGAAGTGAGAGTGCCATCCTCAAAGAGGAAACTCAGGCGCGGTATTGGAAGAAGCCAATCCCGTTCATTATGTTTTTAATCCTCCATCTCCTTCGTTCACTGCACTTAACCCTGTGTCCACTTTGAGTAGTGGTTCGATTTTGCTCTGAACTTTACCGTCACCAAGTTTACTTTCCGCTGAAACCCGAAGCCACGCCTACAAAATCTATTTGAAAAGCGGGACCTTGAATACGTTCAAAATGATGTTTGCCAAACAGCTACCCTAGCTATGGTCTCAGATATTCTATATTAAAATGTTAAAATGTAATTCGTATATTAATCCCACCGATTATATAATCCTACAGATTATACATTAATGCGTTTCCATCCTTAGATGAAATTAAATAAATCCTCCAAACACCCTAATAAAAAATCAATCCCTTAATCAGTCACTTAATCCACGACTGTTTGTGGGACTGCGCTGCGTGCAATTTCACCCACAAAGTACGCAGTCAATCCGTTTTGCAATCTTAACCTTCGAGTGAGCGAGCGAGCGAGTTCCTTACTGTTAGGCCAAACCATTTCAACGAAATCACAACAATTCGATGACCTGGCATCCATATACCCATTTTTGGTTTTTTATGTCATCTGGAAGTCACAGAACTGTGCCAAGGGTTAGCTTTTTATGTATCAATCTCTCACCACAGCCTCTCCAGATCTATGCATCTATGGTTACTGATTGTTGCTGCTGTTCTCTCTGTCCCTTCGGGCCTCATTTATCACTTCTCAAGGTCTGAGAGCCGGAGAAATTGTTACGTGGAGAGAGCACAAGGTTGCGGAGTCTTAAGCGAAAGCCTCACATCTATTACTCAGCCGATAAAATATAGGTTTTAAACGGGGAAGGCTGAACAATTTACCTCTGGGTTGAGAAGAAGTGTGAAATAAAACAATGATTTTTCCATTACTAAAGTCAGGCTTTTAGACACTTCAACATGACTGATGAGTGGCGGAATCTTAACATATCTTTTTTGTCGGAGGATATTCTTAATCACCTATCAGCTCGGATCCCAAGGTCAAATGAGTCTCATTTATCATTCGTGGATTCTCTCTCTCTCTCTCTCTCTCTCTCTCTCTCTCTCTCTCTCCCCGTGTTGACTTTGTTCAGTGTTGCAGGCTCGGCCTCACTCGCTGCTGTAGTCCAGGTCCATATCGAGTTGCCCGCTTTCACCTGGCCAGCCTCGCCATCGACTTTCAAGCCTTCGACCTCCCTGCCTCCCCCCCACTCCCACAAACAGTCGTGGATTGAAATGACCAATTTTTATAATTGTGGATTTTTTTGGACAGATTATTTATTAGGTGGGTGTGTGCGCGCGTGGAGTTAGGAAACTTGCCCAAGGCTTCGTCCTGATCTGACCTGCGAAACACAGATCTCTCGCGCTTGTAAGTCGAGCGAGTTCTCTAACCGCTGAGCTACAGGAGCTCCACAAATCCCGAGGAAATGTGGGATCTGACGACGTGCGGACAGTATCTGTGGGGGGGAGAGAGAGAGAGAGAGAGAGAGAGTTTGCCTGGTTTCCAACTCTGTTCGCGAGTTGCCTTGTGGTGGTGAACGTGGCAGATTGCGACCTGTGAAGTCTGTGGCAGATTTCTCCCGACCGTTCCAGGGATGCCGTCTGGTTAGAATCGGGACGTTTCCAAGGAAGAGGAGGCCTTTCGAGAAGAGAGCGTTAAAAACTCTAACTGACTGACTGACTGACTGACTGTTCTGTAGCCCTCGCTGGGGCTCGGTAATTCAGGTGCAAGGCTCAGTCACAAACCCCGAGGAGCACAGCAGAAGGCTCTGCCTCCAGATTCCTGACACATTTCTCCCATGCCAGCTGGCGAAAACTACCCTGGCATTCACGTGAGGTTACAGTGAATATTATCGACGCCAACTGCTCGCCTTCTGAGGCTGCCGCTAATGTTTCTTGTGATTTTCATGGCCGTTGCCCACCCGCCCGCCCGCCCGCCGAGGAATTCAGTGCCCAGTACATTCTGCTGTGGAGCGCTTTGAGACGTCTGAATAATAATAATAATAATACTTGCGTTTGACGTAGCGGCTTTTCACACCTTATTGACGTCTCAAAGCGCTTCACAGAATATACTGTGAAGCGAATTGACTGTACATATAATTGTGGGCGGAACGCGGCAGCCGATTGCGCACAGCAGCGTCTCCCTCCACTCCCTCCACTCCCACACACGCATCAATCGTGGATTGAAAATGACTCATTCTTATTTATTGTGGTGTTTTTTGGAGGGATTATTATCAGGCGCGAGTGTGTGTGTGGAGCAAGGAAACTTGCTCAAGGTTTGGCCCAGACCTGCCTGGATTCGAACACAGGTTTCACGCTTGCACGACGAGTGCTCTAACCACTGAGCCACGGGAGCTCCACTATATTAATCACAAGGATAATTAGATTATTATTATTACTAGTAACTGTAAATAAGCCTTACAGTAAATCCTGTGAAGCTTTCTGAGACATCCTCTGCACGTGAAAGCCACAACATTAAGTGCAAGTATTATTATATTATTATAATTATTAGATTTGAGTCTCGTGTTGACCCCCCCCCCCCACCTCCCAGTGAGTGAGACATATCTGTTATTTTTGCTTCATAAAAGACCCGTCAGTCACAGGTTTGGATTACGCACAGTTATTGCTGAAAAAGTTGTCGGTGAAATGTTTTGTCTCGGTGATTAGATATACGCGCAGTACATATCGTGGGCGTGTTTCCTGCATGCGTGTTGTGTGTGTGTGTGTGTGTTGTTTGTATAATTAGACCCGTGGTCCTCGCTTGGCTCACATGCAGTCGCTTGTCACTTTCAATCACTGGCTCCCACATCTAGCCTCTGTTGCTCTACGTGTCCAGGTTTCGGTGGCTGTGGGAGAGGAGAGGGATTAACTTTTGCGATTGATTGGCTAATTTGAACATTTGCTGCGACAAGCGAAGAATCTGTCGCCGTGTCTGGGCTTGAAATCAGTGGTCGTGGAGAGCAAGCAAATCCCAGTATCCCCTCCTCCGCCACCTCCCCCAGGGCACACGGTGACAACTGACAAAGCTACACTGTTCGACACCTGACACACACTCTCACTTACGCCCACGCACACACACACCCACACACGCATACTTTTTCAGCGCCTCGGCTCGTCCTCCTGACGTGAAAGGCACTGTACAAGTGTGTTGCTGTTGTTGTTTAAATCCTGACGTACACTGGCTCACAAACACACACACCCTCGCACACACACACTCACACAACTGGCTCACAAACACACACACCCTCGCACACACACACCCTCGCACACACACACTCACACAATCTAAGGAGAGATAAAGTGTGGGGTGGGGGGGAGAGGGGGGGGGAAACAAATAATTGACGCAGCGAGCGAGTTGTTATGACCCGGGATGCATTTCCAGTCCGTAAAAAACACTCTGTGGCTGAAAGGAAAAATGTCTCCCTATCTCCCCTCCGGTTCTTTTATATATTACATGTCTCACTGTAATGCACTCAGAACAAGCTGGTGGAGAGAGTGTGATTTCAGTGGGGGAATCTGAGAGCCACAGACTCGACTCGGTGAAGCCAAGCATTCCCTCTATTGTCTATCGGAAATACAATCTAATATTCGCATACAATAATCCGCAATCAATGGGGTGAGTGGTGTGCCAGGTCAGACACTAACCCACATCTCGGGCAAATGAACCAAAGTGGACCTCACTGTCAAATCTCTCTCTCTCTCTATATATATATATATATATACAGTCACTCTATGGGGAAAGAGCAAGAGCGAACTACAGAGAGAGCAATCAATCTCTGGGGGTAAAACTGCTGACAACGGCAAGCTTCGAATACCACTGTTATAAATGAAATTAACTCTTGATATAGAGCGAGAGAGAGAGACGAGAGAGACGAGGCAGAGAGAGAGAACTTCAATCCGCAAAGCAAAGCAGTCAATACTAACAAGGGTAGCGTGATTATTACGGGAAGCGCGAACACAGAGATTGAAAGAATTCTTGCAGCTCAAAGGGTGAGAAGCTTTATCTCGACTGTTTGTTCGACACCGAGGAAAGGGGATTAGAGTAGAGAGCGGCAGTGGGGATGAGCGAGAACCAGCACAGACACAACGACGACAACAGAATTACATTTGTAGAGCGTGGCTGGGGTGGGGGGAAGGCTGTGGGGCCAGGGTTGGGATGAGGGAGAGCACAGACGTTGGAGGTGGGTGGGTGTGCAGCTGATACCCTGAGTTCCACAACAACGCAACAAATTACACTTGTATAGCAAAGGAGGTCAGTCAGGGATTTGGGGATTAGGAGGGTTGGAAGGCAAGGAGAGAAGGAGAGGGCGATGGGCGAAGAGGAGGATCTTGAGTTGGTCCTGGAAGGAGAGGAGGAAGGTGTTTTCTTGTTGCAGCCAAAACAGAACAGGACAGAGGTTTGAGTCACTCCCGATCGCAAAAGCGGTGTGTGTGTGTGAGAGAGAGAGTATGGGGGTTGGGGTTGGTGGTGGGAGTCTATTTTGGGTTGAAGGCAGCTCATTATCTGAACAAACAGACGGGTCTGTTTGGGATGGAGCCCGCCACACCATTGACTCCTCAGCCTTAGTGTTTATTACTATGTGATTGGATTCCGCGGAATTGAAAGTCAATGAGCCCTCCTTAAACAATAGGGAAAGTCAGCAGCGTTAAGGTTACTCAGGCTGATGGGATGTTTAACCCTGTGGAGTTCTTGCAGCTCAGCGGTTAGAGCCCTCGTCTTACAAGCGCGTGAGACCTGTGTTTCGAATCCGGGCAGATCAGATCAGTGGGTGAAACCTTGAGCAAGTTTTCTTACTACTCACACACGCCTAATAATAATCCGTCCCCCCAAAAAACCACATTAATAAAAACATCGACTGTGTATTCGTGGGCGAAATGCAGCAGCCAAATTGCGCACAACGGTGTCCCACAAATAGTCGCGAAAGTGGGGTGAGGGGAGAAAGAGGGGAAAGAGGGTAAGGTTGAAGGCTCGGTTGGATCACTCAATGCCAGAAATGCCCGCAGGTTAATTAAGCCAAACCAATCTTGCCCCCACTGAGTGCGTAGGAGAGATCACAGCTGGAGCCCATCAGCACAAAGTCAAGTTGAAGCATGTCAGTGAGTATCAGGCTCGAAGGAAAGGTATCAAGCACACAGCTTGTCATTCACTTGTCAATATCAATATCAGCGTGCGTTTCCCAACGTGTCTGCGACTGGTATTAACTTAGCTCTTGATCGCACAGCAGCAAGGCTCTGGGTTCAAACTCCCAGTGTTGGTGGATTGGGAGGAGGGAAGGATTAGCTGTAACTCAGCGGTGAGAGCGCTCGCCTTGCAAGCAAGAGACCCGGGTTCGATTCCAGCCAGGTCAGGGGGAAACCTTGTGTGGGTTTCCTTACTTCCACACGCCTGCTAACAATCCCTACAAAAAAAAAATTAATCAGAATTTGGTCACTCAAGCCACAGCTGGCTTGTGGGTGGACGCTGCTGTGCGCGATTGGCTGCCGCGTTTCGCCCACAAATATATACAGTCAATTCTCATTGCAGTATATTTCTGTCAAGCGCTTTGAGACGCCTTGGAGACGTGAAAAGCGCCGTATCAAACGCAAGGACTATTGCTACTCTGGATTCCATTGCGAGCGGCCTTATCAGAAGCAGTTCCTCAACAACAACAACAAAACTTACATTTATATAGCGCCTCTCACGTCGAGAGGTCGTCCTCAAGTATGGAACGTAGTGTGGAATCGTGATCTGACGACAGGAAATGGATTAAAGACCAGAAGAGAGGATATTACCTCTGCAACAGAACATTGCAGCTCCCCCCCCCCCCCGCCCCCCCGCCCTCACACACATACGCACACACTTCTCTGTATCGGGATAACAGCATAAAGTCCATTTACCTTTAATAATACATCGCAAATGGAAGTGCAAGTCGGTAAACACCATTAATAAAACACCATTAACACAGGGCTCCCATGAAATATTTACAACGGACAAAGCAGCATATTTATATATATATATTTTTGTGATCGAATTGCGGAATTCGCAGAAGCTTTGGTTTGTCGGGTTTAGCGGGCAACACACTGTCCGTACCCTATGAACCTGTTTGCGTCCATTCACCGCGAGTCTGGCCCGAGCCCGAGAGGTATATTGCTATGGTCTGATGGGTGGGGGGGAGGTCGGTGGGGGGGGGAGAGAAAAATAGTTCAATTTAACTGCAGTCCAGCCTGCAGGGCATGTGAAATCCGCTTGTGCGTTTGAATTAAACATATGGCTTTGATTATTTATAAGGGAAATGATGGTGAAATGGTCGGAGGGAGACTGGCGAGTGAGAGAGAGGGAGAGAGGGAGACTGGCCCACTGTTTGCTGCAGTTTAATTGCTGTTGTTGAGATAATTCATTACACGAAGTCAGCCTATCACACGTTACAAACTTCCTGCCGCGAAAAGCACCATTTTAGATCTATTTCCATCGCATCCAATTACACTGACTCCCAACGCAGGAATCTCACAGTCAAAACCTCCATCACAGGAACAATGCCATTCGAACAGGGAATAACACCCTGTTCATAACACAATAACATATTCCCCCTTACAGTTACCGCTTGATCAGACTTCTCTCTGTCTGTCACTCAGTCTGTCTCTTTCCCCCCTCTCTCACTCTTACTTTTTGTCATTTTCTCTGTCACTCTTGTTTCTCTCTGTCTGTCCGTCTCTCTCTCTCTCTCTTACTGTTTCGCTCTCAGTTTCTGTCACTCTCTCCCTCTTCTTCTGTTATTGTGTCTCTGACACTTGCTTTGATACTCTATTTAGAGTTACTCTCTGTAACTTTCTCTGTCTTTCTCTCTCTCTGTCTCTCTCACCCTGTCTCTCACTCTCTGGCATTCCCTCTGTCTCTCTCACACTCACTCTTTTATCAACTGGAGTCCTGTAGCTCAGTGGTTAGAGCACTCGCCTTGCAAGCGAGAGACCTGGGTTCAATTCCCGGTAAGGCGAAACCTTGGGCAAGTTTCCTTACTCCACACACAAGCGCCAAATAATAATCCCTCAAAAAAAAATTAGTCATTTCAATCCTGACATCCACTCTTAATATTCTCCGAAAGCACTTCACGGAATATATTGTAAAATGGATTGACTGTAATGCACGGGCGAAACGCGGCAGCCAGTTCCACACTGTAGAGTCCCACAAACATGGCTGGATACACAGGGGTGAGAGACAAAGTTTTAATGCTATACACTGAACGTCAGTCAGTGCTCAGTTCATACCTATTAGGTGTCCTTAGAGTTAGTCATGACTCTGTGTCTCATCAGACAAGCAAAGCAATAGCACTTGTGATGTATTTTAGCCTCATTTCTGAAAATCCAAATCATTGTCCATTAATTGGTGGCTTAACCTGATTTCCACCAATTCAGAGCTGGCAGCCAGAAACAAGCCTTTTAATTGAGGGGAAATTGCAAGTAATTCATCTCACTCGGCGTTTGAGTAATGCTCACTCAAGAGATGTGAGTGCGTGAAAGCCAGACTGGCTGCCACCTTCGAAATCACAGGCAAAATCAAACCCATCATTGTGTCTTAAAAGAACTTTTCGGATGGAAAAAGTAATAATTATAATAATCTTGCGTTTGGTAAAGTGCCTTTCGCATCAGGAGAATGTCTCGAAATGCTTTGAAATGCTTTGCAAGATTTCCTGCAGAATGCAAGGACTGTATTCCAAGTGGAGAGCCAAATATAGGACCTCGGTTTTACGTCTCATCCGAATGAAGGCACCTCTGGCAACGCAGATCTCCCCCGGGGCTGGGTTGGAGTGTGTTTCTGGGACTGTGGGTTCAAAGTCTCCGTGTGGGGAACTGAACCCACAAACTTCCTGACTCTAAAAAAAAATTGACTTTTGTTCTTTTGTTGTTGTTGTTGTCGTTGACTGAGAGGCGAGAGTGCGGCAGACAAAACGCATTATCCGGTGAGTTACGGTGAAATATTTAACTCGTGCCCTTTGGGATTGATTAAATGTTGGTTATTCTGTGTTTCCGATGGTTGTTGATGTCTCTAGTGCTGTTTATATATATATATAGATATATCTATATATATATATATAGATATATATCTATATATGTATAGATGTAGATGTATATATATATATACAAGTGAGGGAGGGAGAGGTCGAAAGTAATCTATTGACTCCAAAGTAGTGGCTTTCATCACCACAAGTGTCTGCTGGAACCGGAAAGGTAGAATGACTCAATGGCACTGACTGGAATTTCTGAACAGGGCAGGCGTCCGGGGGGATGTGTGACGAGAGCTACAAAATTGGGATGATGATGATGATGATGATAATAAGAGTACAAATGTTACCTCCTGTTAATTGGCTTTTATTGGGCTACCCATTCACACGAGGCTTTATAAAGTCACCGATATTGCTCATTCCGTTGTCAAGAGCACTTTGAGGCACCTTCCCGGCTGTGAAAGGCGCCGGTTTCAACATAAAGTGTCGTGTTAAAATTGTAATAAAAAAGGGCAATTTGAAGGAACGTGTGGCGCGGCTGCAGGAATTGATGGGCTGAAAGTCGCTCCATTTGCATTTGATAAAGCACTTTCATGTCAGCACAGAAAGGTCTCCAAAGTGCTGCGCGGGAATTTGCCGCAAAGAGCAATGACTGTGTTGGTGGAGAAAGCCGAGCAGCCAATTTGCACACAGCAATGGCCCCATCAAGAGCCATGAAATAAACATCCAGTTTTATTTGGGCGATTGTTAGCCAGCACTCCCTTGGCTGTTGGAATAATGCCGCGGTGGTATTGTGTTCGGCTTTGGCGAGCCGTGTGTCTATTGCGTGTAAATGCAGCGAAGACGTATGAATATCGTTCACGCGGTAGAGTACAGGCTGCCAAACAAACCGATAGCTTGTCAGGCCCTCCAAAGCCAAGCCAGCCTCCGCCGTTTGCTACCAAATCATATGTTTTTTTCTCTCTCCCCACTGCCTCCCCCCCCCCCCCCCTCTCCACCACCCAGCAATCATAAAATGAGGATTGACTGTAGCATTCAGAGTTTGTTTACTTGAACCGTTGCCCTAAATAGCCTCAGCCTTCACAGTTCCAGTGTTGCTGTGAGTGATTCTATCAGCCCTTGTGTCAATGGCTATCCCAATAAAAGCAAGCCAATCAATACTCAGTGACGTTTGCACTCCATAAAATCCGGGGTCGTAAAGGTGGAAATAAATTTTTTAAATCCCCCCCACCTTGGCGCAAAGCCGGGTTGTTTTATGGCATATTACACAGGATCAGCCTTGCCTGTGTTTTGTGGGGCGGGTGTGGCTGAAATGCAAGTTTTATTTGGGCAGAGACGATTGTGATAAACTGAACTGGGTGTGTTCCAATTTCGGCTTTCAAATCCGGCTTGAATTTGTATTGATTGTCTGTGTGCGCGCGCGTGCATGTGTGTGTGTGTGTGTGTGTGTGTGTGTGATAACTCCACTCAGCGATGCAGCCAACGCAATCACACAATGGAGAGACAGAACAGCGAGAAAGCAAATAGCTTCATGTCGTTCGCCACGGAGGTTACTTGTGGGAATCAAACGTTGAGCACTGACTGTACCCACAGCGGACTTCCCCGTAGCGTGGAGGAGTGGTTGGAACACTCGCCCGGCAGGCGAAGACGACCTGGGTTTCGATTCCCGCGGGCGGGCAGTGTGAAACATTAGGCAAGCTTCCTTACTCAACAGCAAACAAATTGACTTTCACGTCGGGAGGACATCCCAAGGTCACAACTCCACCAAGCCTCGGTTTATCTCGTCCGCGAGCTCGAAGTCTCGGAGAGGACCTTGCAAAGCGACTTCTCACAAGTGGAGTGAAGTTGCTGTTGTTGTTGCTGCTGCTGCTGCGGTCCCTAATGACTATTCTGGTCCACGCCACGATCTAATGTAGACATAGACTGCGACGGCGGGGAAGGAAATGCGGCTTTCAATTATTACACGGGAAACATCTGGACGGCAAGCGATCGGTTGAACGTGACGACTGCGTGCAAGGCTCGAGAAAACAAACCGTGAACAATGTGTCTCGGGAGAGATGGGAGCAGTTGTCTCCTGGACGCACTCTCTCCCCAAACTTGGCCTCGTTCTCAGTTCATGGAAGGTTTTTCTAAAACGTCTTAACTTCTTGTGTAACAAGGTCTGATGGTCTCTCAGGCCCAGCGTCCACTGAACATCTCCCTTTACGTTTCGCCCGCAAAAACACAGTCAATTCACTTTTGCAGTATATTCCGTGAGTCATTACTCTATCAACGTCTTCAAATGAACTCATAGTTCGTCAGCGCTCTGTAAATTCTAATCCAGTTTGGCCCGGCACCGGAATGAATGCGGCTCTGGCTCTTTCCCCTCCCACCCCCCTCGGAGGCGTTAACCTGCGAGATATTACGTCCCGTTTCTCGGGAGAGAATCTGCGAACGCTGTCCCGCCTGTGACGGGCTAATGCGTCTCATGTGCGGATCGTGAAACGTTAAAAGCAGAACGCATAGCAATGAATGAACTGATATCCTTTCCCAAGACATCTGTCGTGTCCATAATGTAACATCTATTCTCCACCCCACCCCCCTCCTCCCAACTTGTTTTCTCAGACCGTTTCTATTTTCCCACCGTCCTCACAGTCCCCGGGAGCCAGTCACTAGGGCTTGTTCTTAAACCGCAATCGGCTTAACCCCCCCCCACAGACCTTTTTGATTCCAGCGCTGAATGCTCGTGCCTTCAGGAAACAGAAACTTCACACACGAGGGGGCAAGAAGGTGCAAAGGCTCTCTCAAATGAGATTTCTTCCGCGCGCACAAAATACACATACACAGTATACACTGTTACAGCCTGAGAAGCGCTTTGAGACGCCTCGAAGACGTAATAAGGCGGCATCATCGAATGCAAGGATGAGAACAATCTTGAATGAGCATCGCATTTGATGTTGTGCGCTTTTCACGTCTTATCGACGTCTCAAAGCGCTTCACGGAATATACTGTCAAGTGAATTGACTGTACGAATCGACTGTGTATATTTTGTGGGCGAAACGCGGCAGCCGATATTGCGCACACCGGCGTCTCCCCATGAACCGTCGTGGGTTGAAAATGACCAATTTATTATTTTCTTGAGGGATTATTTTCAGGCGTATGTGCGTGTCTGCGTGCGCATGTGTGTGTGGAGTAAGGAGACTCGCCCAAGGTTTCACCCTGACCTGTCCTGACCTGCCTCGAATCCTGTTTGGTATGTAACACAGATACCGAAATAATAACACAGTAATAATACCAACAACAAACACAATGACTAAATTTGTACATTTGTATAACGCCTTTCACGTCGGGAGGACGTCCAGAGCCTCTAGACGATTGGTGTTCCCGCGTTTAACTTAACCCAACTTCTGGAAGCCATGAGGCGTGAGTTCCAATTAGTTAGCAAACGTATTTATTAACAAAACAGTATAAATGAATTAAAGGCGTAATGGTCTCGCCCGTGTTTAATGATCTGCGGCCTTTTCTATTTCTCTTACTTTGGTGCAGAGAATCTTATCTTTTTATTTGGCGCGCGCTCACGGGTTTTAATGCATTCTACAATAACCAGAGGGACTCATTAAATCTCAGAGATTCATTGCCCCTCTCTTGTATAGACTGCAACCCAGAGTAATGAGCTGTTAAAATATTCAGCGGCATTAATATTAAGGGAAACGGGTGGGGGGGGGGGGAAACTGCAAAGATTAATATGTTTAACAGATTAATAAGTGTTTCATTAGGCATGTCCTGATCTTTTACAGAACTGTGTGAACTTTAGAGACCTTATACTCTAATTATAAAGGATGGGACAAGGACAGTACTGTTGCACTTAACGGTGAGACACAATCGGCTTCTCTTTGATGTGTCTCGGGAGGCGGGGGGAGTGAGTGGGGTTGGGGAGTGGTGGTGGGGGGGGAGGTGGGGGGGGGGAGGGGTGAAATAAGCGCAGTTATATTGGGGAGTATTGTGATCCGTTTTTAGCTCTTAAGTAGGTTAGATTTGATAAATTACTTACAGCGTGGTCCAGCGGAGAGAGGAGGCTGTGGGAATCCAGATTCAACTCGAGTCCAGCGATAGTTAAGTGAAAAGTCACGGGTCGCTTTATAATAATAATACTAGCGATAATGGCACCGCCATTTTTAATCGGTGCCCTCCCATTCCCGCATCGATGAACCTGTAAGTGCTTCACGGGATTTTTAACGTGAAGTGCAGTGACTGTGTGTTTGTGGGCAAACGCGGCAGCCAGTTTTCTCTCACAGACAGCCATGAAGTGAATGATCAAATCTATAATAACGATATTAATCCTTGGCATTTCATCCAGAGCTTTATCACAACTTCAAGATGTCTCAAAGCCCTCTATATAATATACTATATTGAATATATAATATATATTGTGTGTATATATATATAATATACTGTCAGGTGATTTGACCTGACAGTACGTTACATACCAACGACTGTATAGCTGGTCGTTGTAAATCCACAACTAACTTGCGAAAGGACATTAGCTTGGGCTACAACGCTCACTTGCGAGGAATTCTCATTTTTGTTCTTTGAGCTACTTATCCAGTAGTACCGTTGACAGGACGCGGTATGAATGTCTATTTATCCATCAACCATTTTGGATTCAAGGCACACGTTCTCAGCTGCCAGATCGGAACCTATTACCCAGTGCTCTTTACGCAAGAGACATTTGTCTTTGTAATTGACAGTAATCAGTTATCGATCAACGCTGAGCGATTGAAGCTTCGGTGAAATTCACCACGTCTCTCTCTCTCTCTCTCTCTCTCTCTCTCTGTCCCATCGGTGGCTTTGCAGTCACTCTCTCTCAGAGGCAGAGTGAACACAACACAACGTGGTTAGTAAGGGTCCAGTAAACAGTTCACACTGGACTGCCTGAATGGGCAGGTGGAATCTTAAACAGACGCAGAAATTTGACTCGGACCAACTCAGCAGGTCAGGCAGCATCTATGGAGAGAGGAAAAATGAGCAAACACCCTATAGACCACAAGCTGCGTTATCCATAAGTCCACGCGTGTAGCCTTCAACCAGTTAACTTAACCATCGAGGTGCTGAGCAAATAATGCATAACACTGTACAGCGCAAACTCTCACTCACATCGTTCCCTGACGTTCTACTTAACCGCGGTTGTTGTAAAGCACTTTGAGACGTGCGGACTTAATAAGGCTCTATTTGAAAAGGTGGAGGAGAATAATAATAATAACGATCCTTGCATTTGATATAGCGCCTTTCACATCTTATCGACGTCTCAAAGCGCTTCACAGAATATACTGTAAAGTAAATTAATTGACCGTATACATTTGCGGCAGCCAATTGCGCACAGCAGCGTCCCCCACAAACAAACAGCCGTGGATTGAAAAGGACCAGTTTTATTATTGTGCTTTTTTTTGGGGGGGGATGGATTATTATTAGGGTGGCTTCTTTCCAAGCCGGATGCGAAGCGTTGAAAGTGGGAGCCGAGGTGTGTGTTGGTATTAGAAGGTCCCATTGGTTTTTTCGCATTGGCAGCTTTGTGAAATCATCTTCAGGTGTGACTCTCAAGAGAACTGAACCTCTCACCTTGTCATTCATTGGGGCTGAACCAAAGTTACAATTAAGGTTATGGATATGAGCTCCGCAGGACGGCACTGAGCACACTCCAGCTCTCTAAACAATGTCATCAAAACTCACTGTCTCTCTGCAGTTTCCAGCAGCTCTCAAACAAACTTATACCTTTTTTCTTCTTTCTTTTGTTCTTTCTCTTTTCTCTCTTTCCCTCCTCTCTCCTTTTTGTCTCTCTATCTCTCTCTCGCTCGCTTCCTTTCTCTCTCCGATGGGATTGGAAGGGCTGAACAGCCTTCCTCATGTCCGGATCACCTTTGTGATCTTGGGAACCTCTTCCGTAACTCAGTGGTTAGAGCACTCGCCTCGCAAGCGAGAGATCAGGGAGCCAAATATTGGGCTTCCTTCCTCCGCACGCCTCTGTTTACCTGGCAATAAGCAGGAAAACCCTGCTTATTAGTTGATTGGCGGATCACTTTGTAGGGATGTATTAATCAATACACTAATAATAATCATAATTTGGTCACTCAATCCACTACTGTTTGTGGGACTGTGCTGTGCGCAGTTGGTGGCTGCGTGGTCGTTTGTTTGTGAGACGTTGCTGCGTGTGAAATTGGCCGCCTTTTGCTTTGCCCACAAAAAAGTCGTTAGATTTGACACTGAGACAAAAAATTGTGTTGTAGGGTCCATAGGAGTGGCCAACGCAGACGATACACTGATCAAATGGCTTCCTACTGTGTTGTGTTCATTCCATTTTTAATGAATCGATTGCAAGCAATCCGCTCTACAATGTATTCAGTGAAGCGCTTGAGATCTGTGACCGTGTGAGAAGGCACTGCGTTCAAACGCGAGGACTCACGCAGCAGGGGGTGATTTAATCCATCGTACAAATGGGATTGGAAGAAATAAACCCAGAACAATCCTTTGGGACGCCCCAAGGATAATAGTAATCCTGGCATAAGAACATAAGAATAAGGAGCAGGAGTAGGCCATTCAGCCCCTCGAGCCTGCCCCGCCATTCAATGAGATCACGGCTGATCTTCTAATCTAACTCCACCTGCCACCGCCTTATCCCTGTATCCCCTTAATCCCTCTATCTATAAGAAATATTTCATTTAATATGGTGCCTTATCATGTTTTCAAATCATCTCAAAGTGTTTCACACAATGTCCTGTGAAGTGAATTAACTGTATGTTTGTAGGCCCATGAAAAAATAAAGCGATCGGCCAATGGAAACTGGACAGAACGAACTGGTATTCATGGCAGCACTTTTCCCCAGGTGATTGAGATGTCAGTAGCTCTCTTGTCTCTGAGTCACACGGTTGTGAGCTGATGGCCCACATCAAAACGTTTCCATTTGCAAGCATTATTATTATTATTATTATTATTATTTGGTTTAGTGCTTTTTCCGTCTTCCAGATGTCTCAAAGCGTTTGACCAGTGATTACAAAGTGAGTTTCTTATTCGGATTCTGTAAAAGGCAAAAAATTGCACATATTACGGCGCTGACAGCCTGACTGCGCACGGGCCCTGTGTGAGAGCTCTCACATCGCTCCGAATACTTAGCGAATTTGCGGAAAATTAATGGAATAAATCTTATCCGCAAATGAACCACCAGTTTTCAAACAAAGACCCAAGTACACTCAAGCATTTCACACTATCGCTCAACACACACACACACACATTTAAGAACAAATGGGATGGATTTCTGTTGGGAAATAATAACTGGAGATATGATGGCGTATGATGTCAAGCGACAGCCAGGATGGTGGAAGGCGGACAAAATGGACCCTGGTCTTGTTTCGCCCGGCAAATTCTTATGTTCTTACGCACGTAAACTCTCAGTCACACACTCACTCGCGCTCCCTCTCCACTTTCACACAAACACGCACCACAGTAATAATGTTAATAATAAAAATAATAATAATCCTTGCACTTGATACAGCGGCTTTTCACATCTTCTAGACTGTGTCTCAAAGCGCTTCACAGACTATACTGATAAGTGTATTGAGTGTTTATATCTGTGGACGAAACGCGGCAGCCGATTGTGCACAGCAGCGTTCCCCCCCCCCCCCCCCACCCCCCACACACACAAACAGTCGTGGGTTGAAATGACCAATTTGTTATAGTTTTTTTGTTGGACAAATTATTATAATAATATTCCTTGATTATGATATCGCGTCCTATCACGTCACTGATGCTAACTGGCAGCTGTGAGTTGGGGAGTAAGTGGACAGTGAAAGTGTACTGAAGTGTGGATTCCTTGTGTACCAGGGAGTGACTATATATATATATATATATATATCAGGGAGTTTTGCACAGTATTAGACCGTACTTATCTAAATGCGTTTTCTAGTTCTGTTGCATAACACGGCGCTCCCTTCAATCCATCAACGGCAATGAGGGAATTCTGTTCCCAACCGACGTGGGGACATGAGGCAGTTGCTGGATTGAGTGAGGAGCTGAGCTGGGATTATTCTGAAACGCCGCTCGTTGAGTCTGCGATGAAGTCATCGTTCTCTGCACTGCTTTCGACTCTGGAGGTCTCTTATGTTTGATTCTCACGAAAGCCAAACAGACGCAGTGAGGAATTTTTCCAATTCAGCTCAAGTGACAGCAACTTGCATTTATACAGTGATCACCCCCACTCTCCCCCCCCCCCTCCACCCCCCCCCCCACCACCCATCTATCACTCAGGGCAGCGTCGCAGTGTCGCTTAAAGCATCTCGCTCCGGTGCGGTGTTGGGTGATGCGGTTTGTGGAGTTCTGCAGCTCGGCGGTTAAAGCACTCGCAAGCGAGAAACGCGGGTTCGAATCCCGACAGATCAAGGCGGGTTTGTTAATAATCGCTCCCAATTTTTTTTTTTTTAAAAATACAATAAATTGGTCATTTCAATCCACGGCTGTTTCTGAGGACACTGCTGTGTGCAATTGACTGCCACGTTTCACACACAAATATATATACAGTCAATTCACTTTACAGGATATTCTTTGCAGCGTTTTGAGACGTCGCAATGGTGTGATAAAGCGCCATACCAAACGGATTATTACTGCTCTGAGTAATATTATTATCACTTCCCTCCTGAGAGCCCGCAATTCCTCTGCCCCTCCACCACTTTCCTCGATAAGGCGGACTCCATCCCAACAGCTCTGTTTAATAATTCTTCCAATTAGATCGCGTACTTTTGTTGTGTAGCCAATATCCTCTTTAGACGCTGCTGGATTTGTATCAACGATCATATTGCTAATGGCGAAAACTTAATTGTTTGGTCCGGTAGAGGGAGATAAACAGGAGGATAGCAAAAAAAATTGCCTGACGCAGGTTAAAACATTACGTTTCCCTTAATACAACAGGGAAAAACTGCACCCCAAGCATTCAGCCGATCGACACAAGCTAATGATTTAACTGAGGAAAGCCAGCTCTCATAATAACAACACTAATATCCTTGCATTTTGATCAATTCATAATATAATGATCATAATAATCCTTGCATTTGTTACATGAGCCCTTGTCATTGTCTTCGCAATGTCTCAAAGCGCTTCACGGGAATATACTGTACAGTGAATTGACTGGATATCTGTGGGCGAAACGCGGCAGCCGGTTGCGCACAGCAGCGTCCCCCACAAACAGTCGTGGATTAAGTGACCAAATTATTATTCTTGTTTTTTTTTGGAGGGATTGTTATCAGTCATGTGGATTCAGGAAACTTGCATAAAGTTTTGCCCCATCTGGAATCGAACCCAGGTCTCTCGCCTGCAAGGCAAACACTCTAACTGAGCTAAAGGACTCCTGATATTAATAATCCTTGCATTTGCTACAGAGCCTAATCACATCTTCCAGAAGACTCAAAACGCTTCACAGATTATGCTGTTAAGTGAATTGACTTGTGTGTTTTGTGATGGAAATTTGATGTCGGGTGGGTTTTATCAAAGCGCTTGACAAGTTTGAGACTCTTTTTTTTAAGTGGTGAACATTGATTTTTCAGCGAGTGAGCGAGCGAGTGAGTGAGCGAGCGAGTGAGTGTTTGGCGACTCTTGGCTTGTCGCGTATTTGCTGCCTACGCTCAAAACCTTGCCGCAGGCACAGAGTTAGCAGCTCCACTAACCTCCAAACTCCGACAGACAAACAAGATGAAACGCATTCCCATCAAATCTATTTTCAATTTGTGCTGCGCTGAAACCTCGCAGCGTTATTTTCAGCTTTTGGTACTGAGGGCAATTCAATAACCAGCCTGGTGGAAATAGAACCAATCTTAAACCTTGCTCTGTAGCGATCGGTGAATTCGCTGATCTTGCAGGTGGGCATTGTATTATTATGGGACGCTCTTGGTCGGTCGATTTTAACGAGCGTTGTAAAATTACCACCACTGTAATTGCTGTGCGCAATCGGCTGCCGCGTCTCACCCATAAATATACAGTCAATTCACTTTTCAGTTTATACCGTGAGGCGCTTTGAGACACAGTCTGGAAGACGTGAAAAGCGCTATATGAAATGCAAGTATTATTATTATTATTATTCTAAGATCTAGAAATGATGTGCGCATATCTAAGACATTTATTTTCCAATTTCTCTCAACAGTTGCTAACCCTTTTCACAATTGCATTAATATTTTAGCCCTCGCAATATCTATTAACATAAAATATTCAGGGCCTGTGTGGAAATAATTAACGTCGGGAGTAATAATTAGCAGTTTAATATTGCATTGACGCCCTTCATATCGGCGAGGGCTAATTTTTGTGGCATTTCTTCAGGCGTTCCTTGACAAGGAATCCAAGTCACGCAAAAAAATGGACTCTCTTCTTCTGACTGTAAGCACATCACCTCGCGCTGTGTTATCATTCTTACCTGTGTCGGGAAGCTGTTGGAGATTTTAGGATCTAATGCGTTGCATTTGACATGGCGCCTGATCGCGTCATTGAGACGTCTCAAAGCGCTTCACGGTGTTTGCTGTAAAGTGGATTGACTGTACATATCTGTGGGCGAAACGCGGCAGCCAATGGCGCATAGCAGCGTCTCCCACAAACAGACGTGGATTGAGCAGACGAGGGAGGGAGGGAGGGAGGGAGGGAGGGAGGGGGGGGGGTATGGCGGAGGGATGGAGCAAGTGTGTTGGGGCGTAGTGGCTGAAAGTGCGATGGTTGCACGGAGGACTGGGGGAGTGACTTAACCCTAGTAACAGCTCGACTTGTTTCCCGTGCCCAGATATTGTGAAGCAGGTAGACACAGTTCCGCGGAGATGAACATCTGAAATGGCTCTTGTATTCCCGGGCTCAGTTCTGGCCTGGAGTCAATGTCATGGGTGGATTATCAGGAGGGAATGTTCTTCCGTGATTAATGAACTGCTAATCTTCACAAACGCATCATGATCAGGCAATGTGGGGGGGGGAGGATGGGGGGGAGTGGGGGGGGGGGGGTGCCGTTCTTTCACACTGATGAATGGTGGACGAGTTACCGACTCAAACAAAAAGCATCAGGAGTGGCTTGATGTTCTTGCAAGGTCTAATTAACATGTCGTTTGGATCGTCTATTTGTTACACCGTGGCTTCGGGACTCCCAGTGCTCTCGTTTGCAGGAACTTTCCTTCCTTCCTTCCTTCCTTCCTTCCTTCCTTTCTTCCTGCCGTCTGTGTTTTCAATTCGCCGGGAGTTTGGTTTCAATGTCAAAAAACAAAGGCCCCACAAATCAGCTAAATAGGCTCGTTTGGCCCGGGTCAGAAGATTGGTGGGTTCGAGTCCCCGGGTGGGGCAACACACACACTCACGGTCCAGACCCCCCCCCCCCCCATATACAACACAATACCAAATTACATTTGTTTAACGCCTTTCACGTCGGCCAAGGCGCCTTTGTGCTATTTTTCAGACGATTTCTCATTCAGGCCTGAGGTCAGTCTGCCTGTTGAGGTGAAAGTTACCGATCCCCCAAGGCACTAGCTGAAAGAGGAAGCTAGTTCCCAGCCAATAAATTGATCTCTCGCTCTCGCTGTCTGCTTGTGGGACCGTACACATTGCGCGCGAAAAAAGGTTTGCCTCCCCAGTACAGGGCCACTGTAGCTTGACAGTAATTCCCTTTGAAACGCCTTGAGGATATGCTAGACTGCACAGAGTCAGAGGCGAGGATTGGCGGAACTCCTCAGCGTTCACTGGCCGCTGGTGTCTGAAGTGAAGAGACAGCGAGGCCGTGGGCCCGAAAGAGTTATTGTTAATAACCGACCGGTTAACACTGAAGGAAAAGGTTCCTTCTGGTTTCAAACGAGCGAAAACATTCACCTGGGTGTGTGTCTCACTCTGTATTTGGAGGCTCAAATATCAGATGCCTAGCGCACAGCATCGCATCCTTAGAAGACATTGCTTCCATCTGGGGTCGAGGATAAGCAACATTGCAACTAATGCGGTTCCATTTTATTTGGTCATCACTATAAGAATAATAATATTAATAATTCTCGCGTTTGATGTAGCGCTTTTCACATCTTATCGACGCCTCAAAGCGCTTTCACACAGAATATGCTGTAAAGTGAGTTGACTGTGTATTTGTGGGTGAAAGGTAGCAGCCGATTGCGCACAGCAGCGTCCCCCACAAACAGCCGTGGATTGAAATGACCCGATTTATTAAATTTTTTGAGGGCTTATTATCAGGCGTGTGTGTGTGGAGTAAGGAACCTTGCCTAAGGTTTCACACTGACCTGCCTGGAATTGAACCCAGGTCTCTTGCTTGTAAGGCGAGTGCGCTAACCATCGAGCTACAAAACTCCACGATAAGTACGGTACGGAGTACGCACACTCTCTCCCCAACAAGACTGGCCTTTTTTCCCTCCTCCCGGAGAGTTTAGACACAGAATTGTTCCTTGAGCCGCTGCTGGAGTTTTTTTTCTGGCTAAAATAATAATGAAAAATTAGTTGATTTGGACTTCAGTTAACTTGAACTTACTGGTTGTCGAAGCTGTTCTAATATTAGCAAATTAGATATTCTTTTGGACGTATAATACTCTTTTAAAAAAAAATTGGTTTGCTCAATCCACTCCGGTTTGTGGGACAGACCTCATGTTTACGTCGCTGTGCGTAATTGGCTGCCACATTCCATCTGCAAAATATACTGTCAAATTTGCTTTACTGTACAGTGAAGCACTTTAAGACGTCTCAATGACATGACTAGGACTGTATCGCGTGCAAGGAGTATTATTATTTAACCAGTATTATTATTATTGCCATACAATCTGAGTGAGCACTGAGGGAGTGTGTGTAGGATTTTATATGGAGATGCTGTGTTGCTGGTAATACACGAACACTTTATTTGTGAGGGTGCCAAACACCGCGATAGAAAATTAATGATTTTTATACATGTAAATGGAGGATGTCTGGAAAGACCGAGAAGCGGGGCCATAGATCTATACCGAGCTTATTAACAGGTGACAAGTTTAGTAAAGGATTATAGCACTAGCTCTCTGCAGCGAGCAGATGTGTTCATCATCCTAGTCTCTTCAGTCCATAGCAACATGCTTCACAGCAAGTGAGCACTTCAGTGTGAACAGCCGGCTGCCTCTGGTGGACAAGACCTGCAATAAAATGTGTTGAAAGCATCACACACAGAGAGAGCACCGAGGTTCGAAAAATAATAATCCTTGAGTTTCACATAGCGGCTTCCAGATGTCTCAAAGTGCTTTTCGCAGAATATACTGTAAAGTGAATGGACTGTGTGTTTTTAACCCCTCGAAAAGAAACAATACTGAATTAGTCTGAGACGCCGTCCGGCGTGAAGGGCGCTGTATAAATTGAAGTTGTTCCTGTTGTTGTAGTCAATTTCAATCCACGACTGTTTTGTGGGGAACGCTGCCGTGCGCAATTGGCTGCCGCATTTCGCCATAAAATATACAGTAACTTCGCTTCACAGTAGAAGAGGTGAAAAAGCTCTATAACAAATGCAAGGAATAGTATTCTCATTATTTTGTAACAGTCGTGGATTCAGATGACCAATTTGTTCAGTGTTTTTTTTTGTTGACGATGGTTTGGATAGACAAGGGCCTCAAATGATTGGAATAGTCCTTGCATTTGACGAGGCTCGAAGGTCTGCAGTCGTGACCTCGTGTTGAATGCACTGGTTTCCGATGTCAACCATCTCGTGAATAGGGCAAAAGTAAAGCGCATTTCTCTTGGTGTCAGGGCTAAACATCGAACGGTTAAATTAGCCATTTGCCTCTTGGCTGTTTGTGGCATTTTGCTCACTGTATTTGCATTCAAAGAGCGAGCGAGGCCGGGATCGGAATGGGGTTTTGAGTGCCCTTGACAGTAATTACCTGTGAGGCCAACAATGTTTTAGGTGGTGGAATCGCATAGATAGGCATGATTATTTATTATCACAGATTTATTAAAGTCAATTTATTTTCTTATTACAGTATCTCATTATTCACAGATAATCGCACAATTCCTAATGTCCCCAGGGCCTTTCTCTGATCCAAGGGCTAATCCCTGGGGTTAAGGGGGGAGGGCAGGTGTGTTGTGAGCTTCAACACGCTCCGTTTTCAGCGCCTTGGGACGTCCTCCCGACGCGAAAGGCGCTTTATAAATGTAATTGTGATGTTGTTGTTGTTTTCTTGTCCTCCCGTCTCTCGCTTACTCTCTGTCCACTGTCTTCTGATCGCATCTGACCGATAAAAATAATAATAATAATAATAATAATAATCCTGGCATTTGGTATAACGGCTTTTCACATCTTATCGACGTCTCAAAGCGCTTCACGGAATATACTGTAAAGTGAATTGACTGTATATTTGTGGGCGAAACGCGGCAGCCAATTGCGCACAGCAGCGTGTGTGTGTCCCCCACCCCAGCCCCCGCCCCACAAACAGTTGTGGATTGAAATGACCCCGTTTTATAATTGGGGGGTTTTGTTTTGGATGGATTATTATTAGGCTCGCGCGCACGTGTGTGTGTATGTGTGTTTGTGTGGAGTAAGGAAACTTGCCCAAGGTCGCGCCCTGATCTGTCTGTATTCGAACACAGGTCTCACGCTTGTGAGGCGAGCGCTCTAACCACTGAGTTACGGGACAAAGTAGTGGACAAACATACAAGATACAATTCACATTGCAATACATATCATTTTCGCTTGTTACACCAGCCAAGGAACCAGTTACTTGTTAAACCGTGAAGGTTGAAAAAAGCCTGAACTGAGGCGTCTATAGCAATAGTTTAATCACAGAAAAGCATGGCACTGAGATAGGTTGCAGTAATACTAATTGGCCTTCTTGTGTGCTGTAAATTTCCACGATCCAGGGAGAAATGGATGTCAGCCTACACAGGTCGCATCTGTTGGCTCTGTTTCTTCCCCCTGTAACTGCACCCGCCTCGGTTCATTTCTTTTCAAGTTCGATTCGCGTAGAAGCGCGGAAGGAGGCCTTGGGGGCCCCTCTCTTCGCCTGCGCCCGGGCTCTTTGAAAATAGCTATTTTCAGTTCTGTTTTCCACGAGCAGAAAAAAAGAAAGCAAGAAAAATGATAATATTTCTCGGCTCCAGGAATCTTTATATGTTCTTTGGTGACTGCAATTACTTTACCTGAAAGATGGCAAGTTGTTACAGCGGAAACCTGCTGACTGTGAACTCTCGGAATAATTTACCCGAATTCTTTTGAACCGTGTTCCTTGTTATTTCTCCACCGGGACCCAGAAGAAAACGATGTCACATCTGATCACGTTTCCGTTTGCTACCATCGTCTTATCGCGTCGTCGAGACACCAGAAAGCACTTCACAGGACATACTACAAAGTGGGATACAGAAGTCGATTTGCCTACAGCCATGTCCCACCAGCTCCCTCCTCTTTTCAAACAGCGTTAAGGGTTCTGAACGAGGTGGACAGGGAGGCAAAAGAGAGAACCCTGGTCACTTCGTGGCTGTTTGTGGGATTGTTGCTGTGTTTACGTTGGCTGTTGCGTTTACCCGCAGATTATACAGTCGCCACACGTGACAATGAATCCTCGTGAAGCGCTTTCAGATGCCTTGACAGATCAGAGAGGTTAGAGTGGGGGGTGGTGGTGAGGGTTTAAAGGTATCGTGGTCAGGCTCCGTAGAAAGGATTATATTTATTTTTGATTTCGAAACGGCAATTTCCAGCCTCCCGGCTGATCGTTCTCGGGAGTATTGTAAACCGCATTTGTGCAGGAATCTAAATGGAATCTCATCCTCACAGACTGTAACCAGGTGAGTGAGAGCTGTTTCCGTCACGAGCAAGCAACGGTTTGAAGAACTGAGACTCTGGTTTCTTTCCCTCATCACCCCCCCCCCCCCCCCCCACCCCACCTCCACCCCAACACCTACCCACCTCCCCTATTTTATTTCTACGGGAGGATGCTATGTGAAAGCTACAACCCTCCCCTGATTTCTTGTCCAAGCGGATCTTTTAATATTCCCACCATAAGTGTGTGAAGTATTGAACAGAGCAGCGTTACTCTGTAGCTAAGGTTGATGTTGCTATTAATAACTCAGCGAGGGATTTTATCTCTGAGCATTATTGATCCCAAGAAAACAGCTATTCGCTCAGTATAATGAAATCTTCCCAGCCACTTGACTTCTCACATACACACCCAGTCCTTTGTCTTATAACTGGGGTGTGGGGGTGTGTGTGTGTGTGTGGGGGGGGGGGGGGGGGGGGCAGGAGAGGTAAGAGTTCAGAAAGGGATATAGGATGAGGATTTGGGGGGAGCCTGTGGAGTCGGGCGAGGGGGAGGGTGATAAGGTCACAGAGCTGGATTTTATTCAGACTGGATTTAAGAACTCTGCACAGTTCTGTACTGCCTTGAATTTGAAGGCAAAATGGTTCTTGCTGTTTAAGCCTGGGTGTAAAGTTGTGCCTTAGTGTCTCTAACTCTAGCTGTTTGGAGTGGCGCTCGTTCGTGTTCGATGATGTCTCCATTTTTCTCAGATTCAATTGAGACTCCCATTCGAGCAGTGCTCATAATGAGAGGAAAACAATATCGCAGGGGACACGGTGGGGCAGGAGTATACGTGCGAGGATGTGTCCCTTCTAAGCAGCTGAATGAAAAGGCAGATAATCCACGTGTGATGCACATTATTAATTGAATTCTTTCATGCCCTGGAACCTCGCTACCTCTCAGACCTGCTTCCTCCGCCTAACCCACTACCCGTGAGACCTGTCTGTCTGAATCCAGGCAGATCAGGACGAAACCTCGGGCAAGTTTCCTTACTCCACCCACACACACACACACACACACACACACGCGCACCTAATAATAATCTGTCCAAAAAAAAACGCACAATACTAAAAATCGCTTATTTCAATCCACGACTGTTTGTGGGGGACGCTGCTGTGCGCAATTGGCTGCCGCGTTTCGCCCACAAAATATACAGTCAATTCACTTTACAATTCACTTTACAAAGCACTTCACAATTCTGTGAAGTGCTTTGAGGGGTCGATAAGATGTGAAAAGCCATTATATCAAATACAAGGATTATTAATTATTATTATTGAACGCTCAACTGTTTTTGGACTCAGCCTGGCTGATGTTTGGAGGATAGCTTGCGGTGGGGGTGGGGTGGGTTGGTTTGAATGAAGTTGTAATCTTTGTGAGCTGAGTGTATGATTTGTTTTGAAATATTTTATTGATCCGCAAATTGTTTTTATGGTGATGAACTGTCATATGATTGCATCATGAGTATACATTAGCGCTGATCAAACACACAGGACAGGGGGAAATGCTGTCAGCAGTTTTGAAAACGCATTCCAGACCAAACGATTACGGTTAATGACACGAGTGAGTAATTATATTGAGGGAAACTGATCACAGATCTCTCTCTCTCTCTCTATCAACTAGCCTTGGGTCGTTTGAATTATGCATCCCATTTGGAAGCCAGAGGCAATGAGATCTAACGTCGATGTGAAAATTATCACCCTGCACGTTCAACTTCAATTGAGGCTTTCCAATTAAACAGTGGAAAAACCTGAATAAAGGCCAGATTTCATTGGGAGTATCTGTACTGGTTCATTGACACTCCATAAAATGGTAGATTTATTAAATCTGTCTGGAATGCAGATAGAATGTCTATTGTGTACACAGAATGTGTATGTAGACTATCTGTCTGCCTATTTTTGGGGGGAGTGAAGCATATAGGGTTAGATATTCTACACATATTGAGTAAGGACTTAATGTAATCCCTCGAGAAAATAGTTTGTCACTCAATCCACGACTGATGAGGGAAACTGTTGTGCGCGATTGACTCCCAGGTTTCACCCACATAATACACAAGTCACTTTACTTCACAATAAGATATTCCGCGAAGCATTCAGAGACATCTCAACAAAGTATCTCTACCAAATGCATGCCTCAGTAAGTAATCGGGGAGATACGAGTGCACTTCGCTTTGCTTTGGGAGTCAGTTTCCCTGAAATTTCCCCCGTCCCCCCGTTTCCCCCCCCCCCCCGTCCTCCACCCACCCTCCTGTTGAATCGAGTTGAGTGGAGGGAGTATCTAGATAGATACACGAGAAAGTGAGTTGCATTGTGCTTCCGGCCTGGAATGTGAAGATTGTGTTGAGATGGTCCATTGGCCAGCCCTTCAATTTGCCACCTTACTGAGCAGACTCCCAGAGACATTAAAAGGATAATTGTCCAAAGGGAAAAAAAAGTGATAGAATCAATGGGGAGGGGAGAGGACACAAGTTTGAGCAGCATATGGAGCATGAAGCAGTACAATAATGGGACAGAGGCTGTCATCCATCCAGGTGTCTTTCGCCCAGAACGTTGGCTGTTGTGAAGCAGCTGCTGGGATATAGTGCGGAGGTTGCTGTGTGATGAGGTATGGGTGGTGTCGCACATTCTGAAATGTACCACAGTCCAGTGGAATCCCGGTGACCCACGATAGCCATTTAGTAGGGAAACGTGTGGGAGAAACATCGGAAAGAACCGTGTAGAGAGGCACCGAGAATGGTCCACAGAGGAGCCAGGCTGGGAAGATATTAGGGGATATTTTTTCAGCCACTCTGCCCCCGGAATTCCATCCCCCCCTTGTCCCCTCCCAAACCCCCTTCAAGTCCCACCTCAAGACCGTCCTCTTCAACCATGCCATCGGTCACCCGCCCCCCTCCTCCCCCCCCCCCCTCCTTTCCCTCACCCTCCCCGATCCCAACCCCAGTTCAGCTCTGAAACACTGACCGTTGGGCGCTGTACAGGTGCAATTTTGTTGTTGTTGTTTGTTGTTGTGTTGGCGAAATGGCGAGGCATTAGGATTAATAGATCTGAAGACATCTAAAATGAAAGGTACGGAGTCAGAAAGTTCATTGCCTATGTTACTACTACAACAACAACAACTTTGATTTATATAGTGCCCTCCACGCCAGACGGCATCTCAGAGCGCTTCCCAACAATGGATCCTGGGGTGTCAGGACTTTAAACTCACATATTCCAGCCTGATAGTCTATCACAAGTGTTGGGGACGACGTCAAGGCTGCCACACGTTGGCTCAGGCTGGGTTAAAGTGACATCCAATGCTTTTTGTTTTTTGGAGACGGACATCAATTATCTCGAGACACTGTTTGAACAGAGAACAGAATTTTTTTTCGCCCCCGGTGTTGCAGCCATCAATCTCCCAGATAAATTGATCACTCGCTTCCTGGCCTGTTTGTGAGACACGGTGGTGCACACACCGACCGGTGAATTCACCTACAATTGCAAAAACAATTGGAACGCTTTGAGTCGATTTTACGCCATGGGAATGGACCCTGACACTTTGGGGGCAGACACATGTTGTCAGCATGTGTGAAGCATGAGGAACGAGACAAGGAGTCATGTAACTCAACGGTTAGAGCAACGGCCTGACGGCAAGCGAGAGAGACCTAGATTCGATTCCTGGGCAGGGTGAAGGTGTTGGGCAAGTTTCCTTACTCCACACAACCCTCTGTTTAGCTAGCGGCAAGTAGGAATCCGGTTATTAATCCATCGGCGCGACGCTTTTCCGAGGAAAATAATCCTTTAAAAAAAAAAAAATTATTGGTCACTCAATCCATGACTGTTTGTGGGACACTGCTGTGCGCAATTGCCTATGCAAAGGAGAGCATAACTGACACATTCCCGACTGGAATGAAGCCATGTGTGTGTGTAGGTGTGTGTGCATGTGTGTGAGAGAGAGAGACTGCATATGTGTGTGTGTTTATTCGAGCATTCACTGTTTGAGAGCTCAGGCGTTAGAATAGAATCAACGTGAGGATCCCAGAGATGGATGAGCCCAGACAGTAATTGGTCTTATTGAGTGCGAGAGGTAATGAAGCAAAGTCATGTCTCTTTGCCGACTGTAAGGTGGAATATACCAGCTAAAAGTTAATCACCTTTTGATTAAATGGGTTGAGCTTGCCTTAGCAAGCCAATGAGGCTCATGCCTCACTCCAGCAGATTTGTTGTACTGTATTAAGATAGATGTTCGAATACAATTTGCCTCCGCGCTTTACAATCTCAGTGTTTTGCCAGGGTATAGGCAGGCGCTCACACCTATTCTATCTCTCCGAAAGAGCTGTCCATTAAGTACCACTTCCCTGCCCTTTGCCCACACCTGTAGCTCAGTGGTTAGAGCACTCACTCGCTTTACAAGCGTGAGACCTGCGTTCGAATCCAGGCAGATCAGGGAGTGAAAAACCTTGGGCAAGTTTCCTTACTCCACACACACAAACACGCCTAATAATAATCCATTCAAAAAATTATTAATAATGAATTATCCGTGGATTTGAATTTAAATGATTGGGTTGAATTAAAGAGTCTGTTGAATTTTGTGGCTTGGCCTTCTCAACAATGGACGAAAAATCGGTGTGTTTTGTAGGGACATCACGTAAAGACGTTTTATGAAATGTTGCATTTTCTCTCTACGCTTTGTGAACTGAGAAGTGTTCGGAGGAGTTCCTACCAATGTGAGCTGTGGCTTAACGGTTAAATTCACAGTAAATTTGAGAGAAGGGAGGTTCACACACCGTTTCAAAGGATTTAACCGGCTGATAGGACGTCAAGAAGCAGCACTTTGAGAGTGATAATTGTCTTGCAATCATTTCGCCCACAAATACGCAGTCAATCCACTTTGCAATAGATTCCGTGAAACGTCTCAATGACCTGTTGTGGTGTGTGGGAGAGCAAACCCGAACTGCTTTGCTGTAAAGATTTCCCCTCCACGGATAATTGTGCGAAAATGTCAGCCCAAAAGCCAAATGCCATGGTTGGGGTTTCAGGACCTTGCCTCTAAGGAACTTTGTTCTCCCCAGTTTGGCTCGTCTTGCAGGAACATTCAAAGTCTGTTGAGGTTTGCAGCACCTTCTCTTAATAAAATGAACTCTTTCCCCCCACCCCATCCCCCCACCACATTTTTCTACTGAGTATTAAGAGCAGGAAGTTATTTGGCTCTGTGTTGATTCTCTGTGTATATTCTTTCGCAGGAAGAATGGTTGGGAATTAACAGTTGTATGATAGAAAAGGCGCACTTGCTATTTACTGATGGTTTTTCCCGAGTAAATTGGATTTTGATTGATAGCGAGCCGGGCAGTCTGTGTTCACCTATCTCTTCAAAGCTCTTTCACGGGAATTCCTAGGCTCCAATTGGCCTCACTCCCTTTCCCTGCCTGTGAATTATTAGAGATGGTTTTATTCTGACTGTTCACCTCTTGAAAATCTTCTCGAGAAAATCCTATTTCTTTGGCCGTGCCTTTGGTCAGTGATTTTGAATTCTCCTCCGTCGCTCCTTTCTCCCTCGCTGCTGCCTATTGTCTCTGTGAAAACTCGTCGTGTGCGAAAGGCACTCTGCAAATATCAATGTTATTCCATCATCTGACAGCCCACACTCAGGATTGAAGTCTGTGAAGAGCAATCTACTCACAGGTAATTGTGGTCCTTGTCTCTGTTGGTCCATGGACATTGACTAGTTCAGCCCTTCAATTCGTGACCCGAGATCCAATCTGCCTGGATGTTGGAGATTCTGAGGCTTTCTCTCTGTCTCTCTCTCTCTCTCTCTCTCTCTCTCTGTCTCTCTCTAGCTCTCTATCTCTCTTTGTCTCTCTCTCCATGTCCTGGCCAACAAATCCACTCCAAATAAAATTGATCACTCACTTCATGGCTGTTTTGTGTGTCGTTGTTGTGCACAAATTGTCTGCTATGTCCGTCTACAAAATCTACAGTCACTGCACTTTTACATCGTATCCTCCAAAGTGCTTAGACATGTCCTCCTGACGTGAAAGGCGCTGCATTGAATCCCAGGCTTCTGATATGACAGTGAGAAGCAGAAGTTATGAAGGCCACTTTGGTTTCTCCTGCTGTTTGTAGGCAGTTGTTTACGGAGAGTTTCGGTGACGCTGACGTATACTTGTAACCTAGAGAATGCAATTACTGGGAAACGTTACAGACACACACAACGTCCCCCAATTGGAAGCTGCCTTCGTGAAATCTCCTGCCATCTTCTTGACACTTGTGGTTAGCTTTGAACTCCTTTGCGGAGCTCCTGTCGCTCAGCGGTTAGAGCGCTCGCCTTACAAGCGTGAGACCTGTGTTCGAATCCAGGCAGGTCAGATCAGGGCGAAACCTTGGGCAAGTTTCCTTACTCCACGCACGCACACGCCTATTAATAGTCCCTAAAAAAAACCACAATAATAAAATTGGTCATTTTCAATCCACGAATATTTGTGGGGGACGCTACTGTGTGAAATCGGCTGCCGCGTTTCACCCACAAATACACATTCAATTCACTTTACAGTACATTCTGTGAAGCGCTTTGTGACTTCTGGAAGGCGTGAAAAAGCGCTATATCAAATGCAAGTATTGTTATGATGATTATATTACATTATCATTCTCGGTATTTCGAGTCTGCAATCAGTCAGGATGGGCGAATCTCGTAAACGTTATCTTAAGATCGTGCCTGAAACCGTGTGAGCCACTGGGAAATGAATGGTTTATGGTCAACCAAAGTGCAGCAGAAAGCTCGTTCTACTTCTTCTCCACTGTATAATTCTTCGAGGCTTTTTTTTTTCAGTTCAACCAAAGGACATTTGTGGTGTGTTTTGATCTCCAAACTAAGTTTAAAGCGACTGGGTTCTAAAATGAGGGGGCAGGGGGCTAACAGACCACAGATGAACTGTGTGTCCAAATCCATCCAGCCGTCCTTAATTATGTACCTAAAATGATTTCTGCGCTTCAAAAACAAAGCAAAGAAAATAATTATTCGGTCACTCGACCCGCGACTGTTTGTGGGACACTGCTGCGTGCATTTAGCGGTCGCGTTTTGCCCACAAAATACACAGGCAATTCGCTTTACTTATGGGGAGGACTTTGAGATGTCTTGACGATGTAAGGGCACTCGGGAACCTCGTTGGAACTAAACTTTGACTGAGTTTTAACAACTCCGAACGTAAAATTAGCCAAAGTTGGCTGCCGAAGTGGCGTTCGAAACCTCTTTTGTTCGACGTGACGAGGCCAGGCAGAGGGAGGATTCGAGAGCTGGCTGCTTCATGATCCATGGCTGTCATTACAGTCACACAGGTCCTCTGTGGACATTCGCACTGCCTGTACTATTTGAAAACTGAGGAACGCCGCACAGATTACAAACCACAATGGAGAGAATGGACGGCGCAGAAAATTACCCTTAATTGCTACTCCGGTTACCATAGGAATGAATAGGAGGACATTCTGACACAAGAAAAACTGTGTCTCAAGGAGGCAATATACAGTATTCACTTAGAAGCAAAGGTGGTCATTTATTGTATTGGAGTGTGGGCTGTCAGTAATACACACTGGGGAAGAATCACTCTCTTTCAGTTGTTTGTTTTGATGCAGATCAGTGGCTAAACCCAGTGTCACCATCAATAAAAGGTAATGTGAACAGACGAAAAGGTTGTCCGAAGAGATACACATGCTCGGTTGTTGGATTACCAACAGCAAGTCTCTGTCGCTCACTCAATCTGTCCCTCACCCAATGTGTTTCTCACCCTCTCCTATTGCGTCTCTCACCCTCGCTCAATGGTGTCTCTCACACTTGCTCGCTCAATGTGTCTCTCAACCCTCTCCCATTGTATCTCCCACCCTCACCCAATGTATCTCCCACCCTCACTCACTGTGGTCTCTCAACACTCACCCATCATATATAACCCAAAAATCTGCGCGTTTTGCAACTGTCTGTGTAAAATCTGTGAAAACATCTTTCACGTCAAGGGGACATCTCAAAAAGCTTTTCGCAGGATTGGCTGTAAAAGATAGTAAACGTGTATTCTCTAGGTAAACACAAAAGCCAATTCATTTAGAGACAGCAAAGTCCTACTGAGTGAAACACCAATTGAAACTGAGGGATTAATAGCTGGGAGAGAGAAACTCACTTCTCTGTTCAAAGTGTAGTCCACTAGATCTTGGACTACAGTTGACTTGAGCGTGTGTAGACTTCTCTACGTTGCACAGGAAGTGACATCAGTTGGTGACCAAATGTCAGCCATCTTGTAGAACCTGAGAATCCGCAACACTTCCTGTCCCCCCCCTCCCCCCCGCTCCCCCCCTTTGCTGACAGTTTTCGCTTTGAATGTTAGAACGAAAAAGTGCCTTCTTCGATCATTATCGCATGGTTATTTCTCAACCTGGACAGTGCAGGTGTCGTTTGCTGTGAGCTAAATGTCCCCCGTCCCCCCTCCTAAAAATTTGCACCTTTCCTTCTCTCGGGCTAAAATCCCACCTCGTCGACCACATAGCCTCGTTCTCTCTCGCCAAAGAGTCTGAAGGCATCGTTGGGAAAGGTCGATGCTCGTGACATTATCACCTTCAAACGATATGAAGCAACAACTCATGGATATTTAATTATTGTTTTCCAGACGTGATATTGAAGGGTTCAAGGATAAGTGGTGGTGGGGTGGAGGCGGTAGGGGGGGGGGTGGGGGAGGGGAGGGGGGGGGGAGGGGGTGGGGGGAGCTGTGCCCACTTATTTAACAAGGTGGGGAGATGGTAATAAATTATTCATTCTAGGCAGAGATGTGCCTGGGGAGCTTAATAAAGGACATATGAAATATGATGCCTGTCAGCCATTGTAATGAGCCTCTGTTATCAGACGCTTTATCAGTGCTTCAGAGGAAATAAAAAAATATATAGCTGCCGATAGGTAGGACTGCGTGCGGCAGTGGTGCAGGGTTTTGTTATTGGAAGTTAATTAAAAAGTACATTACCATGTACTTTATTGAAAGTAGCTTTATTGTGGCTTTATTGAAAACCCTGGGCTCGATGTCTGGTCTTCAGAAAGGGGGCAAAATAAGAACGTAAGAATTTGCCAGGCTAAGAAAAAAAAGCTAGTTTGCCTTCCGCCATCCTATGGCAGTTGCTTGATAGGTGGCGCCTCAAACTATAGGGTGGTATCTCCCCCTTTCCCCCCCGCCCGCTCGCCCCAAATCTAGAGCTGGCAGATAGTCTCCACGCATAGTGACTGGCAGATGACGTCTGGTTGATTTGGATCTCTGAACACTAACAGGCAACACGATGATGAGATGTGCTCTGCGAGCTCTTGCATCTCACACATCAATTCTGATCTGCTGTCGGAAGCTCGGCGGATAAAAGCAAGCGTCTGCCCCTCCCCGCCTCGCGTTTGATGCTTGTGCGTTGACGATGAGAGTACGAGACTCATAATAAAACGCTCCGGCCCCATTTTCTCTTCGCTTGACAAGAACCAAAGATCGTTTTGCCCCAACTTAAGTGCGAACCTCAGCCCACGCCCAACGCCTCTCAGCCCCGCGAGGACACGTTAGGTCTTAGGTTTTTGTTGGTTAGAATTACTCGAGCCTATCTGAAACGCAGCACATCTGAATAAGCTCGTGCTTTTAGCAGCTCTTGCTAAAAATAGCCGCCAGAGTTGTTGATGGCTGCTGTTGTAAAATCCAGTGGAAGTAATAGAGAGAGAGCCTGGAAACGTCTCCGAACCACTCACAGCAGAAAGGCGCTGTGAAACACTCGCAAGCGCACACACATCGTTGACAGGCTGCGGTGTTATCCATTGAGCTCAACAGATAATTGACTATTATCTGCTCTTCATTCCGTTCGGTGTGACTACTGTGTGTGCGCGCGTGTGTGTGTAGGTGCAGAGTTGAGGCTGAAATCTTAATACGCTACATAAGTCGAATAAGATGGTGACTTTTGGCTTTCTTGTTTTAACAGATTCGCCCGAGCTTTCGAATTCATCAGGGAGCGGGGAGGGTGCGGGGAGGTGGGGGGAAGAGTTCACTCACAGACTGGCATTCGTATGATGGGGAGAAATTTCACCTACTTGTAGATTTACACTGTTTTGTTTCGTATTTATTCAAACTGAATATCGGTCACGAAATACAGGCAATCTGGTTGACAATATATTCTTTGATGCGCTCTTCGAGGACTTAACTGCGGGCTAAGGGTGTATATTGAACGCAAGGATTATTATTTCGGAATATAATATAGTTTAGCACTAATGTTGTTTCTGAAAATGTTTGGGGGCAGATTCCTCAATTGAATCTTGATTTCGAATCCGCATTTCTCAACGTTTTCTCTTAAGAAAAAACAGAGGAACAGCTTCAAAGTTCAGAATAATTTCAACTATTTGCCCGAAACTCTACATAAATGGAATAAACCAAGTGGATCTCTCGCCCGCGCACCTCTCCCCCCCCCCCCCCCCCCAGCTCCCCACCACCTCCCACCCTCACCCCTACCCACCCCCTACACTGCACACAGCTGTTCTGTCCGAAACTCTTGATATTTCTGCGCGATTCGAGTGTAAATGAAGAGTAAGATGCTGAAACGGTTCCAGGAATGATGTATTTCCACAGTTTAAGATAAAAACGCATTGCGTGCGATGGAATTGAATTAGGTTTTAAAGACATCCATTTGTCTGAGCAGCTATGAGATGAAATTATATTAATAATCTCTGCGGAATTGCAAATAAATTATTATTTCAGGACAAAGGCAGATCCTGCAAAGGATGCATTGGGCTGATGAATAGAATGACTGTCCTAATCTGAACTGAACCATTAACCCATGTGTTTTCTCTCTCTCTCTCTCTCTCTCTCTCTCTCTGTTTGACCCCCGTCAGTGCCCCCCCAGATCGTGAACATCTCCAACAGCATCTCCGTGAACGAGGGCAGCAACGTGACCCTGCTCTGTCTCGCCATCGGTCGCCCAGAGCCTACAGTCACCTGGAGGCATCTCACTCCCCAAGGTAGGGTTGTCCTAATCAAAGCCAGGACATTGCCAGAGGTACGGGGGTTGGTGGGTTGGGTTTTTAGATAGGGTTGGGTATGTTGCGGGTGGAGGGGGTTTGAGGTGAAGGAGGAATGAAGATACACCATTGGTTCCAATTATTTTGGGTTGAAGGTAATTGTCAGAGATTGCCTGTTGTCCCTGCTGTGGGCAGGTTCTACACGACCGGGACAGTCGGCCGAGTGACGTCCTTCCGACTTGAAAGGCACGAAATAAAAACTAACTTGTTGTCGTCGTTGTTGGCGCCTGTTTTACTCAAGTCCCGACACCTGAACAGATGGTGTTAGAGGAGGGAGGCCTTTCTCAACAAGGAGGCACGCTCCCTATCTCGTGACAGTAATTCGCGAAGTTGAATCGGTCGGTCCACTAGATTTTTTTAATTAACAGAGTCCGCACACGTTTGCAGAGACGGTAGATTTGTGCCCAACGACTTTGATACACAAGATGGAATGAACAAGGATATTAATCCTTAAGCGTCGGATATAGCGGCTTTTCACGTCTTCGAGACGAACGCGCTCCGCCGTATTCCGCGAGGCCCACACGCCACGTGGATGTGCCGAGGTTTGCCCAGAGAAGGTGGAGGTTTTCTCCCAAAGTGTTCTCGGTGACAGTTTACGATTGTGAGGAGGAAAGGTTCTCAGTGAGAAGGACTTGGTGGGTTTGTGAGTTCCTGCCGGTAGGATCTGACCTGATGAGGAGCAAAGAGGAATTGTGTGACCTCTCCTTGTCCTGTGCGCGCGTGTGTTGCGTGTGTTTGTGTGAGAGAGAGAGCCTCTGTTGCTGAAGTCTTATTACTTCACTTTTTAGGCGACTTGCACTGTTGCGCTTCTCGACCAAACAAAGTACAAAGCTGAATTAAAGTCATGGGTTTTTAATGGCACTGTGTAGGGCTATGGTGACCTATTGGTAATTACCTTTTGTGGCAGGTTACGTAGCTCTGATAGGGTTTGCGCGAGAGTAGACGCTGACCCTCTGGTTTCTGACAGCGAGCTTGCCTGGGAGGTGAGAGACATGAAATCGAAAGACGTGAATCAAACACGAAATCACTGGGCAGGCTCCTGAATCCACGACCGTCGGTGGCATTGAACTGAAAAACACCCCAATAATGTCTCCCCGTTGCGTTGTCTCGCACTGGACTTGAATCCCCCCCACCCCACCGCCAAAACAA
Source organism: Hydrolagus colliei (assembly GCA_035084275.1). Lineage (NCBI taxonomy): Eukaryota > Metazoa > Chordata > Chondrichthyes > Chimaeriformes > Chimaeridae > Hydrolagus > Hydrolagus colliei. The sequence continues at coordinate 4,167,608 of CM068770.1, read as the reverse complement.
AAGCCGTACAATGAAGACATCCCTCCGACTCATTAGTTACCACATTATTCTTCCTTATCGAGTTCAAGCTTTGACACAATTCACGAGCACAATTCATTAACATGTGACCAGTTGGGTTTTTTTTTACATTGTAACACATCAAATTGGAAGATAAGGAAGTTGGGGTGAGGAGTGCTTTGTACGGCTGTCTTTTATCTGGGAGCATTGTGAATTAGTGTTGTGTGCAGCTGGTTTGCCTGCGCGGAGAGCCTATATTTAGCCTCGAATTAAATACTTGACAGACATCGCCGAAGGTGCTTAAGTCTGAGCAAAGTGTTTTCTTGACAGCAGAAACCAGTGGTTTGTGTTATGTCGGCTGCCTCCCTTTGTGCAGCTCGCAGCCTCTGGTGAGATAGTGGCATCGTCACGCTGGGTTTTTTTTGGTGTCAAACTCTGGAGCTTTCCATAACAATACGACGCGTTGAATAAAATGTACAGGCAGCTTGGATTCTTGCCCCCTCCCAACTCTCTCGCTCCCCTCCTAACCCACCTCTCCCTTGCCCGGGTTCCCATCCTGACGCGGGGGGGTGGGGGGGGGTGGGGGTGGGGGGGGTCCTCCCGACGTCAATGCAATACGGTTTGCTGTTGCCGTTGCCGCTGTTGTTGGGTGAACTTTGCAACGCGTCCCAGCCGAGCGGACGAGCCAGTAAGGAGATGTGGCGGAAATGACCTCTCGCCGTTTGCCTTGTTTCGGTCTCCCTGCTCAACCTCTCCTCTCCGCGCTCTCAACAGTTAAGTTCCTCTCTGCCTCCCTCTTGGCCTCTCTGAACATTTTCACTGAAAATGAACCCCGCTTCTCGCCGTGGCTGTCAATTAATTGCGTTACGCGGGTCGGAGGTTGTGCGCGTGTGTGTGTGTGTGTGTGTGTGTGTTTTGAACGTCGCAACGAGACCTGGGCTAATTTGTTCCAGCGCGCTAGTCTGCGTTCACTGTTTCAACATGAAGTCTTTGTGTGACTACAGATACATAGAAATATTTGTCATGGCTGGTGGCTTTTCAAACACTAACCATGTCTGTGCTGGCTCTCTTAATCGCATTCTCCTGCCTTTCTCTTTCCTCCCAACCCATCTCGAATTCCTTCAACCGGGCTGACTCCTAAATCAAAGCAAAGATAAATAATAATAATAATCCTTGCATTTGATATAGAGCCTTTTACATCTTATCGACGTCTCAAAGCGCTTCATAGAATATACCGTAAAGTGAATTGACTGTATTTATTTGTGGGCGAAACGCGGCAGCCAATTGCGCACAGCAGCGTTCCCCCCCCCCCCCCACAAACAGCCGTGGATTGAAATGACTAATTTTTATTATTGTGATTTTTTGGAGGAATTATTATTAGGCGCGCGCGTGTGTGTGTGTGGAGTAAGTAAACTTGCCCAAGGCTTCGCCCCTGACCTGCCTGGATTCGAACACAGGTCTCACGCATGTAAGGCGAGCGCTCTAACCACTGAGCTACAGGAGCTCGTTCATGATCCCCCCCCCCCCCCCACCCCTTGCATTTAATTGATGCAGCTCCTTATCGCGCCATCGAGACGCTTGAAAGCGTTTTGCAGGATTCAACGCAAAAGTGCTTTCCCTCCTCCCTCCCATCGCTGCACACCAACAGATAAGTAGGCGTAAGAACCTCTCTCACCCCACGCAGCACTTGTAACTCTCAGTGTTAGTGTATTGATTGTCAAGAGGCAGCTTGTCAAGGTTATTGATCACCGGAGTGGGGGTGAGTATCACAGAGAAGCTGTGGGCAGGAGGTGACATTGCTCTCGGCCTCTTGTCATTTCGCACGAAAGTGACGGACTGCGATGGGCTATGAACTCCCTGCACCCCACAGTCGTCACCCTGCCATGGGCGCTATCGCTCCCTCTCTAATTTAAGCTCATTAAATAATAATAACAATCCTTGCATTTTGATATCGTGGCTTTTCACATCCTATCGACGGCTCAAAGCGCCTCACAGAATATACTGTAAGGTGAATTGACTGTATATATATATTTGTGGGCGAAACGCAGGAGCCGATTGCGCACAGCAGCGTCCCCCCCACACACAAACAGTCGTGGATCAAAAATGACCAATTTTTCTTACTGTGTTTTTTTTTGAGGGATTATTATTAGGCATGCGTGCGCGCGCGTATGTGTGTGTGTGTGTGTGTGGAGTAAGGAAACTTGCCCAAGATTTCGCCCTGACCTGACCTGCCTAGATTTGAACACAGGTCTTATGATTCTCATTCCCTCACCCCCCCACTTCCCAACTCAACGCCATAAAAGGCAGCTTGGTACAGGGTAGGAACAGTTGAGTTTGCAGTGTGTGTGTGAGTTACTATTCCTTTGTGTTTGCGGTGACGGTTCACTTGATCACAAAAGGAGCCTTGCTGCTGAGTGTAATTACACTGGCTTACGCCTGCAAAGGTTTCTAATTGGCTTCGTTCATTAATCTAGCTCTCCGACTCACAGAGTAATTAGATTCGTGTTTGGGGCGAGGCAGGGCCTGTGAGTCTGAATATCAGGCGTTTGTTTGTCATTAATCTCGTTTACATAATTACGGTTGGCGTTGCGGTTAGCCCTGAACCCCCACCCCACAACCCACCCCCCCACAACCCACCCACCCCCCACACCCCCCCCCACCCTCCGTCTCTACACTCGCACTCGCTCCACCTTCAACCCGACAATACAGAGCATATTTCCGCCCGATAAACACCCACAAATGACGATAAAACGCCCGCTCGCATTAACCACCCCCACACACACCTGTTCCGTCATATATATTAAGCAGCGAGACTATCAGTGACTGTGTATGTAGCAGACACACAGACCCAGCTGTGACGACGTTTGGCTTGAAGATAGCAGCCAATGTTACTTTGACTGTTTTGTCATGTAAGTGCTTTGTAAACACTACATAAATATAATTTATCGCCGCCCAGACTGAATAAATCTTTGCAGTAATCCTTGAACTGTAATCTCGCTTAATTAACGGGAGTCGGAGGAGGCCAGGAGAGTGAGAGAGAGGGAGAGAGGGTTTGTGTGTTGTGTGTGTGCGTGTAGGAGAGAGAAAGGAGCTATGATCTATTGCTTCGAATAAATAGAATCTATCATGGAAGAAACCAATTTTAAATATTCCAGCTGCATCGCTGTTTCAAGGTCCCTTAAAGATTCAGTTTGGTCCATTAAACCTCCAGGTTTTAACAACTGGGCTGGAAATTGATGTTTAGATTGATACCCTCGGAGTGTGAGTTACGCTGATGTCTGCGAGACAAGCTCCGGAATAACTTACAACCGATAAAAAAAGAACCAAAAGTTTGTTGTGGCTCCACCCCCCACCCACTTCTTTTTGTTATGGAATAATTCCGAAATGTTCACATGTGTTCTGCCATCCCTCCCCGCCCCCCCCACCCCACCTCCACGCCCACCTCCGTTACCACGGTCAGAGAGTTACTGAGAGACTGAGTTCCTCCCGTATCTAATCAAGCGAATGCCTCACTCGCTCACGCAGAGGGTGGTTTGGGGGATAATACTACGAATAACAATCCTTGCATTTGATGTAGCCCTTTTCACATCTTCTAGACGTCTCAAAGCTATTCACAGAATATACTGTGACATGAATTGACTGTGTGTACGAGAGTCACTCCCCCGACAAGCGTGAGACCTGTGTTTCAAATCCAAGCAGGTCAGTGCGAAACCTTGGGCAAGTTTCCTGACTCCAAAGGCCTGATAATAATCCCTCCACCCCCAAAAAATACAATAATAAAATTGATCGTTTCAACCCACGGCTGTTTGTGGCGGGGGGGGGGGGGAGGAACGCTGCCGTGCGCAATTGGCTGCCGCGTTTCACCCACAAATATGCAGTCAATTCACTTTACAGTGTATTTCTGTGAAGCGCTTTGAGACACAGTCTAGAAGACGTGAAAAGCGCTCTAGCAAATGCAAGGGTTATTATTATTTATTTAATCACTGCACTTTACAATACAGTATATCCAGTAAAGCGCTTTGCGATGTCCACCCGACATGGAATCCTCTGTACCAGATGTGAGGATATTATTATTATTATTTGCATTCACGGCTGAGATAAGATAACGCGAGGCAGAGAATCATGGAATATCGGGCGTTAAAACAGCTTCTATCAAACCCCCCCCCATCCCCCACAAATTTCCTCTTAGGGAGTATTAGATTATCCAGGGGCCGAAAACACAATTTCACACCAAAATGGTTCCCTACTGCTGCGTGAGAGAGAGAGAGAGAGAGAGAGAGAGAGAGAAATCAGCCAACGTCACTCATGGGCTTTCAGCTTAAGGGTCAGAGCGCAAATGGCTGCATTAAATATGAACTTTAATGTGCGGTAGATATTGAATTCATCTCAAATGCTGTGCAAACGTCAGCTGTTCATTGCCACTGTCGTCTCCTCTTTATTAAAGCCCCCCCCTCTCTCCCCCCACCCCCCCCCCCCCCAGCTCCCCGCACGCGTACTTCTGAACCAAGCGAGTGACAGTGATCGGACGCTTTCGGATCAGACGGTAATCGACTCTCCCCCTCCGTTCGAGCCCTACCCACCCGTACCCAGGCAGCGCAAACCCTTAGGCAAGTCTCCTCACTCCGCACGCATCTGCTTACCGAGGCACTAGGGAGTTACCTGGTTTGTTCGTCTAGTCGATCGGCTGATCCGGGTTTGCTTGCGCAAAAGTAAAACGGCTCCTTTACCCCCCCCCCCCCCCCCCATCCAACAACAAAAACTCTTCTCTGCGCGAAAGGTGGAGAGAGCCAGATAAACCACCGAGGCTGCCTTTGCGACGCAGGTTGATCACTTGACGTTCCTGATAAAGCGGCTTAATTCTGATTGTAATTGCCGGGAGAACGGGCCCCTTTGTTTCTCAGGCAGGTACATCCATTATCTGCGTCTCTGGAAGTTGCCAGCCCCAGCCCTGGAAATTAATTGTGTCCCTCTGTATCTTCCCTTTGTTTGGGAGGTGGTGGTGGGTGGGGGGGGGGGGTGGGGGGGGGTGGGGGGTGTGAAGAGGAGAAGGGCGTGCGCGCACGCTATCAAGGTGCCAAGAGAGAGTCGGAGAGAGACAAAAAATATATTATAATAATAATAATAATCCTTGCATTTGATATAAGCGCTTTTCACGTCTTCTGGACATCTCAGAGCGCTTCACAAAAGCGCTTACTGTCGAGTGAATTGACTGTATTAATGTGGGCGAAACATGGCAGCCAATTGCGCACAGCGGCGTCCCCCCAGAAACAGTCGCGGATTGAAACGACCAATTTTATAATAGGTTTTGTTTTGTTTTGAGCGTCTGTGTGTGTGTGTGTGCGCGCGCGTGTGTGTGTGGAGTAAGGAAACTTGCCCGAGGTTTCGCCCTGACCCACCTGGATTCGAAACACAACTCTCACGCTTGTAAGGGCGAGTGGCTCTAACCCACTGAGCTACAGGAGCTCCACGTGTATTGTGATTGTGTATTCTGTGGGCAGTGGGCAAGTTGCACAAAACAGAGACCCAACAAACAGCCATGAATTGAACAGCTAATATTATTGCGGACGAGGGTGTTGAGTGGGTGGGGAGTGGGTGTTGGGGAGTGGGGGGGGGTAGTGTTGGTGGGCATTATTGCCCAGGATCCTATGTATTATTTCACACTGTGTTACGTACACATTTCGCCTCATATCTTCAGTGTCGTACATCCGCAGGCACCTGTGGGTTCAGACGACACGGCAGTTATTAGCTGGTGTGTGTGTCTGCATGCGTGTGTGTGAGTGAGTGAGGAGCAAACCAGGCCTGTCTGATAAAGGGCAGAGTAAGGGAGGATTAAACAAAAACAGGGGGAAGGTGGAGGGGTGGGTGTCTGCGTCTCGCCGCGGCTGCGGGTTTAGCTCGGCTCCTTCGCAGCGCAGACGCGCTCTCTCTCTCTCTCTCTCTCTCTCTCTGTCTCTCTCTCTCTCTCTCTCCCCAAGCAAATTACCTCTTTACGAGATAAGACAATTGGATTTCTCATTTGGAGGAAGAGAGATAATGTGGAGCTCGGGGAGAGAGAGAGAGAGTGAGAGAGAGAGAGGGGGGGGGGGCTCGCTCAGCTGAGCGCTTCCTGTTGTTGAGGACGTTTCACACCCAACACCCCCCCCGCACCCCCCCACCCCTCACACCCACCAGGCGTCTGAATGCGGGGGATGAATTATTAACGTGGGACACGTAGCAAACATTACACGAAGGTGACGCTGCCTTGTCTCTCTTTGAGATGTTTTTCTCTGAAAGCCTCCATTTGTTCTGACTTGACCGCTCCATTGCCACCAGACTCTATTATGAGCTTCATTACCCAGCTCGCAGACGTGTGCTCACTCGATTTTTTTTTGCACAGATCCCTGGATTCCAACAGAGAGAGAGAGAGAGAGAGAGAGAACAAGTGAAGGACAACATCTTTGTTGTGCCGTAATCCACTCCTTATCAGCTTCTCCTACCTGTGTCTCTGGCCATGATGGATGGTTTCATTGCTGATTTCCCCCTTCCCTCCTTTCCTCTCGACATTATTTCATCTCCTGACTTTCTCTCCCCTGCGGATTTCAGGAGTTTTGTACCTTTCATTTTGCTGCGTTCTTTGCTGAGTCTTCTCTCTCTCTCTCTCTCCGTTCTGCCCACTCCGGCCTTGTGTTACCTAGCATCAGACACCGGTAGAGCAATGTGGATCCAGTGTCACTGTTCGGACTGTTCACACGCACACACACGCATGCACAAATGTGTACATATTACACACACATCATACAAACACAGACATAGACACACAGTGATAGACACACACACAAACACACACATATATACACACACGAACAAACAACAAAATTACATTTGTATAGTGCTTTTCACGTCGGGTGGACGCCCCGAAGTTACTAATAATAAGAAGAAGAATTGCATTTGATAGAGCATCATTGACACGTCTCAAAGCGCTTCATAGAATATACTGTACAGTGGATTGACTGTGTATTTTGTGGGCGAAATGTATTGTTATATATGTTATATTGTTTCTCAGTGTTAGGATTTTATTGCAGTGAATAATTTTGTCAACAGCCCCTTGATAGTTATTACTGTATCATAATAATTCCTGGCATTTCAACGTAGTACCCTAAAGCGCCATCACAACGCAGGAATGTTACTGTAAAGTGTAGTGACTGTGTACAGCTCGTCCTCGGGCTGCAGGTTTAAGAGGCTCCGAGACGCTATCACAGGGAGCTTTGCGGATGCCGATTGTTGTTGCGTCTATTGTGTGCTCGCGGACGAACCCGGCAGATGGTTTGCACACAGCGGCCCCATAGGCATTCTACGAAGGGAGGCTCGAGAAGGTGTTTCTGCGCTTGGGGGACTGACAGAGATAGAAAAGGATATCGAGGCAGAAGTCGCTCACGCCTCTCTGTGGTAGGATGTTGCCGCCTTGCAGTCTGTTGAACCAACCTCGGTGACGCACTCTCAGTCAATGGCTCCTTATCTCGCTCGCACCCTCTGGGTTAATTGTTCTTTTTCGTTTTGCAGGTTGTTTTTTGTTCGTGGTTTTAGCTCATTAACAGTCGATCGAAAACAAAACCTTCGCCCCCGTGAGAGTAGCTCGGGTCGGGCAAGTTTTTCCTCGCTCCTCACACCTAACAATAATAATCCATCCATCCAAAAACAATCATAAAATCGTTCATTTTCAATCCGCGGCTATTTGTGGGGGGGTGGGGTGGTGGGGAACGCCTCCGTGTGTAATCGGCTGCCGCGTTTCTCTCCCCCCCCCCCGTATATATGCAGTCAATTCACTTGACAGTATATTCTGCAAAGCGCTTTCAATTGATCGATAGATCAATCAATCAATCGATCGACCGACCAATCCACATTTATATAGCGCTTTGAGACCTCTAGAAGACGTGACGAAAGCGCGATATCAAATGCGAGGATCATTATTGTATTATTATTATTCTCTCGGCCGTCGAGTTGCGGTTCGGGGTGAGGTTTGCTCGCCTGTGCGGGGGTTTGAAACTCTATCTGCTGCTGCTGCTGTGTGTGCGTGTGTTTGTTGAGCTCCGCACTCGTGATGCATCACAGCTCCAGAAGTGGAGGCAATCGGGCTAAAATATAAGCTATTTTTAAACAAGTTGCTATTCATTAAATAGCTTTTGCAGTAGGTGTGCTCTGTGCGTATATATATATATATATATAGATAAATATTTGTCTGGTGGCTGAGCTAACCGTCCATCATTAGGTTCTGTGGTTCATCCCACTCAGCTCCTGTTAACCCTGCAAGCCAACGCCCTAGTGGAGTGGGTGGTCCTAGCTATGGACAGACGATACTGTCAACAGTGAGCGATGAGGTTTTAGCTGGTCAGACTCCAGCAGTTACTCTAACACACACTCTGGCTTCCCCCCCCCCCCCCCTCCCCCCCAGCTTTTCACGGCTTTTCACGTCTTCACAGAATATACTGTCGAGCGAATTGACGGTATATTCGCGGGTGAAACGTCCCGTCTCTCTTGGGATTTCCAACGCGTGGGTGGGAGATACAGAACTAAGCGACGGTGATGGGTTTCCGAAGCGTCGGACGCCCGGAGTTTTCCTAGACCGGAAAGGTACAGCGGGCTTGTCGCGTCGTTCGAGACGTCGCCTTCAAAACGCTTCACGGAGTAACGCAGTGGAGTGAATTGACAGTGTCATTTGGGGGCGAAACGCGGCAGCCAGATGCAGGCAGCAGTAGCAGCGACCCACAGACGGCCGTGGATTGAGCGAACAAATTATTCTTATTTTACTATTAATATCATCGTAAACTACAAAGCGTCAGATGCAATCACAAGTAAAGGCTGGCGGGCGCTCGCAAACGCAACGGGACACCTGTCGTTACGACGGAAAGAAACAAGCAGACGAACAGCGGGGATGTGGGGGGGGGGGGGGGGGGGGGGGGGGGTGAGAGAGAGGCAGAGAAAGAGAGAGAAAGAGAGAGAGAGAGGGTCAGTGATTAAAATCTTGAAGTATGACGCTGTAAAAGAATTGTAAGTGGATTGAAGGGGGGGAAAAGAAAATCAATGGGAATGCGTGCGCCCAGTCATACCTCAAGCCGATAAAAAATAATTAGCTTCGAGAGAGAAACTGTGAGCAGCGGAACTCAGCGGGTTTGCTGTCGCTGTAGTTTTCTCACGCTGCTTTCTAATGTCGGTTTTCATTTACAATTAGACGTGAAAGTACTGGAATATAGTTTTGTTTTTTCCGTCTCCCCCCCCACCCACCACTCCTCCTCTCCCCTCCCCGCAACCCCCCCCTCCCCACCCCACCTACAACCTCCTCCACTCACTTATCAACTGAGACCAGCTGTCTTTTACTGAACCCTGAATTGTTTCCTACCCACAACTGAACTGGAAACAGAGGAGGCCATTCAGCCCCTCGAGCCTGTTCCTGCTGTTCCATAAGGTCATAGCTGATCTATACCTCCAGTTCAATTGCTCCCCCCTACTCTCCCTCACACAGTAAGTTTCCTTACTCCACACACACACACGCCTAATAATAATAATCCCTCCAAAAAAAAAAGCGATAATAAATTGGTCATTTTCAATCCACAACTGTTTGTGGGGGAACGCTGCTGTGCGCATTTGGCTGCCGCGTTTCGCCCACAAATGTACAGTCAATTCACTTTACAGTCAATTCACACTAATCTGTGAAGCACTTTGAGACGTCGATATGTCAAATGCAAGGATTATTATATTATATTATAACATAGCAAAGGCTCGCGTCCCAGAGCGCAAACAAACTTTCCCACAAACTTGAAAAGGAAATGCGCGGAGGATAGTTCTGGAGGAGACAAATAAATCCTCTGGAAAGCTGCAAATGATTTCCCCCCCCCCCCCCCCCCCCCCCCGAAAACAAGCTGCTCTGTTGATATTTGCTTCAAACAAACCCTGGCATTGGATGGGAACCTCGGCTGTACTCTGGTGGTTGAGGTGTGTTACTGCAGCGGCTTGATGTCCTTGACAGCGAAATGACAGGTCAAACCTCTTGTCTTTTAATGTGTTTGTTTGCAACGCAAGGAAATGTATTACTGCGATAAAAACACACACACACACACACACACACACAGCCTCTGCTGTTTGAGATCTCCATTTTCGTGCTGAGTGTGTCTGATAATAATAATATTAATCCTTGCGTTTGATATCGCGCTGTTCACATCTTATCGGCGTCTCAAAGCGCTTCACAGACTACACTGTAGTGTGAATAGACTGAAAAACACACACAATAATAATAATAATAATACTTGCGTTTGACGTAAGCTCCTTATCGCCTCATCGAGACGTCTCACAGACGCTCCGCCGATTATGCCGTGAAGGGGATTGACTGTATTTGGTGGGCGAAAGGCGGAGAGCGACGCAACAAGAATGTGTTAGGTGTATCTTTCCTTTTTTCCTCGCATTTGACATAGCAGCTTGTCACGTCTTATCGACGTCCCAAAGCGCTTCACAGAATACACTGTAAAGTGGATTGACTGTAGATATATTTGTGGGGGGATCGGGCTGCCGT
>CM068770.1:3902974-4156871 GCA_035084275.1 Hydrolagus colliei | reverse complement strand
TGGCCCGTTTCCACCTCGGGAATCAATTTAATTAAACTTCAGTGTCAGATCCGAAATAGGTTGTGCTGACTGTTACCACCAACAAACGCAATTCTCTCTCTCCCTCTCGATCTCTCTCCTCGCTTTCTCCTTGTCTCGTTGTCTTACATTCCAGTTGGAGAGAAGGGCGGGATGGGGGGGGGAGGGAGGGAGGGAGGGAAATTTGCAATGCAAGCTTCCTTACTCCACACGCACACACACACAGACGCCTAATAATAATCCCTCCGAAAAAAAACACAGTAATAAAAATTGGTCATTTCAACCCACGACTGTGCGTGGGGGACGCTGCTGTGCGCGATTGGCTGCCGAGTTTCATCCACAAATATACAGTCAATTCAGTTTGCAGTGTATTCTGTGAAGCACTTTGAGACACAGGCTGGAAGACGTGAAAAGCCGCGATATCAAATGCGAGGATTATTAGTATTATTTATATATTTATATATAATGCCTTTTGAATCGAGAGGAAACTGTTCGAGGAGCTTGACACTGCTGGTTGGAGGTGGGAGCATTGGGAGGGGAGTGGGGTGGGGGGGGGGGGGGGGGAGGTGGGTGAAGGTGCCCAGAATAATAATTCTCGCGTTTGTTATTCCGCTTGATCGAGCTGTTGGGGCGTCTCAAAGCGCTTCACGGAATATGTTGCACTGTGGATTGATTGACCGTGTGTTTCGTGGGCCAAACGTGGCAGCCAATCGCCAACACACAGCCCTGTCCCGCAAACGGTCGTGGGTTCATTGACAACATTCTTTTTGAAGGGGTTATCACCCCTTGAAAAGTCATTCCCCCAATCTAACAGGCGCGTGTGCGTATGCGTGTGTATGTGTGTATGTGTGTGTGTGTGTGTGTGTGGAGTAAGGAAACTTGCTCAAAGTGGATTCGAAAATCCCATAAAGCTTTTGGCTTGAAGTTATATCACTTACACAGACACAGGGAGGAAGGGCGAAACTATTATTATTTCTTTCGGCAGACAAACCAAATCCTCACGATTCAGAATCCCGATCTATCACAGGGGGCGCGTGTCTCTCCCTAGAAATAAATAATCCCTCCACACGCGTAATTAAATGAAGGTGTTTAATTTAGCAGCAATAAACATTGTTGTGATGGGTGCAGCCTCGGAGAGCGGGGAACCTGACAAGCTATCCGCTGACTGAATGTTGTGAGAGCATTAATTAGCTTATTTTCAAGGGACAGAGTTCTGTTTGTCAATCTGCCAAAGGGCTGTAGTGGCTGAAACAGGAAATTGGCTCATTGAGGAGGTCTCTGCTTTGTTGAGCTTCACTGTATTTGAAGATCCTCGCGTTTCTCTTCAATTCCCTTCCTGCCTTGGTACGTCTGCAACTCTCCCGGCTCCTCGGAGCTCCTGTAGCTCACTGGTTAGAGCACTCGCCTACTCACAAGCATGAGACCTGTGTTCGAATCCAGGCAGGTCAGGGCAAAACCTTGTGTAAGTTTCCTTACTCCACACACAACACAAACCTGATAATGATCCCTCCCCCAAAAAAACACAACAATAAAATTGGTCATTTTCAACCCACGACTGTTTGTGGGGGACGCTGCTGTGAGCAATCGGCTGTCGCGTGTCACCCACAAATATATACAGTTAAATCATTTTACAGTGTATTCTGTGAAGTGCTTTGAGACGTCGGTAAGATGTGAAAAGCCGCGATATCAAATGTATTATTATTATTATTATTATTTTCTGCTTACTCCTCAACCCACTACCTGCTCACTGACCGACTCTGGCCTCCTGCTTGTCCCTCATGTCGTCCTTTCCATCACCAGTGTGTGTGTTTGTGTGTGTGTGTGCATGTGCGCATGCATGCGCGTGTATGTGTGTGTGCGTGTGTGTGCGCATGTGTGCGTGCGTGCGTGCGCGTGTGTGTACTGCTGATTGACAGCCACTGCACAGTGTTTCACAGTGAGCTTTGAGGGCCACTGCTTGGAGATGTTATCTGCTCGGTTCCTTCATGAAATATTTAACACGGTGTGTTTTATTCATGTCGGAGGGAGTGGTGGTGGCAGGCTGAAATCTATTCTGCCCAGCCTTGGTTCATTACCCACTTTACTGTAGATAAGATGTCTCACTTTGCCTTGTCTCCCAACTTTTTCCTTTTCAAGCTCCCTTTCATCAAAAGCCTTCAAGGATTGAACGTGAAGTCCTGCAGCTCAGCGGTTAGATCCCTTGCCTCGTTAGCGAAAAGACTTGGGTTCAATTCCCGGGCAGGCCGGCAAAAAAATGTTAGTCATTTTCAATCCACGACTGTTTGCGTGGGTGGGGTGGGGTGGACGCCGCTGTGCGTAACTGGCTGCCGCGTTTCGCCCACAAATACACAGTCAATTCACTTTGCAGTCTATTCTGTGAGGCGCTTCGCGGCGTCGATAAGACGTGAAAAGCCGCTACATCGAAACGCAAGGATTATTCTTATTGCGTGTGTGCGCGGATGGACGAAATATTTCCGTGCAAATCGTGACGGATGATTTGCGACGGCTGCGGCGACAAAGGTCGACGATCTCTCCTCGATATCCCATCCGTAAACCCGTCAGCTTCTTCGCTGCCTCGCTTCCGCTGGCGGCCCTGAGCTCAGTCAGCGTAAAGCCAATAATGCGGTTTCGCTGCTCATTGAGTTCTCCGCTGCCTCTCAGCTATAGCTTGGGTCAGGCCTCACAAGAGCACACACTTCACAGAATGACTGAGAGCCCAGCCACACCATCACTCTGGCTTCCCTGGTTCAATTTCTGCCATTCGATGCCCAGGCCATCACTGCACGGGGAGTCTTGTTAGCTCAGTGGTTAGAGCGCTCACTCACCTTACAAACGTGAGACCTGTGTTTTCGAATCCAGGCAGGTCAGGTCAGGGCAAAACCTTGGGCAAGTTTCTTTATTCCACGCACACACGCACACACACACGCACACACTCGCCTAATAATAATAATCTCTATTATTATTGATATTATTTATTATTAAGACGGGTAACTACATTCCCGGGGGGCTGGTTTCTCGTTGTCTGAAAGCAAAATGTCCACTGGAGGATTACAGGACCCGGATGTGAGTAGAGTTTGATGGCCACAAGGTGCTGTGCTTCATACCTGTCTCCTCTTTATCTTTCAGTGCGAGATTTCGACAGGGAGGACGAGTACTTGGAAATCACAGGAATCAGCAGGGAGCAGGCGGGGGAGTATGAGTGCCAGGCGATGAACGAAGTATCGTCTCCTGACGTACGAAAAGTTCAAGTAACAGTCAACTGTAAGTTGCAATAACTTCTTTGCCAAAGAGTTTTGGTGATCTCCCTCTCTCTCTCTCTCTTTCTCCTACACAACGAGTGTAAGGATTACACAGGAACTCGTGCAAACACATGATCCTGTAGCTCAGTGGTTAGAGCACTCGCCTTACAAGCGTGAGACCTGTGTTCGAATCCAGGCCGATCAGAGCGATACCTTGGGCAAGTTTCCTTACTCCACACGCCTCTGTTCACCGAGCTAGATTATAGATCGTTTGTCCCTTCCCTGGCTCTCTTAACTTTGGTGTCCCTCTCAGTATCTCACCTGACGGCAACAATTTCTCCTCCCAAGGGAACAGAGGAAGCCAGAAGCAGATGGATGTTTTGCAATGAGCCTACCATAGAATCGTAGAATATTAAAGCACAGAAGGAGGCCATTCAGCTCATCAAGCCTGTGGCAGCTGTTTGGAAGCGCTACCCGAATCAATCCCACTCGCGCATTTTTTCCGTTTAACCCTGCAAAACAATTTATTTTTTTCCCTTTTCAAGTACCTATCTAATTCCCTTTTGAAAGTTGTAATTGCATCAGTTTACACCCATCACCCTTTCAGGCAGATTTAAGATGTTCTTTGAGAGCAAACAGCACTATTAATCTCTTCTCTTCTCAGCAAGGATATACAGAGTGACCAAAAAGTCCTGATAACTACCCTATTAATCTAAAGAAACCCCTAAAATATTATCATTTCTTTAAGACCTATTGGACATTGTAATAGCATCACCGGTTCTTGTTCTCCCTGTTTAAACGACTCGAACGCAACAATGCAAGGTTCACAAACTAATCAAAATGTAAATCTCCTTAATCCTAAATTTACCAGCCTCTACCTAGTCCTCGGAAACCAGTCCAAAGTTTTCTTATTATCGACCTGATAAATTTCTCATTAAAAACACCGACATTTCTCCCTGGGTTGCCTTGAGTTGAGGATAAGTCTCTAAATTAATCTTCAGAGAACAAAAGAAACAGTTGAACCCAGGTCTAAACATGTTGCGTTCTTCTGTCAAATGGGATATTGAATCTCTAAAACCTCGCTCTCCCCCAAACGCCGAGGGTGAGGTGGATGGTAGGAGGGGGAGTGGGGGGTGGGGGGGCGGGGTGGGAGCGAGGGAAGGGTGGTAACATTACCCCCGAATGTCAAATGACTAACAACCAGGATCCTAGTTACTGCTAGGTTAACAGAGGCGTATATGGAGTAAGGTAAACTTGCGTAAGCTTTCAGCTCACTTGGGAATCAAACCCAGGTCCTCTCTCTGTACCGTTGCTTTTAATTGGGGTCATTCAATGTTCATTCAAACGCCCATTTAACTAGTAGATTGACTGATGTCTGAACTATTGATTTGCGAGCTTGTCATTAGTGCTGAAGTCAAATTGTCATTTTAGACCCAGATCAATAATAACGCAGAAATTTCAGCCCTATTTTTGAGGGGGATGATTAATTTGCCTTCACTTTCAAATTGGTCGTCAACAACAAAAAAGCTCTTAGAGTGTGGAGGAGTCATCCCTCTTGCTCTAAAGCACAGACTTTATTCACAAACAATTCAAGCAAAAGCATCATTTGACTTTCTAACATCAAAGGAAATGTGATGGGCACAGGCCCTAGTCTGTAATTACTGCCCATCAACGATGACAACTTGGACCTTCACACGGGGAAATGTCTCAAAGAGTTTTCTGTGAAACGCAGGGACTGTGTATTTGCCGGCAAACACAGCAGCCAATTTGGTGTCTGTTTTTTTTGACCGAAACCCATCACCGCGCTTGAGAGTATCCAAACCAAACTGAGATAGGTCATATTCAATCCACGACTGTTTGTGTGTGGGGGGGGGGGGGGGGGGGGGACGCTGCTGTGCGCAATTGGCTTCCGCGTTTCGCCCACAAATAAATACAGTCAATTCACTTTACAGTATGGTCTGTGAAGCGCTTTGAGACGTGAAAACAACAACAACAACAACAACAACAAATTACATTTATAGAGCACCTTTCACGTCGGGAGGACGTCCCAAGGCGCTGCACAGGAGGCGTGTGACCCGAGCTGGGAGGGGAGTGTTTGGGAAGGGGTGAGACACGAAGTGGAGGTCGAAAAATTCGGGGTGGAACAAAAGGCACGGTCGAAGAGGAAAGTCTTCAAACCGGCCTTGAAAGAGGAAAGGGAAGAAACAAGATGGAGGGATTGTCCGATGGTGGGGCGGTTCGGGCGGGGGGCTTGGAGCAGGCCAAGTCCTGTTGAACGGACATCTTATATAAGCGTCTTACATGAAATGCAAGGATTATTTTTATCATTGTGACCATTTAATGTGTGCAATTAATCTGTCTTGGGGCGCGCGTTTAGCGCAGCGCTGGCCGCTCTCACAGTGATGGTCTCTGGTCTGTGCAGACGCACCTTACATGCCGGACGGCAGGAATGTGGGAGCCGCCGTGGGACAGAAGGGAATCCTGAAATGCGAGGCTCGCGCTGTGCCCTTGGCGGACTTCGAATGGTACAAGGAAGAGCAGAGGTAACGACGTTTGGTCGACGTTTTGATTCGTTCCAGGCGTGTACACTTAGAGGACAGCAAAAAAGACAAAATAGGACCACTTTACATCCCAGGCCTTAACGTTAACCTGAAGCGTTCGCCCGCCCATCAATAGACCATCTCAGTATTTTCCCCCACGTAGAGACCTGTAGGGAAGCAGTTACAACAACAACAACAACAACAACCACAAAATGAGGTTTACAGAGTTCCTTCCAGTTCAGGAGGACGCCCCAAGGCGCTGAACAGTCAGGTTGGGAAACCCGAGCAAGGGAGAGGGGCAGGATGTTGGGGGGAGTGGGGGGGGGGGTGGGGGGGGGGGGGGGAGGGGAGGGAGAGAGTTAGGAGGACAGCAGAAGGCACGAAGGTCGAAGAGGAGGATCTTGAGAACGGCCTCGAAGGAGGGGAGGGAGGGAGGGAGGGAGGGAAGATCACTCACCTCGCAAAGCAAAATGAGTACCGGGGCAGGGGGCGAAACAATAGGCATGTTTTCTTACTCCACGCTCACACACACACACAGGTCTGTTACCTAGCAATCAGTAAGACCCCACCTCCCACAATTTTTTTTCGAAGCAAACGCAGCGTGAGATGGGCGAGGTTAGCTGGTGTGGGACAGGTTTGGTTAAGTGAACGCTCACCACAGGAGGATTTGCCATCTGGTGTCTCGATTCAAGCTGAACAGCTCCTCCCTTGTACCCACCTTCCTCCCCCCCCCCCCCCCCCCCACCCCCCCCCCCCCCCCCCCCGCCCCCCCCCCTCCACAGACTCTCTAACGGGCTGAACGGAGTGCAGATCAAGAACATGGGAAGCTCGTCCTTGCTAACCTTCTTCAACGTGTCGGAAGAGGATTACGGCAACTATACCTGTGTGGCCGTCAACAAGCTGGGCTTCTCCAACACCAGCGTGCTGCTCTTTGGTAGGTGGACAACCCCCCACCCCCCACCCAACCCCCCTCCACTAACCCCTCCCTCCCTCACTCCCCTCCCTCCTTAAACCTTCCTCCCACCTCCACTCCCTCGCTCCGTCAGATCGACAGCCAATGGTTTAACAGTCAGACTAGAGTTGGGAGGGCGGCCCCGATTCCTGGGCGCAGTCGACCGTAACGACAACTCGTGCGTTGGTGTATCAGCCTTCATCTCCGCCCATTCCATCTTTCCGTTCCCCCCCCCCCCCCGCCCCCCCGTTTTGTCGTCCGTACATATTATCCTCGTCTAACGCCGCCCGTGCGAAGGCGCGCACACCTAGGGTTGTGGGGTGGAGGGTCGGCCTGGTCAAGGGGCTTCTTGGCTCAGCGATTTTGCATGGTTCCTCTCCGCTCTCTCTGTCTCTCTCTCTCTCTCTCTCTCTCTCTCATCCACAGTCAGCTCCCTCACTCTCGCCCTCGCCCTCGATCTCCCTCTTTCCTGCTGAACCGGTCACGGCTCTTTATCAACGGAGTGTGTATGTCCGTGTTCATTCTCGTTGAGATCATACAGTCACACGTCAAGCCCACCAGCATGACCCCCCCCCCCCCCCCCCCCCAGAGTAACACACTAATGTAGGGTAGACAACACGCCGAGATCAACACCGATCACACGTTTCCCCAGAGACCATCTAACACGCTAAAATCACAGAGTAAACACGTGAACTTTGCAACGCGGGTTAACACTGTGAGAGAGTCCCGTAGCTCAGTGGGTTAGAGCACTCGCCTTGTAAGCCTGAAACCTGTGTTTCGAATCCAGGCAGGTCGGGGCAAAACCTTGGGCAAATTTCCTTCTCCACGCACACACGCCTAATAATAATCCCTCCAAAAAAACATACAATAATAAAAATTGGTCATTTCAATCCACGACTGTTTGTGGTGGGGGGCGGGGGGGGAGGGGGGCGGGGAATGGGGACGTTGATGTGCGCAATTGGCTGCCACGTTTCGCTCTCCCACAAATATACAGTCGATTCACTTTACAGTATATTCTATCAAATGCAAGGATTATTATCATTATTATTAACACTCCTCGTCACATTTACGAGCAGATGGATTGAGTGTCGTTGTTTCCCCCCTCCCACCCCGCACCCCACCCCCCCCACCCCCCCCATCCCCCCTCACCCACTGCTCAGCCCTATGTTGCACCATCATGGACAGACTGTGCCTTCCTTCATCATGTTCCTGACCCATGTTATTGCATGTGTTAAGTCACGCTTTCACGTGATTCCGTGTACGCTGACTGTAACTGGAATGTGTAAACTGTATTTTTTTTTTCGCATTTGTTTTCCTTCTCCCCGACCCCCACACCCACCTACCCTCCCTCTCACCAACCCCACTTCACTCCCCCACCTCTCCGCAACCAACTGGCCATCACCCCAACTTCACACCCACCCCCACATCCCCCCTTCCCATCCATCCACACCCACACCCCACCCACCCAAACCCCCACCTATTCTCTCTGGTTTGTAGAAGTAGGTGAGCCAACTAGCTCAACTCACAATGAAGGTCAGTACAGGTGCTCTCTCTCCTCTCTGGCTTCATTGCAGCTATTTCTCAGCTTGTCTCTGCTGCACGGGGGTAGGGGAGGTGGGTGGGAGATCTGGGGGTGGGTGGGGGGGTGGTGGGGGGAGGTGGGAAGGTTGGGTGTGGGGTGGGCTCATCACACACCTCTCCCCGCACTGCCAGGGCTCTTATCTCGATCCATTTGGCCCACAAACTATATACACAGTCATAAGCAGTGTATCCACCACGAAGGGCTTCGAGACGCGTCGATGATGCGATGTGATGTGAAGGGAAATGTGTCGACTGAAAGGATTATTGTAGGATTTCTCCTAAACAGAAACACACGCAAGCTTTGGACAAACTGCACATTGACTAGAGTGAAACAGCCAGAGAAAGCTCGGTCCCATTGTCCCACGGCTAGATAGATAGTCAGGACAGTCAGGGATCCGGACTTGAGCTGGTAGTTGGGAATCGGGAAAGGTGGAGGACGGGGAGGGTAAGGGTGAGGGTAGGGGTAGCGAGGTGGGGGGGTGGGGGAGTGGGGGGGTGGGGGGGGGAGAGACCGAAGGAGTCAAGAGAGAGAGGGCGGGAGGGGGAGGGAGGGGGCGAGGCTGTATCAGTTACAGCGGTAACTTCCTCTCTGCTTCACACCAAGCCGCCCACAAACACACATACACACACACCAGAGGCCCCTGCGCAAACACGCAGACCCACCATTTGGGTCGGCCACCAATTTGCTGCGAAAGAAATGAAAAATCAATAGTGTTTCATCTCCGCCGGCCGTCAGTGGCCAGCGAAAGAGGTCTCATTTATCACGTTCCTATCGCCTAATTCCTGACGAATCCTACGTGGATTGATAACTGTGTACAAACAAGTGGCATAAATCACCCGAAACAGCTAGGAGTTAGAGAGTGCCACTCGCTTCGGAAAAGAGAGAGCTTTCGAGTCGAGCGTGATCGCTCTGCGTTCCAGCGATGGCATGCTTAACTTTTTGTTTCTCGCACATTAATCATGTTTGCTCATCGTCGCCCGAGATTTATTAACCGGTAATTGTTTTCTGTGCTCGTAAACTTGGCCGTGAAATATTTTCCAAATCGTTCCACGGGTACAACAAATTTTCCTCAAATGAATCTGGCATTAAAATACCTTAATGACACGATCGGAGACCCTAAGTGAGTTAATTGCCTTGAGTTGGGACATGAATGCAAAGGAGCCTGAAGATAAGCCACGCATAAGAAGTCTGACTGAAGTCTGACTGCTGAAATACTGGGCGTCAGTTGGATGAGATGGGTGATGGGGGGTGGGGGGGGTGGGAGGGGGGAGATATTCAGTCTAATACACCTGTCAAATCACCCTGCGTATCAGTGCCTTTAAGAATCGATTATTGTTGACAGTGATGGAGATCCACTAAAACGGAGAGGCACAGAGAAAGGGAAGCTTTTCCAGGGTCAGGGGGGAAGGAGGGGAGCGAGTTAGAAATAAATAGCGTGAAATAATAGAACGATAACGGGTTCCGAAAGGCAATACCAAAGGCAATCGGTCCGAGGAGCTCTGGTTTTCTGAGGTCTCGGTGATGAACTGTGTTCTTTCGCAAGCGAGAGAGAGAGAGAGAGAGAGAGAGAGAGAAAGAGGACCCGGGTTCGATTCCTGGGCAGACAAGGGCAAAACCCTAGGCGAGTTTTCTTGCACCACACGTCTCTGTTTAACCAGCAGTCAGTCGGAAATCAGTCGTTAGCCGATTGGCGGATGGCTTCCCATGGGTAATAATCCCTCCCTCCCCACAAAACAAAAAAATGCCAACTCGGTCACTCAATCCACGACCGTTTGTTTCTGAGGGTGGGGACACACGCTGCTGTGCGCAATTGGCTGCCGTGTTTCGCCCCCAAAATACACAGTGAATTCACTTGACGGTATAATCCCTTGAAATGCTTTGAAACATGTCGATGACGTGATAACATCAATTCACAACATCAATTCACTAAGGATCATTGACTGTAATCCGCTGTTTCTGTTAGCCCTGTCAGTGCGGAACCTGGTCTCCAACGCATGTTTGGTTGCTGTTTAACTAACCTCTTATTTTCCTTTTTTCTTTCTTTTTTTGTGTCTTCGCCTCTTTCTCTGTCAATCTCATGGGGCCTGGCATTCCGCTTTATTAACTTCGTTCATTGTTTTTTTACACCATGTAAGTAATCATTCCCGGCTTATAATCGCACGTGTTTTCGTTGCCGTCGCCGAGCACAGAACCCTTCCCCCGGTCTGAAGCAGTCTGTTGTTGTGAACTCTCAGGCGGAGTGTAGCTTAGTTAGAAACGGGAGCAAAAATAATAATAATGATAATAATTTATCGTTTTAACAACCGCCACTGTTTCGTGACCTGTGTCCTCTGAACCTCCCACTTGTTCCCAATAACCTATTCCCTCCTAGACCAGTTTCTCTGTGAAGTTTTCAAGGTTTTTGTTTGGAGGGGTGGGATTGTCTGTTTTATTTTGATTTTGTTTATTTGCGCAATGTGAGACAGCATCGCCTTTTGCCAATCACTTGCGCGGTGAAGGGAAGCACAGACCTCGGTCGGTGTGTGTGTGTGTGTGTGGGTGGGTGGGTGGGTGGGTGTGTGGGTGTGTGTGTCTGGATAAATCCAACCATTTATCTAAAACGCAGTCTTTACTCGAAGTATAAAAAATCTCTGAGTCCCTCTGTCACAGGAAGCTACAATGGCTCCAAATTGAGACTTAATCGCACCAAGAATGTAAAGGAGAATGTAAATCACACACTTGGGTTTGCTGTGACCCACCAGAGAATGGAAAGGGATGTTGTTTCTATATGTACTGTTATCATTTCTGCCCTGTGTGGTGGCTGCGTTGGTCTATATACAATGATTTGGATGTTCTCATCATTTCGATCTCCTCGCTTCTCACTTCATCCAGCTTTATCAATAGCCTTCCGCCTCCCTCCCCACCCCCCACCCTTCCTTCCCTCCCCCCACACACATACACACGCACACACACAAACTTCTGTTGAAAATAATGGAAGTTCCTGATATTTCCATTGGACTAACACTTTCTGTTGACGGTGAAAGGCGTGAAGGGAAACGGGTGACAATTATCCATCCGCTCACTCATTAAATCCCCGTGATTTCCGTTGAGGAAACATTGGAAGTGGGGGGGGGGGCGGGGGGAGTGGGGGCTGCATGATTCGAGCACAAACGTGGACAACACCAATGAAATCAAAACAGACGCGAGTGGCGAGGAACACTCTGCAGGTCAGGCAGCATCTATGGAGAGAGGAAACGTTTGGCCACAACCCAGCCACGATTGAAGCCGTTGTCCTTGCATTAGACGCACGGTGGGAGGATGTCTCGGAGCTCTTCGACTGGGAACGTGAGCTGAGGGCGGAGGGAAGCAAAGATACGTCTGCGTGACACTTAGGATTTTGGGGCGAAACGAGTGGCATTCTGTCACTCTGTCGCCTGGGATAATTAAATAACGGGCTGGCGGACGCGGATTATTTTCAGAAGGCTTTTGAAAATGTTGGCTGCCAAACCAGATTTAACATTTGCCAATGCCTGCCTCACCAATGAGAGGCAAAAAAATTGCAACCCTGTTTCCATAACTCCCAAGTAAACCCAATGCAGTCCGTGCCACTCACTCCCCGATCCCGGCTGTTCCCAGTCCTGAAGCCGGGAGAAGTGTAAAGCGAAGGCCTCCAACACAGCGACGAATTACATTCGTATCGCGCCCTTCACATCGGGGAGGACATCTCAAACACCTGCACACACAAGTCCTCAAGTGCCTCTGTGTTGACGCGTCCAGAGTTCTGTAACACCTGCCCATCGACAGAGATCTCCAGCACGTCGTAGGGGCAATCACAGCCTGACCTTGCTTGGATCACGTAGGAAGGTCGCAAAGGTGTTTGAAACGCGAGAGGCGTCCCCACGCAGGGCAAAGCCGGGGCTTCCTAGCAGCGGCCGAGGGCAACAACAACTTGTATTTACACAGCCCACACCCCCCCCCCCCCCCACCTCCCCGTCACTCAGGGCAGGGTAGCTAATGTCCCTGACCTCACAGCCCATGAATCAGTCTCTCTCCACCGGCAATATTGTCCTCTCTCGTTGGCAAGCGAATCAATCATCACTCCTGTTTTACCAGGTGTTTTGGTAGCTCGACTGGTTTCACATGACGTCACTCTCGTTACACACTACCCACCAGCCACACCCCCCCCACCCAATTCCCCCCCCACCTGAACCCCCACCACCCACCCACCCACCAATTTAGCAATACATCTGGGCCCATCGATCACCCCTTCACAAAAACTAAACCTCAAACTTCTCTCCCGCATTCTCCTCCACGTTTCTTGTTTGCGTACTTAATTTCTCGGCATTTTAATTGTTGGTTGGTTGGTTGGTTGGATATGAGCTTTGCGCCTTGTTTGATTTTTTTTCTT
Source organism: Hydrolagus colliei (assembly GCA_035084275.1). NCBI lineage: Eukaryota > Metazoa > Chordata > Chondrichthyes > Chimaeriformes > Chimaeridae > Hydrolagus > Hydrolagus colliei. The sequence continues at coordinate 4,144,153 of CM068770.1, read as the reverse complement.
TTTAGAAGAGAAAACTTCCACAATTCTTGCCAATTGGAAAGGTTTGTGACCTTAGCTTAAACCCAGAAGTATTTTTTATTTTCATTTGTAAAGAATGCATGAAAAACCCCCCAAAATATATATGATAACTGCACTACAACTTAACAGCCGTTAACTTAATGTCCTTGAGCCTGCGAAACTAGACTCTGGTGCCTAACATATTGCATTAACCTATTAACCCAGAGAAATTGGTCTGTGGCTGGCACCACAATTGATTCTTATTGTGAACTAAATTTATTCTATCATTCGATTCCTGAAATCCCAAGCCCCGTAAATTGTCTGTTGCTTTGTAGTGTTTTCCATTGTGTTGTACTGTACTTAGCTTAGTCCTAGCAACCTGCTTTTCAGTGTTTTAGTTGCTGTGCTGAATGCCTTTTGTCTACCTACATATATATGCATGCGTGTGTGAAATTCTGTGGTCGTAGCATTTAGATTTCACTTCAAAACGTGTTAGCCGCGATTCTCGAGGGTTTGAGCGAGCGGCTTGAGAAGGTATCTTTCGCGGAGTGATGTGTCCAGGGAACAGGATGAAGCTAAATCCTGCCTTTTCTTTTTTTTTAACCAAAAAAATACATCAAATTAGTATTTAACCCACCAAGCGGGGAAATCCCGAAGAGACAAACGATCTTACCAGAGTTGACATGTGCTTGGGAAATTAATCATTTTTTGTCTCTCTTAACCCCCCCACTACCCACACCACTCCCCCCCCCCCACCCCCCTCCCACCCAACCCCCCCACCCTCACTCCACTCCCCCATCACCACCCCCAACACTCAATGTTATGTGGTTTGAAATCACCTATTTATTTAACACAAATATTTTCTGGGAAATTAATTTCACCCTTTGTTGATTTATCAAACTTCGCAATGTGGTAAGTGTGTGGTTAGCGCAAGGATCTGGTAGCTTCTTCCTGTTTGATGTAAATAGTGGGTCAACAATTTTTGGTATTCCTTAAACCTGTTCCTCCACTTCATTGATCAATCATTGGTTTTAATTAACACGGCAGCTGTATTGTGCGGATCGCATTCAGCTAGAAAAAGAAGCGTTTCGCTCACGCAAACGCTGTTGTAATTCCCTGACTGACTAGTTGACTGGAGCTGCCATTGCTCGGGTTCCCAAACTGATCTGACACTAGCTAAAAGCCCGAGATTTCAGTTTTGCAAATTTTGTTTGAGCCTTAGAAAGTCGGGTAATTATTTGTTTCGTTTTAATGCTAATTCTCTGGGTATGTGTTTAGGTGAGCGCCGAAAATTGCGCTTATCGGGGCCCCGGAATATGTTTTTATTTTACGGTTCGTGTCAAGTGCCAAATAAGAACCCAGCAATTTTGGTGGGGAAGGGGTAAGGAGAGGGGATAGAGGAGGAGGCTTTCAACTAAAAGGCTAGTCGCGGTGTTCCCCCCACTGCATTCAGTAAGTCAAGGATGGTTATTAAGGAATACCGCAAATGTTACCCGGCTTATGTTATACGGTATAATCAGGGTGGGAGGCTTTGTGAATGCCAAGGCTCACCGTGGTGTTAATTAACACAGATTGAAAGCCCGTCCTTCCAACTAGATCATCTCTCCTTCTTTCAGTCACCGGCAACTTTGATTTCATTTGAGCGAAGACCAAATTGTGTTGTACGGTATATTCTTGCCACAATCAGGAGCCGTAGCAATTTTTGTGTGCGTGTGGGGGTTGTGGGGGGGGGGGGGGGGTTGGATTTATTTTCCATCATCGATTTGTTAAAGAGAAACAAATGCACATTTCTGCTGACCAAAACATGTGTTTGTTTTCTCCTTTCTCTGATCGGTCTCAAAGCCTAGAGCCTTAAGTTGCCAAATCTGGAAACTCTTTTTGTTCTAAAACTTCCGACCCACCTCAATAGCTAGAATTTACAAGACATAATGGTACACAACAACTACAACAACATGCATTTATATAGCCCCCCACCTCTCGCAGGATAGAGTCCGTGAGTGCTTGTTAGTGGCAGAGTATGCAGCCAAGCCAGAGAGAGGGGGAAGGTGATCGTAGGCACGATAGAAGACAAAGAAGGTCTTCAAATATGACTTGAAGATGGGGAAGGAGGGGACAGAAGGACAGAGTGTCCCAGAGTTTCGGGACATAATGACTGAAAGCCCGGCTATCAATGCTGGAGGGCAGGAGTGGCAAAGCAGACTGGCGTCTTAAATGAGGAAAAATACAGAGCTATAAAGGGGAGCAAATAGAGATGAAAGGATCCACCAGGTTCCAACAGACTGATGCAACAGGCTCCATGGGCTGAATGGCCTCTTCCTGTCCCCGTTCTGTTTCCCTCTGTTCATACACACGTCTCAATGAAATCAAAGATGTGATGACTGCTTCGTAAATGGGGAGAGCTGACCTCACTCCAACCAAAGGGGAGGGGGGCGTCATTCCTTATTCCTAGTGTTAATTAACATGAGAAAGGCTTTAGAAAACGCAAACTTTTTACCCCTCCACACAGAGTAACTTGCCTTGCCTACTTATACTGTGTGTTCCAGGCACTGTAGGAGATAAAGTGTATATAGGAGGGAATAAATTAGCGAGGTACTATTTGAAGAGCGATTCGTGTAATGATAAGGAAGAGAGTAATGCGGGAAGGAGACCTGTAGACTGTGAGTTCGTCCGACCATTCCAGTGGGCTTGTATTTTTTTAAAGGCAATGGCTTGAACGAATGGGTCGTGAATAGATTGGAGAGAGAGAGAGAGAGGCTGAGGTTAGATAAAGAGACTGAATCCCCCCACACTTGTATTGGGCTGTGGTACCCGAGAGGCCTACAAACTGTGCGGCCACCAATCAAAGCCATTACAGAGCACGTAAGCTCTGACGTAACCTCTGACACACAGTCGATTCAACAATGACTCGCATTTACTCAAGACCCCCTTCACGCAGGGTAACGTTCCAGAGCGTTCAACCCTACACACACACACACACGCACACGCACATGACAGGGAGGAGGTGGGAGGTGATAGAGATGGAGAAGGAAGGAGCCATGCGGAAGGGGGGGGGGGGGGGAGGGGTTAGAGTAAGAGTGTACCAGAATTTTTGTGGGGTTCACTTTAGAGTATATCCTGTGAAGCGCTTTGAGACGTCTGAACGACGTGATAGGAAAAATATCAAACGCAAGGATTATTATTCACTGTCATTGCACCTTCCACCCACCCCCCCCTGCCCTACCTCCAGCAAAGCTTCACCACAGAAGGCTGTTTGGTCCATCGTATCTGTATTATCACCCTTCGATACTAACCCCCACTTTTTCCGCTCTCTCTCTCTCTCTCTCTCTTCGCATTTTTTTATGAGTATTTATTGTTCAGTTGCTTTGCCGTTTGCCCTCTCAACGATCGCACACGCTTCCACTAACGAATAGCAGACTCTCCAGTGAAGAAATTCCCTTCAACCTCTTTTTTACTTTTACCCATATACCCACGCCCAATATACCCCCCCCAACCCAAAACACACACACACAGTATAATACGACAAATTTGGTCACTCAATCCACGATCAGTTTGTGGGACGCTGCTGTGCGCAATTGGCGGCCATGTTTCGCCCACAAAATAGACAGTCAGTACGTTTGGAAGACTTGATAAGTAAGACGCTGTATCAAATGCAAGGATTATTCTTATTCTCATATTCCCACCCAATATACCTCACACAGTAAGTGGTGTGTTAACTCAATACGGCACACATTTTGCTCACTTAGGGGATTCAGACTCTTAGAAGGTGGGGACTGACGAATGAGGCAGTACATAGACACGTCGTTCAATTATAATCCCTCCCCGCCCCCCCCCCCCCCCCCCCAAAAAAAAAAAAACACGATAATAAAATCATTGGTCATCTCTCTCAATCCGTGGCTGTTTGTGGGGGGGGGTGGGGGGGGGGGGGGGGAGACGCCACCACACCTGTACACAGTCGATTCACTTTTTTACAGTACATCCTGCAATTTGAGACACAGTCTAGAAGACGTGAAAAGCGCTCCATCAAAATGCCAGGATTTACGATTCTTATTATTATTATTAGAACGATTGTTATTGTCGTTCAGTTGTGTTTGAGAGTGAGAGAGCGAGGGAGAGAGAGAGGGAGGGAGAGAGCGAGGGAGAGAGGGAGGGAGGGAGGGAGGGAGGGAGAGAGGGAAACAGAGAGGGAGGGAGACCGGGATGGAGGGAAAGAAAGAGAACAGGGTTGCAGAGTGTCTCTCTCTCTCTCTTTCTCTCTCTCTCTGTGTGTGTGTGTGTGTGAGACGCGGAACGCCAGGCAAACCTCCCTCCTTTTGACGTGGTTTACGTGGCTGTTTTTTTTCTCTCCCTCTCTCTCTCTCTCCGCAGGACCTGGAGCAGTCCAGGATCACAACACAGCGCCCGCGGGGGTGACCTCTTCTCTCTGGCTGCTGGCGACAATCTTCGTTCACTTCCTCTTCGAGTTTTGACCTGGCTACCGTGCCATTGAACACACTGCCTCCTCTAACCCGAACAGAACAACATATAAACTCTTACCCTGCACAGGTTACGTACAGGCTATGAAACATCGCTGATAGATTGATTCTGTTTGTGTGTGACTTCATAACTGGTATTCTCTCCCCCCCCCCCCCCCCCCCACCCACCCAACCCCACCCCTGTCGTCGTCCCTGTAACCCCCCCCCCACCACCCCCCCCCCCACCCACCCTCTGTTGGCTGCAAGGTGCTAGTCCATAATCACTCTCAGAATTCCCTTACTTAGCTCAGTGACAGACTGCAACCCCCCCACTCCCATCCCCCCTCCCCCCCCCCTCCCAATCCCCCCCCCCCCCCCCCCCCCCCCCCCCCCCCCCCACCTCCTCAATTTCTAACCTTCCATCTTTTAGCTGATGTACGGGTCCGTGCGCTTCTCCGATGATGTTTATTTATGCAGTATCTCCGTACACTCCCCCCCCCCCCCCCACCCCATGTCTCATCATCCCGCACATACGTGAAGCTGTCTGTGGTTTTTATTCACATCAATGATATACTGTCGCCCATATACAGTTTTGTCTAAGGCTTCCAGACAAACCAATGTAATATGCCTGTAGCCTGACGGCTAGCGAGAACATTTGGCAAAAAAAATATCAGGATCTTTATCTTAGAGAAAATCTATTCCAGAAATATATCTCACTAATGTCACTAGGGCCCATATCAGCTATCACTATAATATATAAAAGTGTAGAGAAACTAATACAATTGTATCGGTCACGTACGTTTATCAAAGTAACTATTAGGAGTCTTTAGTTTCCATTCCCACCGTGTAATTCTATTCCCACGGGCTGCGTGCGGTTTTGATGTCGGTCGGTGGGTGAAAAAGGGCGCGCGTGTGTAACACTCCTGTTGACATCTTCCTCGAACTTGCAGTTGAAATTGGCCAAAATGATCTCCGTGTGTGTGTGTTGTGTGCGCGCAGAGAGATAGAGAGAGGGAGAGACAGAGAGAGAGAGAGAGATGTTTGATATATATCCAGCCCAGCTCTCTTGTGTATTTGGGACCTCCACTGTTGCGTCTCAGTATCTTATTAACCCGAAAGCCGTGTGTGATTGCTTGAAGACGCAGCGATCCTCTCTTTCTGTTTGGCGTTCGATGCGTTTCGCTGAGGAACCAATTAAATGTGCACAATGTTACCCTTTAAAAGCCCCTGCTTGCCTACGTGAGAGTTTGTGTCTTAATACCTTTCTCCATCTCCCCCCCCTACCCCAACCCCCCCACCCCAACCTCCCCCCCCCCCCACTCCCCGAGCTAAAATGCGGACGGATGTTGGGAGGGAGTTGAATTGGCTGAGATACCTAGACAAGGTGTAAAGCGCAAGGCGGGTGACTGCGGTTGAGTTGCCAATGAGGAGATGGGATTGAGTGATTGAGCCAATGAGTAACTGGGTGGGGGGGCTTAAGGTTTATGTGCGCTGTAGTCTTGACGTATTATCGCACCATTGACCCACAAGATCTTCTGCCTACACTGTCCCAACCAACGCCTGCCCAATGTCAGCCACAGTGTCTCGTTCTCGTAAACCTCTCTCGGACCTTGTGTCTTGCGCACTTACCGGTACTTGTCACACGATAACATTGTTCGGCTTTTCACCAGCGGTGGCTAGATCCTCTTCGAAAACGGTTTGATCACTTTCCGGAAGTGGGGGAGGGGGTGTGTGTGTGTGTGTGGGGGGGCGGTGGGTGGTTGGAGGGGGGGGGGGGGGGTGTGTAAAGGTGAAGGAATGTTTCGGGGGTGGGAGGGGTGAGTGGTATCCTCAACTGTTTGAGGGTTTGAAAAAAACTTTCTGGTTCAAACCTTCAAATGCCAGAGTAGCCCAAACAGCCAGAGTTTTCATATCGACACTGACAAACCCGTGACTGCGACTGTACGTCTGGGAATGTTCCCTGTGTGTGTGTGTGTGTGTGTGCGGGGGGGGGGGGGGTGTGGGTGGGGGGAGCTGGGTTTGGAGGTGTGGGGACTGATGGGTTTGACGGAGGGAGGAGGACGCTAATGACTTTTTCAGCCCTTATCGGGCCAAGAGAGGCAGGCCCGAGGCACGGACTCTCTCCCCCGCTCTTTCTCTCTCGCCTCCGCGCGGCTGCCATCTTGAAACCGTCGCCCTTCTTGAGGCTGGCTCAGGCCTAGTTGCCTAGGGTTCTGGTATTGGTATTGAGTATTTTGCTCTGGTTTGTTTCTGTGGCCTGCGGCGTTTAGACCTGAACTGCCTTGTGTTGGGTCAAACGGGACTCAACTCGCTGAGAGCGGGAGTATTTCCAGTCAGCTCACAGCTACACAATGTGTGGGGAGATTTCTGTCCTCCTTCAAATTGGCCTGTTGGATACTGTCGCTGTTACCTGAACACGGACTAGGGTTTTTGGCGACAGCACAGCGGATGTTCTCCCCCCCCCAACACACCCCCTCACTCACCCCTTACCCCACCCCCCACTTCCATCCACCCCCCCCCCCCCCCCCCCACCCCCATAACTTATCTCTGGCAGCCTATGTTTCGCCCACAAAATACACTCGACCATATATTTCGTGAAGAGCTTCGAGAAGTCTCGATGTTTCAAGGCACTGTATCAAATGAACGCGGATTATTATTGGAGCAGGATTTGATTGAAAAGCGAAAAAAACATTCTTAGCAGCATAAAGGATGTCGGGCTCTCCTCTCTGTGTCTCGAACGAATGGAATAATTGTTGCATAGTGAAGATAAACCGCATCTTGTAGCCTGATGGGGCTTAGGATCTCTCGCTCAAAGTAATCCTGCCAAATGACTACACACTTCCACCTCTCAAACAGTGATTGGTTTTTTGTTTTTTCGCCACTGGAAACAGTGGAGCTCTCGCTCTCGTTAATTTTGAAACGGACGAGCTTCGAAACTAACGAGAAAGCCAGGGAGAGACGAAGAATCGGTCGGTCGGAGAGTGTCAGAGAGATAGAGAGAGTCACAGAGCGAGAGACAGATAGAGTTACAGAGCGAGAAAGAGAGTCACAGAGAGACAGACTTATCTCATTAGAAAATGGATGTTTCAGTGTGGCCAGTGTGGGAACCAGAATTATAGGCACTTTGTGCTTCTGTTTTTAATCCTCGCGCTCGCGCTTTCTCTCTCTCTCTCTCTTGCTCGCTGTCTCTCTCTCTCTCTCTCTCTCTCACTATCTAAATCATCAGTGAAAGCACTCTGCACTGACAACCACACCAAATGGAGTTTCACACACCAGTAAAACACCCAGACGTTTGCGTACGAGGTGTCTCGAGATGGTGGCTGCTCCCATCTTTCTCTCACGAGCCTGGACTCGATGGATATTAACAAGCTGTAGATATCAGTTGTACATACGAAGATTTCTTGTTATATTTTGTGAGAATGTGCTGTGAGCTATCGTCCCATTTCCCGTCTCTCCTATTTTTTCAGTCCCCCCACCCAACCCCCCCCTCCCCCCACCACCTCCTCGTCTCCTAAACGCTTGCCTTTCCCGAGTACACTGTCTACACTGTCTGTCCTTGGCGCAGGATTTAACCCAGTGATTCTGTGAGCATGTTTCCCCCACGCCCCACCCCCAGCTCCCTCCCCCCCCCCCGCCCCCCCCACTGCCCGCCCACGGGCTGCTTATGCATTAGTCTGCCTGCATTAACATCACCGCAACCCAGCCCTCGCCAGCCCTCCACTGGCTCGCTCTCACCAAACCGATCGATTTCCAGATCATCGCACTCGTCTTCAAACCCCCTCAGGCCTCGGCATCAACCAAGCAACCAACCAACCAACCAACCAACAACAACAACAACTTGTTGGCTTTACACAGCGCCCTCCACGCCGGGCGGCATCTCAGACCTCTCCCTCCCTCCCTCTCTCCAACCTGCTGAATCGCCAACGATCATAAAATCGCTCCTTTCAATCCACGACTGCCTGTGTGGGGGTTGGGGGAACGCCGCTGTGCACAATTTTGGCTGCCGCGTTTCGCCCACAAATACACATCCAGTCAATTCAGTATATTCTGTGTGAAGCGCTTTGAGACGTCGATAAGACGTGAAAAGCCGCCATATCAAATGCAAGGATTATTATTGTTATTAGTGGTAGCGTTATTATTAACACACTACCGGTTGTCCCTGTTTCACCATCGGTGTCCTCACCCACACAACCCCCCCCCCCCCCCCCCCCCCCACCACCACCTCCCACCCACAAAATCTGGAACTCCCTCTATCACTCCTCCTCGGCCATCTTCCTTTTGAACTGAGCTTAAAGTCAACCTGCCCGTCCCACGGCTCAGACCCGAGTTCCCGCCACTATCAAGGCTCTAGGTCTCTCACCAGCGCGAGGGACGCAGCGTAAACGCAAGCTGTAGTTCGCGACCGCGGCACTGCAGCTCGGTGGTTAGAGCGAACGAGAGGCCTGAGGTTCGATTCCAGGCAGACCAGGGCGAAAACTCGGGCAAGTTTCCTTACTCCACACTCAAGCCTGATAATCAAATCCCTCAATGAAAATGAAAACGATAATACATTGGTCATTTTCAACCCACAGCTGTTTGTGGGGACGGACGCTGCTGTGCGCAATTGGCTGCCGCGTTTCGCCCACAAACATTTACAGTCAATTCACTTTTTACAATTACTCTGCGTGAAGCGCTTTGAAGACGTCGAGAAGACGCGAAAAGCCTTTTATCGAATGCAAGGATAATTATTATTAATAATATTAATTATTGTAATAATATTAATAATAAGAATATTATCTGTAACTTTCCCATTCAATACCTGTAGTGAGCTGACAGTGGGAAAGTGTGGGGTGGGGGGGTGGAATGGATTATCTTAGGGACAGGTTAAACAATTGTCAAATTGCCTTTCACTTCACCTCAGGGCCAGACTTCCATTCAGTACCCAAACACACACACACACACAAACAGGGACAGACTTGTGTTGTTTTCTCTGCCTCTGGGATTTCCACGTGTCGTGAGGACACTCTCAGGGGTTCGGAGAGACCCTTGAGGGAAGGTGATGGCTTTTTCCCCTGTGTCCGCGAAAAAAAACAAATATTTTGCTTGAAAAATTGAACCTCTGGAGAGGATTTTTCTAGACTGTAAAAAAAAATATATATATATATACACATATATATATAACAGTCCCTCCATGCTGCGTTGGCTTCTGTTGTGTTTATATCACAGAGAGATTCGCCTTTTCTGCAGTGAAGCTACTGGGCTCAAGCGAATAGCCGGCTTTCAATATAATATGGTTAAATAAATGAAATTGTCAATGTCACTTGATAGCAATAACACACAACAGAGGCTCAGAGGGCTCGAGTGGCGATGGTGCGGTAATCCGATGTGGGGCTGGAGAGAGGGGGAGAGAGAGTAACAGAGAGCAGGAGAGAGACAGAGAGAGAGAGAGAGAGTTACAGAGAGAGAGAGAGTGCCACGCAGAGAGAGAATTGAGAGAGACAGGCACAGTGACCGAGCGCTGGAGAGAGAGAGAGAGAGAGAGAGTCACAAAGAGAGAGCCACAGAGAGAGGCCATGGAGAGAGGCAGACACACGAGAGAGCGCTGGAGAAAGAGAGAGTCACACAGGGAGAGAGTCACACAGGGAGAGAGTCACAGGGAGAGAATCACAGGGAGAGAATGACGGGGAGAGAGCTGGTGATGCCGGTGTGTGTCCTAAACCCCCCCGTCGTCGTCGCAAGTCCGCAAATGGTGTCTTTCATTTCTCCTCGGAAGGAATTTCTTAACATTTATTTCTGTGGCTATGGCTCCAGCAAACCCCGCGCTCGCTCTTGTGGCTGTTTTGGGGAAAATGACGATTGTTTCCTTCGAGAAGGGAAAAAAAAATAGAGTTTCTATATGTTTTCCGTGGCTTCGTTTAATAATCAGCAACAACGACATCACGGTGACAGAGAGCTTTTCACGTCGGGAGGTCGTCCCACGGAACTAAAAAAAATCATCTTGAAAAGCACCTGTGTGTGTGTGTGTGTGTGTGTTAGACACTCGGCTGAGCTAAGCAAATACCCTCCATCCTTGCGGGTGTATTGGTTTGTGGGAGAGACGTATGTGCGTGTGTGTGTCCCGTGTGCGTCTGTCTGTGCGTGTTGTGTGTGTGTGTGTCAGACTGAACCTTTTACAAACCACAAAAAAAGGTTCCTGTATGATTCTAACGCAGACAAAATTTCACGCTGATTTGGGGGCTTTGCGTCCTTCCGAGTCCTTGTCTGGTCTGGCAGATACCGAGGGAGGGGGGGGGGGGGGGGGTGACTTTGGGGTGAGGGGTGGGAGACACACTCCAGCAATGACTCCCTCTCCCACCCACCCACCCAACCAGGCGTTTTGCGGTGGGTGTGATTGTCTCTGCTTGTTGTACGGGAGGTACTGTTAGCGTGGAGTGGAGTTGGGGTGGTGGGGATGGGAGGACGGGAGTGAGGGGGGGGGGGTCAGGATTGGCGAGGATGGAGAGAGAGAGAGAGAGAGAGAGTGCAGTCACCGTTTCCGCATCTCGCTGGTGGCCACACAATATCCTCATTACGTTTCACTCCCCCCACCCCACCCTGCCCTCCACTAACCTCCCTCACCCTCTACCTCCCCTATCCCCCCCCCCCACCCCCCCCCCCCCCACCGCAAAAGACCTTAATCCTAGCTCAGCAGTTGTGTTGTGTATCTGGCAAGCGCAGACACTGATCTATTCACAGCCGCCGTGAGTTACAGACCAGCGCCTCCTCTCGTCTGCCCCCAAAATGGGACCGTTGCCTTGCCTCGATCCTGGCCTCGATCTTGTTGAGCTCCAGTGTTTGGAGCCAGGCCCGGGCAGAGAGAGCCGGAGCCTGGCGTTTCAGTGTCTGCCCTGGCTACGATCTCCGCAGGCAAACCCGGCTTTGAAATTAATAATAATATTAATAATAATAATAATGATTCTTATTGTTCGAAACGATCAGCGTATTCAGCGAGGGAGCCGCAAGCTAAATATTACACGTGCCAATAATAATAATAATAATATTAACAATAACTGGGTCACTCAATCCTCTCAATCGGTTGCCAAGTATTGGCCTACAAAAACACACGGTCGCTCCACGTTCCTGCGAAGCGTTTAGAGACGTCTCAACGACCGTGGAAAGGCTGTGTCTCAAAATGCAAGGGTCGGTATTATTATTATTATGATTATTAATCTCGCACAGGGTAACTGCTCACAGCTCGGTCTCCCACCAAAGTCTACACAGTTGTGAGCAGCGAGTGAGTCAGTCACACGACATTGCGAGTTGCTCTCACACAGATAAACGCTGCGTCAGTTCTTGATTGCCAACAGAATCTGGCACAAGAATATTTCGAGTGTTAAACTTGCTGGCACATGCTATAATTTTATTTGTGGGTGGGATTGGGGGGGGAGCGTGGGGGAGGGGGGGGGGGAGTGGGGGGAGAGAGGTGAAAAAAAAACCCTCCCACTTTACGTCGATCCAACATATTCAGGCAGAGTTGTGCAATGTCAGAGGGGAGGGAATCACAATTTTCTTAATTCCTAATACTTCTTTAGGATATGGTAACTCTTAAAGAGCCCACGAAACGCCACCGTGATTGTTACTCTCTCACTATAGGATCGTTGAAAGTTTGCAGCAAAAAGGCCATTGGCTCCCAAATCAGCGCCATCTAATTGAATTACTCATTCCCCCCCCACCCACCCACCCTCTCTCTCGCTCTGTCTCTCTCTGTCTCTTTATTTCTCCCCCCCATTGTGTCTGTGCTGATGCTCGCTCCCCTCAGTAAAAGCCAGCTCCTTTGTAAACCCTTTGAGTTTAGGCTTTTGGTTAGGGTTAGGGTTAAGGTGCGGAGAGAGAGAGAGAGAGAGAGAGAGCGCAATCCATGCCGATAATCTTATTTCTGTGATTTCCACGGTGTAGGCTGGGATACACAGAGCTCTCAGTTTGGTTTGGACATTCCTAAAGCGCCCTGATGGGTTACTGCGTGTGTCAGATGCCCGGGCTCATCAAAAAAAGACTTGCTTCCCAAACCCCCCACCTGCCGTTTCTACCCTCGCATCCGATTTGTGAGGCCGCTAGTTATTCTCCCAGCCGTTCATAAGAATTAGGAGGCAGGAGTAGGCCATTCAGCCCCTCCAGCCTGCCCCGCCATTAAGATCATGGCTGATCCTCTAATCTAACTCCACCCACCCCCTCAACCCCGCCTTATCCCCATATCTCTTAATCTCTTTATCCGCAAGAAATCTTTTAATCTCAGTCTTGAATGTGTTCAAGGACTGACTGCAGCATCTGCAACTCTTTTGAGGGTAGAAAATTCCGAAAATTCACTAACCCTCCGAGTGAAGAAATATTTCCTCAACTCAGTGCGAAAAGGGCTGACCCCTTAATCCCTGTAGTGCGCGCGCAATCGTGTATCAATCCCACAGCTGGGAACCCCACCAAGATTTCCGTTTGTAGCTGCCGAGCGCATCCTTTCTCTCTCTCTCTCTCTCTCTCTCTCGAGTAGAGCGAGCTCAGTTTCAGGATCAAGTCACAGGTTTGCGAGCGAGTGAGTGAGTGAGTGAGTGAGCGTAAGGTTCACTCCCAAATCCATCCCCCCTCACGTTGAACTCGGCGGATCTGTGATCGGGGCCGAGTGTAGAGAGTGTGGTTGCTGTTATTGCGGTTTGAGACCAGTTGTCTTGTTATCTATTTAAACAAGTCTGGGAATGTTTGCTGATTGCTAAAGTGTGCTACCTTGCCTCTGTAAAATAACGCTTCCTTGTCTCCGCTCTGGTGTGACTGATTTAATGTGCCACCGTTAACATTTACTGTACCTTGTGATGGTCTATGTTTTATTAATAAGGATGCAGTGTAATTGCTATACAGTAAAACACCTTCTAACACATGTCAGTTCTCTGATGGGATGCGCTTTGCTATTTTTTTCTTAATTTTTTTTAAAACCGAACTCAGGAGACTCATTTAATACTCATTTGCTCCCTGTGTCCCGTCCCGTTTCCAACCCCCCCCCCCCCCCCCTCCTTCCCCCTCATTCCCCACCCACCACCCCTACTCCCCCCTCCCTCCACCACGGCCGCCCCCCCAAACCACACACACCATCGACCTCTGAACCGCCTCGTCCCCGTTCACACTGTACAGCCAGTGCTTCATGAGACAGTTTGTTGGAGGTGGGGGCGGGGAGAAGTGGCGGGGGTTGGGGTGGGGGGGATTCACCTGCCTGCTTTGTGACAGAGAGAAGGGAGGGCTCAAGCAACCCCCCCACCACCCAAACCACCCCCACCCCTCCCACCAAATCCCCTGCGTTTCGCACCACTTAACAGGGCAGGGAGAGAAGAAGAAAAAAAATCACAGCGTTTCACAGCAGGTCTGGCTGGCTATATATCTCTCCGTGTCAGAATCCGTTGCAAAAAAAGCCAGTGTTTTGTTTTTTGGGGGTGGTGGGCGGGTGTGGGGTTTGATTTTTTTTTGAATCCTTTGTCTTCTTTCTTAAACACGCTCGGCTTTCGAGATCGTGACTGAATTTTTCTTTTCAGTGTCCGCTATTGTCTGTCGTACCTGCTTGAACAAAAGTGCTGTACAGTGGGTGGTTCTTGGTAGCTGTGCTGTTCTTTACATGAAGACGTGAAAGCTGGGTGTGTTATCAATGGGAATTCAAAAGCAATTCCTCTTTTAAGTGATGTTGCGCACTTTTCACACTCACTCGCTCACACGCACGCACGCACTTGCACGCACACACTCAGCCACTCACTTACGCACTCACTCACTCGCACACTCACTCACTCGTACACTCACTCACTCACTCGCACACTCACTCACTCACTCGTACACTCACTGCCGCGCGCGTATTCACACACCTCATTTGATCTCGTACAGATTTGTAAAATGCTACTTTCTGCATCTCACCCGTAAATCAGTAAGATTATAGCGAAAAACGAATTCTCAACGTGTCTCTCGTCTCTCTCTCTCTCCCCCCTTCTTCCCCCCTCCCCAACCCCCACCCACCCCCCTCCCCCCACACCCCCCCGCCCACCCCGAATCCCCGCGACTGCTATACCCTAGTTGCTGCTCTAATGTATGAAATGACTCGAAATTATGTACAAATTTTAAAATATGTACGAAATAAAATGGAAAAAAAGATTTCTTCATGACATTTACATGGTGTGAGGTGCGTGTTTTACTGGGTGGGGTGTGCGCAGTGTCAAGCGATGCTGGTGGGAGGGGGAAGAAAGCATCAGAGCAATAATCCATTCAAAGTCGTGACGCGAGGAGTTGAATCAAACAAACAATTCAACTCCCAAAGCGAGGGAACCACTATCTGATCCCGCCTGAGACATGCAGTTCAGAGAGGAAACTGTGGCAGACCGAGGTAAAGAGAGAGATATTCTATTTCCACTGGTTCCTGACTCAGTAAATGTGGGGCGTCGATTGCAATGAATGATCTACCTCTTGTTCCAAACCCCCCCCCCCCACCCACCGCCAAGTATTGGTTTATTTTTTAAAACACTTTATGGGTTCTGCTTCGACCTGTCTTTGTTTGTTGGTAGGATATTCCTGTGGAGAATGTTTACATACATGGGATAGATTTACATCAATGTGCATACGTTTACATAGAATATACAAGCACAGAAACAGACCATTCTGCACAATCAGTCCAGACCAATGTTCTTATCCATTCAAATTCACTCTTTTGTCCTTAACTGCCTTAATTACCTCCGAGACCTCCTAACTCCCTATCAACCTGCCCACTCTGGACTGTTCCGCGCCCCCCCCACCCACCCACCCCACCATCGGCGGGCAAACCTTCAGCCACTCTGCCCCCAACCTCTGGAATTCCATCCCACAGTCCCTCCGCCTCCCCTCGCCCCCCCCCCCCCCTCGCCCCCCCCCCCCCCCCCCCCCCACTTCCTCCTTCACGTCCTCATCTTTGACGGTTCCGTCAGTCAACAAGACGTGAAAGGCGCTAGATCAAATGCAAGGATTATTATTATATTATTATTACCACTGTAACCACTGAGCTACAGGACTCCACCATAATCTTAGTTTGCAACACCTCTATTAGTCACCACTTAAATCATAGAATCATAGAATTTTACGGCACAAAAAGAGGCCATTCGGCCCATCTAGTCTGTGCCGGCTCTTTGAAAAGAGCGATTCAATCCCACTGCCCTGCCCGCTCCCCATAGCCTAATAGACCCGTTCTCCCTAAATAAAGATCTAATTCCCTTTTAAAAGTTGTTATCGAATCAGCCTCCACCACCTTTTCAGGCAATGCATTCCAGATTCGAACAACTCGCTGAGTGAAAAAATTTCTCCTCAGCTCCCCTCTACTTCGCCTTGAAACTATTTTAAACCTGTGACCACGAGTCACAGATTCACCCACGAGTGGAAATAGTTTTTCTCTATTTGCCCTGTCGAAACCCCTCATGATCTTATAAACCTCTATTAGGTCTCCCCTCAATCTTCTCTGCTCCAGAGAGAATAACCCTAGCCTATCTAGCCTCTCCTCATAGCTGAAGTCCCTCAATCCTGGCACCATCCTAGTAAATCTTCGTTGTACTCTACTCTAGCTACAAATGATCTATCCCTATCGATTGGGGAGAACAATTTGTTCTCCAAACAACTGAATCATTATTTGGTCGCGAAGATGAGATCAGGAGCCATATGAAAGGCAAGGATTATTATTATTAAAATTAACTCAATAACGTTAACAGAAAAGGCTGGTTACGTGATGTGACTTGGAGCAGCGATATTACACCCACGGATACGTGTGACTGAAGGGCAACACTTCTAGGTAATTAGCAAAGGGAGAGAGATTGGGTGGGTTTGACTACGTAGAGACTTGTGGAACGCCTTGCTGGAAAGCGGTGATTGAGACGGAACCAATATTAAGCTTTCAATAGGGAAGGAGATCGGTATCTAATAAAGAACGATCCGCATGGAGACGTGACAAGCAATTGTATTATACAGTACATCCGTTGCTTGTTCCGAGAGACTTTTCCCACTTACCACCAAATGAGGCGGAAAGGACTTCCTTCCTCTGGACTATAAATTTCTACAGGTTCTGAGTTTAAAAGTGAGGCGGTGATTCTGAGTGTGTTTAGACTTTAAAGCCTTGGTTAGATGTCCAATTCTGTCCTTCCTCCTAAAACCACAGTGATGGAAAGAAGTAGAGTGCAGATTTATTAGAACGATACCAGGGCTGGTTTCAACCCACCTCATCTAATCTCTACTCTACAACAACCACAACAAAGTGACATTTGTATAGCGCCTTTCATGTCAGGAGGACGTCCCAGGGCGCTGGACGGTTACTGCTTCAGATCCGAGCTGAGGGGGTGGGGGAGGGAAGGATGCATTTGGTGTGTGTGTGTCTCTCTCTCTCTCTCGCCTTCTTTCTCTCGCTCTCTCTTTGCGCAAAAAAATTTGGGTTTTGTGAAGGTCTTAACGGCATACCTGGAGAATGAGTGTGCCTGGGAAACAGCATTAGGAAAGGTTGATGTAGAATGTGCGACAGGCTCAGGCACGCACAGCGAGCCACTGTGGGACTCTATATGAACAACTCGTTTTGTAGTTCTTGCCTGGTTAAATATTCACTCTTTTACAAAGAAACTCTGCGCTACATTAACATACAGTCCATTTTCTTTATACACCCAACCACGGACCATCAAGGTTTGACACACTTTTTCTCCAGGACCCTTCACTTCGGTGGTTCCATGGGTCACACCAAATACCCCTCCTTTCCCTCCACCCTCCCCATAACCTGATTCCCGACCCCAGCTCGGGTCTGAAACACTGACTGTCCGAAGTGAAAGGCGCTGTACGCATGTCGTTTTGTTGTTGTTGTTGTTGTTGTACTTGTACACGGATTTACAGCGTGGAAACGGGCTGTTTTGACCCAATAGACAATCCATTTCGCAATGAGGCGCTTTGAGGCGTTATATTAAATGAAATTATTTTTAATCACATTGAATACAATACTGTCTTATTCTCTAATACCATCTTTGCCGTTTGCTGATCCGATTCATTTTAAATGCCCCCAAATGTCTCCTTCACTCCGGCAGATATCCCTGTTGCATATTGTCTCAACGAGATGAGTGGCAATTGACTGAGACAAGTTGAAAAGATGATGGAGTGGCGGGTGGGGGGTGGGGAGTGCGACTGGAGGAATTTGGAATAGAGTGTGAAAGAGGTTGATCTGATAGAAGTCAACTTGTAACATTTTGAATTAAAGGACTGAGTTAATCTATATTGTGCTTTTGTGGATTAAAAAAACGTTCGTTAAAGTGTTCCTTCCCAGCTCTCTGGGAGACAACGTTACTGTCCATTTGCTGCCTCGTCACAACTCATTCAAGGCCCACCTCAAGATCTGAAACAGCAATAAAATTTCACGTCGGGAGGATGTCTCGAGGCGCTGGACAGACAGTATTCCGGATCCGAGCTTGGGTAAGGATTGGAGAGGGTAGAGGGGTGGGTGGAGGGCGGGGTGGGGTGGGGGGTTAGAAGAGTGTGCTCAAAGGCCTACCTCTTCGACCACACTTTTAGTCATCTTTCCCTACCCCATCCCCCTTAGCTCCCAGCCCGAAGCACAAATGCCAAACCAGTATGAATGTATAAATATAAATATAAATTCATATCAAACTGAACCGTTGTCCCATCGAATGAAATCCCAAAAGAGAAGTTTCTCACAGTTAATTCTCTCAAATCTTTACATTATACAATTCATTTTACAGTACTGTGAAGCACTTTGAGATGTCGATAAGATGTATATATATCAAATGCAAGGATTAGTATTATTATTATTATCTGAAACGCTTTACCATTGGAGGAAAGGGCAGGGAAATGCCATCAAAATATTTGCCAATTAAAAGAAAACAGATGATAAAACAGGCTTGAGGGCTGAACAGATTCATGTTCCTATATTTAATTGTGGTGAAACTTTTGTATCAGTATTTACATGGAGTTTGGTCCACTTCCCTACTAGTAGTGGTGCCTGTTTAGCATCAGCGATAGCAAACAAATCACTTCTATGTGTTCTTTGCAAATCATTTGCGTATTTAGGAAGCAATCTGGCACTTTCAGCACTCCAGTCATTTTCAATTTGCAAATGAATGAGCCATCATTTGCAGTTTCTGTCGTAAATACCTCTGTCGCCAATTATTTCCCTGAAGAAACTGAGTGCGCGGGAATCGGTTAAAGAAAGGCAGACACCACAGCCATTATCCTAGGCATTTGAGGCGACAATTCAATCTGACTGTGGCTGACAATGTACAGCGACTTGTAAAAAAAAAATCCATTGAAACATAAAAATGGAAATAGCTTCGTAAACGACAGGACCTGGGTTCGATTCCCGGCCGGGGTGAAACCTCAGGCAAGTTTATTTACTCCACACGTCTGCCTCTGTTTGCCTGGCAGTAAATAGCAGGAACTCGGTGGTTAGTCAATTGGTGGATCATTTTCCAGACGGGCAATAAGTCATTTTAAAGAATCCATAAATTCAGTGGCTCAATCCACAACACGCTGCTGCGTGTCTGTCGGCTTTTTTCCCGTGAAATGTAGTCAATTCGCTTTGCAGTGTATTCCATCAAGTGCTTTGAGACGTCTTGAAGACGTGGAAAGGTACTATATATCACATTCAAGGATAATGTTAAACCGCAGTGTATAATGTATACATCACGTCAACTCTTTTCAACTCTCTCGTTGGCTGGGAAAGGAAGGCTTTAACGCGAGAGAGAGAGAGTTTCTGCTCAAGTGATCGGCTTCTAATCTGTTGCTAACAAACCATTATCTGCGGCAAACACAAACCTGACAGTGAGGCTCATTTCCGTATTGTTGAACAATCTTTTATTGTGTTTTAATTGCTTGAAATAACCAGTTATTGTGCTCGGATCCGTGTATTACGCCCTAATTGTATGATGGATGAAAAACAATTATCTCCACAGTATTATCCGAGTGAAGCTCATTTCCATGTTAACGAGGCCACTCTTTTGTAGACGCTTAAATTGATGTCATTTGATGGGAGAGACAGAAGAAATCTTTCCGCGTAAGTCCCCCCCCAATTCATGCGGGTTTGCACACAGAACAGGAAACGCCGGTTGTAGAACAGCCCCCGATGACGCTGCCTGGTGGGAAGGGTGCAAGTTGTTGTTATTTTAGCGTCAAACCAACTGAGATCCCCCACGAGGGGCTGTGGAGTTCATTCCCCCGCTAAGGCTTCTCCTGCAGCAACAGCGAACACAACAAGTAAATGCCTTCACGTGACAACTTTCACTTCAGGAGGAATTCCCAAGGTGCTGGACAGTTGAGAGCCTCTACCTGGATTTGGGGGAAGGTTGGAGCTAATGGGATCGGGCGGGCACCTTTGGGTGATATAATAATATAATCCTTACATTTTGAGATAGTGCATTTTTCACATCTTATCGACGTCTCAAAGCGCTTCACGGAACATACTGTCAAGTGAATCGACTGTATATTTGTGGGCGAAACGCGGCAGCCAATTGTGCACAGCAGCGTTCCCCACAAACAGTTACGTATTGAAAATGACCAATTTTTATTATTGTGTTTTTTTGGGGGGAGGGATTATTATTAGGTGTGTGTGTGTTTGTGTGTGTGTGTGTGTGTGGTGTGTGTGTGTGTGTGGAGTAAGGAAACTTGCCTAAGGTTTCGCCCTGCACCTGCCTGGATTCGAAACACAGGTCTCACGCTTGTAAAGGCGAGTGAATACTCCAACCACTACAGGAGCTAACTCTAACAGCGATGAGTCAAGGGAAGGTAGTTCGAAGAGGCGGAGTGACGGCAGCTATTTTCAAGGCTGTTTCGCTATATTCCTATGTTGAAGGAAAATATCTAGTTTCGCCCACATAATATAGGGTCAATTCACTTTGTGGTACATTCCGTAAAGTGCTTTGAGATGACTCGGAGACCTGAAGAGACTCTATCTGAAACACAAGGATTATTATTATATATTATTATTATATATTATTATCCCTTTGGCCCACTTCACCGGATAACACTGTAGAGGGCGGTGACTTTGTTTTTGAGCTGTCATGAAGTGCTTTGAGATGTTATCCAACGCAAACAACCACAACCAAATTGAAACCAAATTGGCGAAAGGTCCTGCGGCGATGCGGTTTGTTGTTGTGATCGTGTTGTGAGCGGAGTTCCTGTAGCTCAGCGGTTATACACACACACACACACACACACGAATGATCCCTCACGAAGAAAATAAAATAACAAGTCACTTCAATCCACACCTATGTTTGCAGGGGGGACGCTGCCGCGCGCAATCGGCTGCCGCGAATCTCTTGATAGCTTTGGGACGTCTAGACGACGTGAAAAGCGCTATATCAAGTGCAAGGTTTATTATTATTATTATTATTATTATTATTATTATTAGTCACACGACTGCAGACAGATGGTGAGATCTACAAACTCACCGTTGCCTCGTGACCGCACTGTATCTGCCTGAGGTGAATGGCTGAGGGAGCTTTGCGTAGGTTCCATTGCATTGACTTTGCTAGCGAGCAAGTGTCGTGCACAACGCACAGGAAAGAGGAATAAAGCGCAAACCGAGTGCAAGGACACGGATGACGTCCGACTGTGGGATTGCCCAACGTGAAACAACTGTTATCCTCCACATTGAAGGAGAACTGAGTAATTCGAACCCACCCAGAACAGCCCATGTCAATGGTAAATCATCTCACCATATCTCATTGTTGGGAGAAGCGTCACGGCTGAGAGTGAGAGAGAAGGAGGGAGAGAGAGAGAGAGAGAGAGAGAGAGACAGAGGGGACAAAAGCATTCTGTCCCCGCCCTGAAACCTTACAGGTAGACACAGGTGAGCATTGAGTTTCTAACGCAGTCTACCTGGGTCTGTGCGCTGAACACAGAGGAAGAAAACACACTCCAGACAGAAGAGGTAAGAGCCTAACACGAGACAAAAGTTTTTTTTTTTACTGTTAATGTTCTTACAAATTCAAACCCCCCCCACAAATATATACAGTCAATTCGCTTTACAGTATATTCTGTGAAGCGCTTTGGGACGTCGATAAGATGTGAAAAGCGCTATATCAAATGCAAGGATTATTATTATATTATTACATTATATATCGTTCACACAATGAACAAGTTGCAGTGGAGCAGATAGAATAACAATAATATTAATAATATTAATAATAATCTTTGCATTTGATTCAGCGGCTTATCACGTACATTGAAATGCACTTTACAGGATATATTGTAGAGTGTGTTTTGTGGTAGAAACGTGGCAGCCAATTATGCACAGCAGTGTCAATGCAAACACCCGTGGCATTGAGTGACCAAATTATGACTGATTTTTTTTTAAAGGAATTATTATCGCGCGAAAAATAATTCACTACTCGACTAACAACCAGTGGGTTCCTACTTACTGTTAGGTCGACAGAAGGGTGTGGAGTAAGGAAACTTGCCTGGGATTTTTGTCCAACCCAAGTGTCATATATCAATCACCACCTCGCTCGCTGTCACAGTATCTTACAGCGCAGACACAGGCCATTTATCTGTCTGGCTCAGTTGATTAATGTCTTTGATTCTGCGGCAAAGTTTTGTGGGTCAAAGTCCTAATTCGGTAAATCATCTAGTCTGACATTGCAGTATAGTATAGGTGGGGGGGGGGGGGGGGGGGGGGGAGTGGGTGGAAGGAGAGTGGGGTGGGGGGCAGCCTCTAAATGAGATAACAATAATAATACTAATACTAATAATCCTTCCATTTTTATATAGCTTTTTTCACATCTCATCGACGCCTCAAAGTGCTTCACAGAATATACTGTCAAGCGAATTGTCAAGTGATTATCATATTTGTGGGCGAAACGCGGCAGCCAATTGCACACAGAGGCGTCCCCACAAATAGTCGTAGATTGAAATGACCAATTTTATTATTGTTTGTTTTTTCGGACAGAATATCATTAGGCGCGTGTGTGTGTCTGTGTTTGTGTGTGGTGTGTGTGGGGTGTGTGTGTGTGTCTGTGTGTGTGTGGTGTGTGTGTGTGTGTGTGTGGAGTAAGGAAATTTGCCCCAGGTTTCGCCCTGATCTGCCTGGATTTGAACACAAGTCTCACGCTTGTAAGGCGAATGGTTAAACTGAGATCTTATCTCTTTGTTAGCTGGGACGCTACCTTGCGTGAGTGGGGTGGGGAGGGGGGGGCTATATATAGATGCAAGTTGTTGTTGTTTGTTTATTTCCGCAACAAAAAACATTCATTGATCCAGTCGTTAATGTTCAAAGCACAAATTCTGACTGAAGGCAGCTGTGTGTAATATTAGATACTCTGGGGGGGGGGGGGGTGGGGAGAGAGAGAGAGAGAGAGAATTCCTACCCAGGTGCAGATTTACTCTGTTTATGTAATACTACAGTGTGTCTGAATTTTGACAAATTCCAAAACATTGTCTAAATTTTTTGATGCCAGTTCTTTTCAGAAATGCATTAAAACCAGCATCAAAAAGTTGATATTCAACTCACTAAATTGCCAACTTCTGGACACTGTTTCCACAAACGGAATAAAAGTGTTTTGTCCCCGACTGAATATGGGATCTCAGTGTGGAACAGGGAGCTAAAATCTATTCATTTTCCTCTGCCGCTATTTGAAAAGAAATAATCAGAATAAGAATAATCCTTGCATTTGACATGGCGCTTTTCACGTCTTCTAAGGCACTTCACGGAATATCCTGTAAAGTGAATTAACTGTATATCTGTGGTGCGAAAAGGGTGTTTCTCTCTCACTGAGCCCTGTCCCAATAATCCCTCGGATAGAATGAGTCACTCAACTTCGTGGCTGTGTGTGGGTCGTTGCTGAGCTTCAAGACAAACACACTCCTCACAATCGTGCCCCTAGCGCAGTTTAGATCATTCATATCAAAACAAAGCTCCCCGAGCTTCCACTCTACTCTCTGAGGGAAATCGTGACGGTTATTTTTTTCTTTCATCTCTCCCCCCAAAATCTGCAACAATGCGCGGATTATTCATTTCACAATTTGTGGGGTCACACAAGTGAGATTATCGGATCATAATCTCGCTGACAGCTCAATCCCTTCCAGCTCACACCCCAAAGGGATCTAGGTCAGATATTGACGGCAGACAATCATATTTATTTAAGTGCCTACAATCATTAAGATGTCTCAACATAAAGATATATCTCAATATAGAGATATAAAAGATGTAAATCAAACTTGTTGCTGTTGTTGTCTCAGTGTTTCAGGCGGATTGCTGTAGCATTTTATCTTTCTGGTGTTTGCTCACAGTCGAGTGAAGCGACACAAATATCTGGAGGAGCGAAGGATTCCGTGTTTATTTATTGGTGAACTGTGCTTTGGGTCCGAGACTTGTTGAAAACCAAGTCTGAGCATTTCTAAACTGAGCTGAGAGTTCCAAGTATCCGACCCGCATCTGGAAATTGCGGTGTCTTGGAATGGACGGCTTTCTGTGTGGAGCTCCTGTAGCTCAGTGGTTAGAGCGTTCGCCTTACAAGCGTGAGAGACCTGTGTTTCGAATCCAGGCAGGTCAGGGCGAAACCTTGGGCAAGTTTCCTTACTGCACCCACACACAGGCGCCTAATAATAATCCGTCCAAAAAAAACACAATAATAAAAATTGGTCATTTTCAATCCACGACTGTTTGTGGGGGGGACGCTGCTGTGCGCAATTGGCTGCCGCGTTTCGCCCACAAATATACAGTCAATTCACTTTACAGTATATTCTGTGAAGACGCTTTGAGACGCCGCTATATCAAAAATGCAAGGATTAATATTATTATTATTATCTTATTCTGGAAAGAATTAGGCACAGGTTGGAAAGAGCCAAGGCTTTAGGCTGGGACTCCAGAGTTTGTGTTAGGGTAACTGTTGGAGCCACATCAGTTAAACCACACAGCTTGCCATATTATTTACCAGGACATCAGGTGAAACTCCTGCCTCTATTTGAATACGACAACAACAAAAACAAAATGACATTTATAGAGCACCTTTCACATTGAGAGGAAGAGGCCCAAAGTAACTGAAGGAGAAAAAATGTGGTATCTGATGCGATCGTTTGCATTTTCACCTTGATGTCGCTTTGACTGCATGAAGTCTCCCACTCCCTCTTATTATTGGTTTGAAATTCGCTGATTTCTCAATAGATTAAACCTGCGTCATTCACCCGGTGAGTGTCTGCCCTTGGCGTTTCTGCAATTCATTTACTCAACTTCGTTGTATAAATTTCATCACTTTTTGAAACATCTCTCACGTGTAAGAGGCAATTTGAATGGATGACTATTGGAAGACTAATTCTTGGTTTATATATTTCATATCGTACATTTAGCCCACAAAATACACAGTCACTCCGCTTTGCAGTATACTCTGTGAAGCGCTTTGTGTTGTCTCAATGACGTGATAATCGAATACAATGATTATTATTATTGTTAGGATGCAGGTAACTTTGCAGTAAATTATGGGTTTCGAAGAAAAGCGTTTTAAAACACAAATAGCTGAATTTGTTTAAGAAGCTGCGTTTTGGTAGGCGATGGTAGGCGATAACTGAGAATAATAACATTCTTTGCATGTGATATAGTGCTTTTCTCGTCTTCCAGACGTCTCAAAGCACTGCACAGAAGATACTGTAAAGTGAATTGACTGTATATATGTGTGGGCGAAACTGTGCAGTCAATTGTGCATAGCAGTGTCCCCTACAATCAGTGATCAAATCGTTATTAATTTTTGAACGATTATTATCCCCCAGAAAAGTGATCCGCTATTCGACTGCAACCGGGTTCCTACTTACTGCTAGGTAAACGTGAGGAGTAATGAAACTTGCCCCAACATTTCGCCCTGCCCGGGAATCAAACCCAGGTCCCTCTCGCTTGCCACACGGGTACTCTAACCACTGAGCTACTAGGACTTGACAGCAATGACTGATAAGGGAATAGACGAGTGGAGCCATTGCGTGAGATGTAACAAAGAGGGTGTGAGCTTCACGAAAGTTCATACAAACACTTGCTTAGAAACTAGTCTGGTTGGTTCCCTAAAAGCAAAAATCCACCGGATCGCAAGAATGCTTTGCCGGTCTGAACACATCCAGACATATCTCTCACCCTCCTGTTTATCTACAGAGCCATCCCAGCAACTCATTTCTCCCTTTCTGGCTTTTTGTCCCCGGTCGATCTTGTGTTTTTTAACCATTAAAGCCGAAGTCAGCGCAGATCAAACAACAGCAAGCGGTTAAATCAATAATAAATAATAATAATAATATTATTTCCTTGCATTTGATATAGCGCTTTTCACATCTTCTAGGCGTCTCAAAGCGCTTCACAGAATATGCTGTAAAGTGAATTGACTGTATATTTGTGGGCGAAACGCGGCTGACAATTCCGCCCAGCAGCGTCCCCCCCCACCAACAGTCATGGATTGAAATGACTAATTTATTATTGGCTTTTTGAGGGATTTATACTAGGCGTGTGTGTGGAGTTAAGGAAACTTGCCCAAGGTTTCGCCCTGACTGGAATTGCACCCAGTTCTCTCGCTTGTAAGGCCAAGTGCTCTAAACGCTGAGTTATCGCACTCATATTTTCATCTGGTAGGAACAACAGTTGCACTGTGAACGACATATCGCGTTTCAAACCCTCGATTCATCTCCCATTCGATTTATTATTTACAATAACCCCTCGTTTTAAATTTGATATTGCCGTCTGATTCCAACAGCTCTGTTTTCCTTTGAGGATCGCTTTTTAACTGCTTTGCACAATCGCGCTCATGCAACCCCAGGAGCTGGGTGTAACCTTGCTGTCTTTCGCTTGTTGAAGGGTTGAATCCTGTCGATTGAGCAATAAACGAACGGGTAGATATCCAGCCAAGATGCGTTTGTCACCTGGACCTGTTCTCCTCTGCCTCTTCTGCGTTAGCCTGGCCGGGCTGGCAACAGGTAAGCCGGAGATGGAGGGAGGAAGGGAGGGAGGGAGAGGGCGAGGGAGGGAGGGGGGAGGGAGGGAGGGAGTAAGGAAGGGAAGGAGGGAGGGGGGGAGGGAGGGAGGGCCTCTTTGCTTCATCTCCTTCACCTTTCCCTCCCAGCCTGCTCACTCGCTCATTCCCGCGCACGCTTGGTATGTGTTTCGACGTTCCAATTGAGATGTTATACCACTGGTGAAGCGCTCTGAGATGCTATCGTGCGTGAATGGCTCACTCTCGAGACCCTTGCGGCCTTGCCCCTTCCTAACTCTCTGACCTGCTGACCCCAACCCCCATCAATCAAGCCATCCCTCCGCTCCCTCCTCTCCCTCCGCTCAGCGGGCTCCGGCCTGCTCCACGCCTCCCGTCCAACCCTCCCTACCATCGGTGGATGGGCTTTTAACCTCCCTGACCCCAGCCTCTGGAACTCCGTCCCACAATGCCTTCGTCTCGCTCCTTCCCTTACCCCCTTCAAGGTCCAACTCGAGACCAACTCCTTTTTGACCGTAGCTTCAGACACCCTCCTGGCTTCTCTGTCCCCTCCCTCACCCCAACCCTTCCCCCCACTCCCACCGCCACCGCTCCCCCATGATCGGGTGCCTGACCCCTGACTGTTCAGCGCCTTGGGACATCCTCCCGACATGAAAGGCGAGTCTACAACTGTCATTTTCTTGTTGTCCCTGTATATCAATACAAATTGTTGTCGTTGCTTATGTTGTTATTGGTCACTCCCCCACCCTTTTCCGCCGAACTTTGCGTCAAACCCGTCAATGTGAAGAACTCTGAAGCGTTGTGGTACATTGGCGAGCACGCCATTAATTAAAGTGTTGTTGTTATGTCTGAGTTTGTCAGGGTTGATGATCTGTCTCCCTTCAAAAATGGTCCTTAAAGGCAAAGGCCTAAAATTAAACAATTAAAACAAGGAGGAAAGCAAGACACTTGATTATACACAGCAATCCAGACCTGCCTAAGAGACGCATTGAGCTAAACACAAAACACTGCAGATGCTGGAAATCTGAAACGAAAGCAGAAAGAGAGAGCTGAGAAAAACCTTGGGCAGGTCAGGCAGCATCTATGGAGAAAGGGAAGAAAAAATAAGTGAGTCAACATTTCCGGTCCATGACCCTTCATCAGAACTGAACTGCTGAAGGGTCGTGGACCCAAAACGTTGACTCACTTTCCTTTTCTCCATAGATGCTGCCTGACCTACTGAGTTTTCCCAGCTCTCTCTCTCTCTTGTTTTTATTTAAGAGACATTGAGTTTCGTTTTGGCAGTGAAACGAGACTCCAGGTTATGGAATGGATGTCGGACTGAATAAAAGGACACATTTTGTCTTCTCACCCGTGACTCTAAAACAACTTGTGTTTGTGAAGAGTCTCCGGGCGTTGGTGGAAAAATGGGCGAGTTGGAAGCTTAGCCAGAGATTGGAAATATATATAAAATGGCAGCGTTGAGGAGACTGGTGAGGAGGGGCACTCGAGAAGTCCAGGTGGGAGGTTGACGCAAGCGTAGATGAGAGTTTGAGCAGCGTTGCGTGTAAGGTAGGGTCCATGAAGCAGTTGCTGAAAACACTTCGCCATTACTGACTGAGTTTGGAGACTAAAATACCACAATCCACGCAAAAGTCCTGGCTAAATTCCATAGGTCTCTTTTTCCAGCAGGAAAATGTTTCCTGTGTAATTAAGCAGAGTGGAAAACAAACCTTTCATTTGGCCCGTATAACTGATTAGCCACAGACCCGCCTCGTCCCTCACTCTGTATTTCCCATCACTGCTACTATAGACTTGCGAGATCAATAGCAGAAAGTGGGAGCTCGGAGGAAAGCTTGTAGAGGTTGAGACTCTTGACATTGGGAGTAGGGAAGGCCGAGGATATAAAAGCCAGTCTTTTTAAGAGGCAAAAAAGTGGTGAGGAGAACTATTTTAAGACGAGAGGGTGTGAATTTAAGATTCCATCTCAGAGCGTGAAAGGGCAAGTTAAGGGTTGCAATTTCCTGACTCAGTGGCAGTTAATCTTTTGATGAATAACATTAACAGAATACAGAAAATAACATTTGTGTGTATTTCTTTCTGACAGGTAAACACGGTCAGGATCACCACAATGAGGTAATGAATTTTAATGAACTACTCTAAGGCCAAACATCCAATAATGCTGAAAGACATTCAAGGGGAGAGACTTCTGGTCTCAATTGTTTCCTGCCCCTCTGCAATAACTTATTCTCTCTCGGACCTAGGGCTTAGAAACTCCTTCCAGCCCTCAGTCATCCCGTTTTCCCACATCTCGCACACCCTTTCGCCCACAAATATACAGTCAATTCACTTTACAGTATATTCTGTGAAGTGTTTTGAGACGTCTAGCAGACGTGAAAAGTGCTATGTCAAATCCCGGGATTATCATTGTTAATGAATAATAAGAATTCTTGCATTTCACATAACGCCTCATCACGTCATTGAAATATCTCAGAACACTCCACAGCGGATGACCTCAAGTGAGTTGACTGTGTATTTTGTGGGCAAAATACGGCAGCCGATTGCGCGTAGCAATGATTAATATTATTATTATAATTATTACTGTTATTATGAGGCAATCTCGGCCCAACACTGGGAAGAATTCCCTTTCCTTTCCGTTGAATGTGTCAAGTTTAAGCAGTGTTACGTTTTACGGTAACATGGAGGTAAAGGTTAGCTTTCACAGCTCCTGTGGCTCAGTGGTTAGTGCGCTCGCCTTACAAGCGTGAGACCTGTGTTCAAATCCAGGCAGGTCAGGGCGAAACCTTGGGCAAGTTTCCTTACTCCACACACACACACACATACGCGCCTAATAATATCCCTCCAAAAAACCCACAATAATAACATTGGTCATTTCACTCCACGACTGTTTGTGTGGAGGACGCCACTGTGCGCAAACGGCTGCCGCGTTGCGCTCACAAATATACAGTCAATTCACTTTACAGTCTATTCTGAGAAGGGCTTTGAGACGTTGATAAGATGTGAAAAAGCACTATGTCATATGCAAGGATTATCATTTCTATTATTGTAAAGCTGCATGCGAAAATGATCGCTGGGTGTGTTCCCATTGTTTGAACTGCAGATGTCAGGCAAGTGCAACGGATGGGAAATGGAACTGAGAGGCAACTTGAGTGAGTCAGGAAACCTCACCGAATACCTTGGAGATCTGGGTGACAAACTTAATCTACTGAGACCGGGTTGCGTCCAATCTTTCAGCCTGAATATCACTCTCTCGAATCTGAATGAACTGTAAGTGACAGATGTTGTCTGTTGGCGAGGTTTTAACTAGTTTATTCAATGGGAATTTTTTTTTTGTCATGTCCCTTTCTGTCCACTCCACTGTAACCGGAGAGGATTGGTTTGCGGCAATGTAATACCATGCAAAGTTACATTTTTGTAATCGCACTTTTGACGTCGGGAGGACGTCCCAAGGCGCTGAAATTCTCTCAAAACTTGACACGGTTTCGCCCACAAAATACACAGTCAATTGACTTGATAGTATGTTCTGTGAAGCGCTTTGAGAAGTCTCGAAGGAGTGAAAAGACGCTACATCAAATGCAAGTATTATTATAATTATCATAATTGTAATAACAGTGGAGCTCCTGTAGCTCAGTGGTTAGAGCGCTCGCCTTACAAGCGTGAGACCTGTGTTCGAATTCAGGCAGATCAGAGCGAAACCTTGGGCAAATTTGCTTACCCCACACACACACACATACACACACACACACACACACACACCTAATAATAATCAGTCCAACAAAAAACACAATAATAAAATTCGTCATTTCAATCCACGACTGTTTGTGTGGGAGACGCTGCTGTGAGTAATTGGCTGCTGCGTTTCAGCCCACAAATACACAGTCAATTCACTTTACAGTATATTCTGTGAAGTGCTTTGAGACGTCGATAAGATGTGAAAAGCACTGTTTTCAAAATGCAAGGATTATTATTATTATATAGTACATATGTTGGGTGTGTAGAAGAGCTCTGGTTAGAGAAAGCCCACTCTGAGAGTTTCCATCCATTACAGGATGAAGGTTTTGGCTGAAAGATACGACAACTTGATCCCTGGTACCAGGAAACAAGTTTACAACTGGGTGAAATCGATCTGCGTGGAAGCAACCGGTCTTTCCAGACCTGAGCATGGGAAGCCAGAGGACACGGGCAAACCCAACAAGATGAAACAGCATGCGGACAAAGGCAAAGGTGAGATAACTAAGATAGGAATTTGATCTTTGCCAAATGATGGATGCATCCAGTATCAATATTTATTCCTGTCATGCGAATGTGCACTTTGTGGGTGAACATTCACCCACAAAGTGCACAGTCGATGAACTTTACTGCATATTCTGTGAAGCGCTTTGAGACGTCTTGAACACGTGATATTATATCAAAGGCTTATTATTATTACCATTATTATATATTAAAATTGAGCTCCTGGAGCTCAGTGGTTAGAGCGCTCACCTTACAAGCGTGAGACCTGGGTTCGAATCCAGGCAGATCAGGGTGAAACCTTGGGCAAGTTTCCTTACTCCACACACACACACACACACAGACATGCGCCTAATAATAATCCGTCCAAAAAAAAACATATTAATAAAAATTGGTCATTTCAATCCTCGGCTGTTTGTGGAGGAGCGCTGCTGTGAGCTATTGGATGCCTTGTTTCGCCCACAAATATACAGTCGGTTCACTTTACAGTCTGTTGAGACGTTGACAAGATGTGAAAAAGCGCTTTATCAAATGCAAGGTTTATTATTATTATTGCAATTGTGCATTATTATTTGCTGTAACCCACTGAGCGACAACTGTTGTCTGGGTTTCCTTCTCTTCAGGTCAAGATGGAAAAGGCAACTGGATAACTTTGGAAGTTCTTCTGCTACTCGATCGCTTCATTGTCCAAGCTCCTGCCCCCACCTTGAAGGGCCTGGGCGGAGATAAAAACAGCACGGTAATGGTCTAGTACGGGAAAAAAAACTGTGAGGACTAACATCTCTCCCTTGTCATTTTGGAGATAATTTTTACTTAAAAATATCTATTTTTTTTACAAACACAATGGAAAACATCGACAAGAATTACATCAAAATAGGGAGGTGTGCGGACGGACGGTCCTGGCATTTTACAGTATAAACCTGTGAAGGACTTTGCGACGTCCTCCCAAATATAAGGACCATTTTTTAAATTGTTATTCTCATTTTTTTCCCCCCACTCTCTGCAGATTTGTCAGTTTATCAACAGCTCCTCTGACCTGTTGGACAGGCTGCATGACCTTGTACCAGTCCAAGCTCGTCTCCTGCTGGATGGAGTTAATCAATGTACCAATGTGAGAATCATGGATCCCAAATTCTTCGACAGGTGTGCTTATCTCTCAGTCTGGTTATCTTATCAGCCAAACCACTTGTACTTGTGGAGCTCCTGCAGCTCAGTGGTTAGAGCGCTCGCCTTATAAGCGTGAGACCTGTGTTCGAATCCAGGCAGATCAGGGCGAAACTGTGGGCACGTTTCCTTACTCTACACACAGACACACGTGAGCACCTAATGATAATCCCTCCCAAAAAAAAACACAATAATAAAATTGGTCATTTCAACCACCACCGTTTTGGGGGACGCTGCTGTGCGCAATTGGCTGCCGTATTTCGCCCACATATATACAGTCAATTCACTTTACAGTATATTCTGCGAAGCGCTTTGAGACGTTGAAACAATGTGAAAAGCGCTATATCAAATGCAAGAATAATCATTATCATTATTATAACGAGTTAAGGAATAGAATCATAGACTTAGACAGCTGATTCTATGATGGGAGGGCAGTGGGGTGGATGTTTTGGAGGAGTGAGTTTTTATTTTAGCCTCTCCTGTGATCGTATCATTAATTGCAGTATAGAATGTGTAACACAGATCATTCGGTTTTTTTCTCCCCCTGTAGGCTCGGTCAGTTGGTGTGTTTCTACCACGCAAAAGACTTGAAATGTCTTGACGATGACGATGTGTATGCTTTAGTGCAAGCGCTGAATAACTGCAGCAATAATGTGCAAGGGGTGAGTGCATGACATTGTCAAGTCCAACAACACTTTGGTCTTCAAGCCATCATTGGAACACAGTGAACTCTCTGAAGTTGTCATTTCCCATCCTGTGTTCTTTGTTTGGATTTTAATCAAATCCATTTAGTCCATCGTGCTGCCGGTGCTGGCTCTCTAATACAGTAATAATAATCATCCTTGCATTCGACGTAGCGCTTTTCACGTCTTCTGGACGTCTCCAAAGCGCTTCACGGAATATACTGTAAAGTGGCTTGACCGTGTGTTTGCGGGGGCGAAACGCGGTGGCCAATTGCGCACAGCGCCGTCCCCCACAAACAGTCGTGGGTTGAAATGACCAATTTTTTTTATTCTTTACCACTCTTTCCTCATAGCCCTGCAATTTTTTGGGGGGGTTTGTTTCCTTTTCAAGTATGTATCCAATTCCCTTTTGAAACTTATTGTTGAACTTCTTTTCGACCATCCTATCACTGCAATGAGCAAATCGGTTGCCACGTTCCCCTACGAAATGTCCAGTGGATCCCCGTGAGGTGCTTTGAGACATTCCCTTGAGGTAATCCTGTACTTTATCAAACCCAGTGATTAGTGGGCGAATCGCGGCAGCCAATTGCACAAGGCCATGTCCCCACCATCATTCTCTGACTTAGTCCCAATTCCTTGTTGAGTTACCAGACACAGAATGTTTCCGCAGATCCTCCACAGACTGGTGAAGGACACAGACGTTGAGAAGCTGACCCCTGAAAAAATCAGCAAGCTGGGAGAAGCCTTGACCGAATTAACAGTCAGCCAAATATCTAACCTGACTGTGATGAATAGTAGTGCGATGAATTCCATTGTTTCTCTGGGTAAAATCAAAAAATGGCCTCGTCGTCTAAGCAGAGTCCTGATCAAAAAGTTCAACGTATTACAAAATGTGAGTGGACATTATTGGAGTGTGTGTGTGTGTGTGTGTGTGTGTGTGCGCGTGTGTGCGTGTGTGCGTGTGCGCGCGTGTGTATATGTGTGTGTCTGTAACTTTGTCTGAGGGAATCTCAACGGGAGTCCTGTAGAGTTGTTTTCTCCCCACTCAGTTTACAGGTCACTTCAGACGTTGTAACTGGCTACATGGTTGGGCTCCTCTATGTTTCAAACTACACACTGATGTCTCTGCTTTGTGCTTTCTCCCACACGCTTAACACTAGTTGACAGCTGATGATTTGATGAGTTTGAAGTCATTGATGAACGGCCTTAATCCGGGGGATTTTGCTAAAATGAACGGGACCAAACTACTGGAGAACATGGAAGATAAGGATGTGCGGGAGTCAACCAAGGAGCTGGGATCATTGACGAAGAGGTCGATCTTGAACACCGTAAGTCATTGCATTACCGTAGGATCGTAGAATGTTAAAGCACAGAGGGAGGCAATTCAGAACATCATGCAAAGAGCTACCCAACTTGTCCCATTCCCTCCAAAACACTCTTACCCCATCATGTAGCTCAGCAGTTAGAGCGCTCGCCTTGCAAGCGGGACACCTGGATTGAAATCTTGGGCAGGTTTCCTTACTCCATGCACGCACGCACGTGCACACACACACACACGCGCGCCTGGTAATAATCCCTCAAGACAACAAATACAATATTAGATTGATCATTTCAATCCACGACTGTTTGTGGGGGACGCCGCTGTGCACGATTGTGACCGCGAATATGCAGTCAATTCACTTGTTGGTATATTCTGTGAAGTGCTTTGAAAACATCTAGAAGATGTGAAAAGCACTATATCAAATGCAAGGATTATTATTATTATTATTATTCAAAGGCCTGCAATTTTTGATTCCTTTTCAAGCACACATCCCATTCGTCAAATCTGTTCCCGCTGTGTGTCTGGAAGACAGTGCGTTCCAGACCGCTTCAACTCCCTGATAACCCACTGAGCTTATTTTCAATCACACAGATCTTGAAGTCCGTAAACGTCAGTTCGGCTCTGCAGAAACTTCCCTCGTCTCTCGTCTCTGAGCTTCCGCTGGGCAAACTACAAAAGGTTGCTGACAATGTCATCACATTAGATTTCCTGAGTCAGAGTAAACCCTGGAAAACCGGCCAGGTCAGTGTTCGGGGGAGAGGGGGCTGTCACTGTGGCGAGAGGGACAGCTGTGTGTTACAGCACAGACTCTGTGTGTGTGTGTGTGTGTGTTAGAATGTGTGCTACACCCCAGACTGTGTGTGTGTGTGTTCTGTGTTTGTGTGTGTTACACTGTGTGCTATATCCTGGGCTGTGTGTGTGTGTTAAACTGTGTGTTATACCCTAGATTTGTGTGTTTATGTGTTGGACTGTGTGTTATACTCTGGGCTGTATGTGTGTATGTTAGACTGTATGTTTTAGCCTGGGCTGTGTGTGTGTGTGTGTGTGTGTTAGACTGCCTGTTATAGCCTGGGCTGTGTGTGTGTGTTAAACTGTGTGTTATAGCCTGGGCTGTGTGTGTGTGTTAGACTGTGTGTTACAGCCTGGGCTGTGTGTGTGTCAGACTGTGTTACACTGATTAAGTCATTCCTAACTTTGCACTGATGCCTTTTCTGTGTTTCTCCATCCAGGCCGTCGCGCTGATTAATCGCGTTAAACAGCAACTCAATAACACCGAGAGCATGGGGTGAGAGCGAGTTATCTCGTGTTTGTACGCTTGAAAAGATTCCTTCAAATGATGTCTCATTCGTGCCTTGGGAGCTGTAAAATTCCACGATTATCTATCATGTCACCTGGCCAGCCAGCTCAGCTCCAAGGAGATATTGCTCACTGTCCATCCGTCTCTCTGCTCCCATTCCCCTCCAAACCACCCACCCAATTTGAGGAGTCAGTCATTGAAGGCTGTGTTTTTTGCTACTTGGTCTCTGAAGTCTAGGGGACTTTCTCTTGTCTCTGTATGAACTGCTCTTTGTTTATGGTCCTCCACAGTAAACTGAAGGACGCGGTGAAAGGAATTGGATGCAAGCTGATCAGCTCACTGAAGGCTGAGGTGGTGAAGACTCTGGCAAGGAATCCGCAAGCGATGGCTGAGCAGGTACGGAGCAGAGAGAGTGTGAGGAGAGCGCATGGAGGGTATATACAGGGACTCACACACAGCCCGGGCTATAACACATACACACGCGCAGTCCAGGCTCCAACACACACACATAGCCCAGTCTATAACACACAGTCTAACACACATACACACAGCCCAGGCTATAACCACAGTTTGACACACATACACACACACACACACAACCCAGGCTATAATACGCAGTCTAACACACACACATAGTCCGGGTTAAAACAGGGAGGGAGGGAGTGTGAAAGCGTGAGTGGAGTTAGTGTGAAAGGCCAGGCAGGCAGGCGGTGGGACAGTTGGTGCTGGACATTGTAAGGTTTATTCTAACCATGTTATTCTGCCTCTCACAGATCCGATGCTCTGCTGCCAGGTTCTTCAAAGTTCAGAAGTCGGAAAATCCAGATTATTTCAGCAATTTGACTGCGAACAAAATCCAAGCGCTGCCTGCTGCCTACCTGATGTTCGAGCCGTAAGTGTTGGCCTGAAATATGGTGTTTTGAGCCGTTCTCTGAATGGAAAAAGACCTCTCTATCAAATACCGGCGGCTAAAATGTCTTATGTTTCAGCTGTACATGTTTTCACTTTCCGATATACATGTCTTACGTATATCTCTAAAAATATTATCTTCATTTCTTTCCGACTTTATTGTACATAATAGAGTCCCGTAGCTCAGTGGTTAGAGCCACTCACTCGCCTAACAAGCGTGAGACCTGTGTTCGAATCCAGGAAAGGTCAGGGCGAAAACTTGGGCAAGTTTCCTTACTCCACACGCTTTAATAATAATTCCCCCCCAAACCCCCCCCCCCACCCCTCCCAAGAAAATTGGTTATTTCAATCCACGCCTGTTTGTGTGGGGGACGCTGCTGTGCGCAATTGGCTGCCGCGTTTCGCCCACAAATATACAGTCAATTCACTTGTCAGTATATTCTGTGAAGCGCTTTGAGACACAGTCTAGAAGATGTGAAAAGCGCTATATCAAATGCAAGGATTATTATTTTTATTACTACAGTGCATTGTAAAGGTATCACAACTTTTTGATCACCCTGTATTTATTATGTATTAAATGGCTGTGAGAAGGTGTGTAAGGTCACTACACCACACGGAGAGCACTATATTATATATATTATAGATAAAGATATATATAGATATATATAAGTTGTTACTTTGTGTGACTGTCTGTTTGTGAACATGTGTTATTTTCAGGCCTATGGATGACTTGAAGCGTATCCCAAAAGCTTTATGCTCGAATATATTGGAACTGCTGAGCCAGACAAACATCACTGTGCTTCCCCGTGTCGCAGCCAGAAGGACGACTCTCCTCGATTATGCCAAGGATTGTTTGGTGAGTTTTTTCCAGACCTCATTTTGGCGGTCAGCCAGGGAGCTGAGATACATGGAAATCCCCCACCACACACGCTATCAATTCACTCGACAGCAAAATACAGAATACACTGTAAAGTTTGTAGGGCTATGAGGAGAGCGCGGGTGAGTGGGATTAATTGGGACAGCTCTTTCAAAGACACAATGTGCCAAATTTGCCTCGTTCTGTTGCTGTGTAAATCTATCGTTCGTTCTACTCACTGGGTGCTTTGCGTTGGAACAGAAAGTGACAGCATCCTCAATGACGGTGGATCAGGCCAACAGCCTGGGACCCCTGGTCTGTGCCTTCTCCGCTGATGAGATCAAGAACATTGACGACACAGTCTTCCCTGAAGTTGTGGACCAGCTCCGTCAATGTGGCCGCTTTGAGGGAAAGAAGAAAGAGGAACTGAGAAACAAGCTCATCTCAACCAATTCGTAAGTGAGAAACAAATAAGACCACTGATCTTGCGTGTTCGATCTCTGCTACAGAGTGCACAAAATGGCTATTGCGTTACCCTACAGATAGCATCACGTTACTCGACAAGCCATTCCGTGTCAGGTCCTCCTTTAAGAGACCTGAACGTTGTAGTAATTTTAATAACTATTAAATTATTTGACATTATAATTATTTGACGTTGGTCGCCAACTAAACAGTCAATTCACTTTATAGAATGTTCCGTGAAGCGCTTTGAGACGTCTACAAAAAGCTGATAAGTGTCTGCATCAAACAGGGGTATTAATATTATTATTATTATTTATTTTAAATGCAAGAATTATCACTATTAAGGAGTCAAATACATCTGTTGGTTTTTTTTGCAGATCTCCCGCAAATTGGACGGTTGACATTCTGAGCCAGTTGGGCAGTCTGCTCGAGGTCCTGAACAAGGAAGACATCAAATTGATCCCAAACAATGTGAGCACACGTACACCAGGGGGAGCTATGCTGTGCGTTACTGTTCATCTAATTCCTTGGAGGACTCCCCTCCGCACCCCACCCCACCCTCCCCACCCCCGCCGTCTCTGAGTCAGATGCTTCTGGGTTCAAGCCCTAAGTCATAACGTATGGAATCAGTTACTCTAAGTGGACATTACAATGAGGCGTCTGTGTTGGGGGAGGTGGGGGGGGTGTGGGCGGGGTGTCGGAGGTCACGGAATATACTCTTAATTGGATTGACTGTGTATTTTATGGGGGTGAATTGGCGGCGGCCAGTTTGCACTCAGCCGTGTCCCACTAACTGCCATGGAGTGATCGAGCAATTGTATTTTGGTGGGGAGAGAGAATTGTCGGATTATCGTTAGTTATTCCAAAAGACTTCACTCAAATGGTATGGCGCTGTATTTAGTACCATTAACATACATTACAAGTCTTAATACAGTATCTTGTGTTTTCTCTCCTCTAGGAGTACATCGCGTCTGTGTTTCAGGAGCTCCTTGCCTCTCACACCCCGCCTCAGGGGTTCATCATTCCCGACTTTAACAACAGCCCCGACTTCTCTCTACTTTACGAGAAGTTCTTTGTTCTTCAGAACGTGTCCCAGGCGAGCAAGCGGCAGCGCAGGGCGACAGGTAGGTGACCACGAGGTTACAAAGACGATAAGAGGTGCGTTGAGCTCAGTGACACGCGAATCCGACAGTAAGGCCTATTCACTCACTGCGTCATGCTGTTATCAGGCCTTTTGGGTGCGACGTTCGGATTTGCAAACGCTGAATGATGAATCTAAAAACCAAGGCTTGTGAGCAAACAGCCTGGGAGAGATACAAATAGTCTTTTATCAGACTTTCCCAACTCTTGATTCACTTAGCTTATTGGCGATCCAGAAGCGAAGATTAACACAAGTGCGGTTTGTGAATATTGCTTTGTTGTTATTAATAATAATAATAATACTCGTATTTGATACAGCGCTTTTCACATCTTCTAGACATCTCAAAGCGCTTCACAGATTACACTGTAAAGTGAATCGACTGTATATTTGTGGGCGAAATAATGTACGGACACTATTCATTCAGTGAAAATGGAGAATCACATCGGAGGAGGAAATGTACTAAAAAATTATTTTTTTTAAAAAAAAAAGCTCAGACATGAATCTTTCTTGTGAACAGAGGGACGACAGGGAACAAAAATCTCTGCGTGTTTTGTTTGCATTTCAGAATGCGCAAGTGGCCCGACCACAGAGCAGATCCTGAGCCTTGGCCAATCAAACAGCTTCTGGAGCGCTGCTCAGCTGGCTTGTTTGACTCCTCATACCTTCTTGGACTCGCTGGAATTGCTGACGGACGTTCCGACTCTCACAGACGAGCAGCTGAAAGTCTTGAAATCCAAAGCCTTGGAGGTGAGGAGCTGAACAGACGACATCAACAACAACAGCTCACACTTGTGTAACGCCTTGCGCCCACAGTAGCGTCACAGAGCTCAGCTGCAGGAATGTTAGGTTGGGCTCAGATACATAAGGGAAGATTCTAGGCAATTTCCAAGATTGTATATACATTTAAATACACAGTCAATGCACTTTATAGTTTATTCCTGTGAAGTGCGTTGAGACAGCTCAAGAAATTACACATAAAATGCTCTTAATGCCTACAATTTCCACACATAGTATAAAATGGCCACAGCGCGATTGGGTGGGAACAGGCCCAACGCTGCCTCTCACTCACCTGCCTCGACCTTCCCTCCTCAGGCTTACGGCTCAAGCTTCACAAACGACCAGATTGCCTCCCTGGGGAAGGTCTCGCTATTCTTCACTGAGGCTGAAATAGAGCAATATTTCACGAAGATTGACACCGACACCATTGGTGCAATTTCCAAGTACAAGGAGTGGGCGAGTGAGAAGGTAAGAAATCCCCTTTCCAAACCGCCAGTCGGTCTGAGGCCAAATCCCTTGTCGGTTCCTCCGGATGCACCAGAGAAAATGTAATTCGCCTAAACTCAGAGTGTGCTTTATACTCCCACTGCCCCTCTTCTACTCACCCTTAATCTCTGTTCTCTTTTCCCCTCATGTGTTCGTTCCAACGTTACCCATTCTGGTGGGTTTTTTCTTGCTCAACCAAGTGTCTGACACCAGAAATCTACCTCATTTGTTCACGAAGCAAACAATATTTTCTGCTTCCGCCATCTGTCGTCCAAGGCAGCTAGCTCTGCTCCATAGGTTTACTGCTCGCTCATCGAAGTAGTGTTTTGGAAGGGAAACCTGCGGAGAAAGAAGCATTTTACATTTCGAGACAGGGCGGTGATGATTTGCAAACTTTTTTTTTTGCGAAACAGTATTCAACTCAAGCCAAGTTTATTGTGGAGAAGCTGGTGGCCGGTCAAGGAATGGAGAATTTGAGCAACATTCAACTGAGCAGCCTGGGCTACTTCATCTGTACTCTTAATCAGACCCAAATAAGC
Source organism: Hydrolagus colliei (assembly GCA_035084275.1). Taxonomy (NCBI): domain Eukaryota; kingdom Metazoa; phylum Chordata; class Chondrichthyes; order Chimaeriformes; family Chimaeridae; genus Hydrolagus; species Hydrolagus colliei. The sequence goes on along the minus strand of CM068770.1, from coordinate 4,103,911 downwards.
AAAATTAACGTGTCATCTTTCAGGTAAAATGCCCTGAGCTTGTGTCGCGTGTTCCCATGTATGTGTGTGCGTGCGTGTGTGTATATAAGCGGACTCCAATATGTTTCCACACGCAGGTTTAACATGTGTCTGCACTGGTTTGATATTGGAATTCAGCGAGTTGACTACATTAAACTCCTGATAACTCGTCACTCCAAGGGAAAGGCGGTTCGGTGATTAGTTATCAGGATAAAATGTTATCAGCAAATCTTGATACATTGAGATGAGAATTCACGTGAGGGGAAGAGGAAAGGTAACCGAAGGCACGGTCAAAGAGAAACCTCTAGTATTTGGGTTGAGCGAGAGCAGGAGAGTCATGTACCAGAGTTCTGACACTTCTAGCACTTGTTTCATGTTCCTCAGATCTTCTGCCAAGGACATTGGGGAGAAGGTATGCCCCAATACAGACACACTCTCCGCTCTGAAGGACAAGGCATTAGAGGCATTTATGCCTGTGGGCCAGTGGACAGGTGCTGAGCTTCAGGAGGTTGGAACAATGGCAGGTAAGTGCGTTGGGAGCCACTGAGTGTTCAATACAATATCCATTCCAATACCCAATACCCAGTCAATACTGTTTACATAATAGATCTCGCATTTGTGGTGCCTCTAACATTAAAACTATCCCAAACAGCTAGGAGGTGAATGAGCCATAAGCATGGAGGATCATTAGCCAGGACACCAAGAGAAATTCCCTTCTCTTTCTGAACAATAATACTATCGGATCTTTGACGTCCACCCTGAGCAAACCCCTCAAAGGTGTGGGGGTTTTCCTCAAACCCCCGCACAGTTTTTCACGGCGTTCCCCCAAGGCTCTTTCCTCGGCCCCCTCCTTTTCACCATTTACACGCTCCCTCTGGGCGATGTCATCCGCAAACATGGGGTAAATTTCCACATGCATGCGGATGACACCCAGCTGTACCTTTCTGCCTCATCCCTCAACCCCCAGACCATCGATGTTCTGACAGCATGTCTGTCCGACATCGAGTCCTGGACGAGGGACAACTTCCTCCAATTGAACGTGAGCAAGACCGAGGCCCTCTTGATTGGCTCAAGCCAGCGCCTCCGCACATCGGGCGCTGCCAGCCAGAACATCCAAGGCTGCACTCTCCACCTCACAAAGCCAGTCAGGAACCTCGGCATCACGTTCGACCATAAACTCTCCTTCCTCCCCCACATCCGTGCCTTGACCGGCACCGCTTATTTCCACCTGCGCAACATTGCCAGGCTCCGCAACTACCTCACCCCCCACGCTACCGAAACACTCGTGCACGCGTACATCACCTCACGGCTGGACTACGGAAACTCTCTCCTTGTCGACCTCCCCAGCTCCTCCATTCACAGGCTGCAGGCCATCCAAAACTCTGCAGCCCGTGTACTATCCCGCACCCACCTCCACGACCACATAACCCCCACCCTCGCCCGTCTCCACTGGCTCCCCATCCTCCAGAGGATCGAGTTCAAGATCCTCATCCTCACCTTCAAGGCCTTACACGGCCTTGCCCTGCCATATTTAACCGATCTACTCTCCCCCTACACGCCCACCGGGACCCTCCGTTCAGCAGGACTTGGCCTGCTCCAAGCCCCCCGCCCGAACCGCGCCACCATCGGAGGCCGGGCCTTCAGTTTCTCCGCTCCCACCTTATGGAATTCCATCCCCCAATCCCTCCGCCTTGTTTCTTCCCTTTCCTCTTTCAAGGCCGGTTTGAAGACTTTCCTCTTCGACCGTGCCTTTTGTTCCCCCCCCGAATTTTTCGACCTCTCCTACGTGTTTCACCCCTTCCCGAACACTCCCCTCCCAGCTCGGGTCACACGCCTCCTGTGCAGCGCTTTGGGACGTTCTCCCGACGTGAAAGGCGCTTTATAAGTTTAAGTTGTTGTTGTTGTTGAGCAGGTTGACAGGATCTCAGTTTAACGCCTCGTCTGAAAGGCAGCCAAATAAAATGGAGGGAAGCGAGGCAGAGGGGATGATTTTATTCCTCCATTTCATCTGACCCGCCTGCTCACTCCACACAATAACCAGTTACATATTATTTTAATGGCAGCGAGTCACCAAATGATTGCTTATGCGGTCGGTGTGTGTTTCTCAAATAGGTCCCTAAAGCAGCCGATGGGTTCGAAGACTGGAGAGGTTTAGAATATCTGAGATTCGCACCTATTTTTCCGATGCTCACAAGCCTTTGCTTCCCTTTTTACCCACAGCCGGATTCAGCGCCGAGGAAATAGCTAAACTTCCCATCTCATCGGTGATGTTCTTGCATCCGCAGGCCGTTGCCCTCATGCCTCCCTCCGTGTTCTCGGTAAGTGACCAGTCACTCAATACTGTACAGAGTTACAGTTTGTACAGCAACTTTCGCGTCAGGAGGACATCCCAACTCCGGTGGAAAATGTTGTCCGGGAGCCGGGCTCCTTTCAACACGTTCAGCAACCAGAATAACGACAATCCTTGCGTTTGGTGTCGCGCTTATTATCACGTCTTCCAGACGCCTCAAAGCGCTTCACAGAATATGCCGTCAAGTGAATTGACCGTATATTTGCGGGCGAAACGCGGCAGCCGATCGCGCGCAGCGGTGTCTGTCCGCCCCCCCCCCCCCCAACCCCCCACCCGCACACACACACACACGTACACACACACACACAGAGTCGTGGATTGCGCGACCAAGTTATTAGTTTGCTTTTTGTGGGATCCGTAGCGTATTTCGCCCACCCCCCAAAACAAATCTCAATTCGCTTTACGGTATATTCCGTGAAGCACTTTGAGACCTCTCAACGACGTGATAAGGTGTTAACAACAAATGCCGGGATTATTATTGTTATTATTACAAATTTTATCTCCCCCCTCTCTCCCCGGCTTAGCATTGATCTCCACTACCGAGACGCTACCCTGTGTGCAAGGCGTCGTATAAACACTTGTTGTTGTTATTGTTGTTGATGATGTTTTAGGCAATATCGCTGGAGCAAATCAAAAACTTGGGTATGCAAAACTCTGCCAGTGTGACTGCAGATCAGAAGGCCGCTCTCTCACCAGAACAACTGAACACCTTGAACGGCAACATTAAACTATCTGGAGGTGCAGGTGAGCAGTGACTGTCCATCACCTGGTCTACAGGTGGACCCGATGTGCTCTCTTACCCGAATGGAGCTGTCTTGCGTACCCTGTCATCTAGTTCTTCTCTCTCCCTTTCCCTCCTTCGTTCTTCCCTCCGCCTTCCCTTCCTCCCTCGGTCCTCTCTTCCTTTCCTCGTTCCCCTCCGTGCCTCGGAGTTCCGAGGCGAGTGTTTGGTTAAACAGCTGAGCGTTCCTCGGCCTGGGACGTATAATTTTGGGGATTTAATCACTTTCTTGTGACATCATTTCCAGACTTTACATACGCGCGAAATGCTATCCCAGCTTTTGACCCGGTCGAATTTATACAATGTTACAGATGTTAGTCTCTGAGTGAGTGAGCGAGCGAGCGAGCGAGCGAGCGAGCGAGCGAGTGAGCGAGTGAGTGAGTGAGTGAGTGAGTGAGTGAGTGAGTGAGTGAGTGAGTGAGTGAGTGAGTGAGTGAGTGAGTGAGTGAGTGAGTGAGTGAGTGAGTGAGTGAGTGAGTGAGTGAGTGAGTGAGTGAGTGAGTGAGTGGGCGAGTGGGCGAGTGAGTGCGCGAGTGGGCGAGTGAGTGCGCGAGTGGGCGAGTGAGTGCGCGAGTGGGCGAGTGAGTGAGTGAGTGGGCGAGTGAGTGAGTGGGTGAGTGAGTGGGTGAGTGGGTGGGTGAGTGGGTGGGTGAGTGGGTGGGTGGGTGGGTGAGTGGGTGAGTGGGTGGGTGGGTGGGTGAGTGGGTGGGTGAGTGGGTGAGTGGGTGGGTGAGTGGGTGGGTGAGCGAGTGGGCGAGTGGGCGAGTGGGTGAGTGGGTGGGTGGGTGGGTGAGTGGGTGAGTGGGCGGGCGGGTGGGCGAGCGAGCGTGAGAGCGAGAGAGAGAGCGTGAGAGCGAGAGAGAGAGCGAGCGAGCGAGAGAGAGAGCGTGAGAGCGAGAGAGAGAGCGAGAGAGCGGGAGAGCGAGCGAGCGAGAGCGAGAGAGAGAGAGAACGAGAGAGCGAGCGAGAGAGAGAGCGTGAGAGCGAGAGCGTGAGCGAGAGAGAGAGAGAGAGAGAGAGAGAGAGCGAGAGAGAGAGAGAGAGCGTGAGAGCGAGAGAGAGAGCGAGCGAGTGTCTGAGCGAGTGGCTGCGGTCTTGCTATTGTTATTAAACACCCGGTTCCCAATGGCAAATCGCTTTTAAGCAGTAAATCTGGCTTTGAGATTGTTCTCACTGTTTCTCCTCTGTGTCCTGGGCAGGTTCTCTTCAGCCTCTGTTGGCCACTCTTCTACTGCTGGTCATGACTGCTCTACTTTATTAGAAGGTGGGGGGGAAAATCAGAAGAGACGCAGATGTCACACACATTACCGTATGAAATTTACCGTTGCGGTCGAAATGATGGTGTATAAAACTGCTGTAAAACTACATGTCTGGCATCCTGTAAAGACTGAAACAGGGAGCTGCAAAAGTAAAAATGATAAGGCCGATCGAGGGGGATTTTATTTAGTTCCCTTTAATACCACTAACTAGCCAAGTCTCTGTCTATCTGCCACCAAAGCAGAAATGGGGAAGGTGTTGGAATGTGTTTGTGAGAATTAACGTTCCATTGTGCGAAAACTAAAGCGGGGAAAGAGATACAGAATTGACACCGGGATATAGTTGGAGCCAATGAGAATGTATAATTCTGTGGTTTATTTCTATTTGCAAAGTACCAAATTTGCTGTAAATTTACGTTTTTTGTGTGATTTTTCTTCCGGGACTTTTTAATACGTTCCTCCGCGAGTCCTCGACTATCAGCGGCTAATGGTGCATAACTGATCAGGTTCTTCTGCCTCAACCTTTCACACCTCCATTGGGAACTCAAACTCCTTATAGAGTTTGGTCTTGCCTGTTCTTGCTCTCTCTATCGGCAGCACATCTTCAGACTGTTGTCAATCAGTCGCAAACAAACCAAATCAGCTTAATTCAAATATGACCTACTTGAATTCTCCTCTGCCTACTCTCAATCCTCCCGCAAACCCCCCCCCCCACTACCCCACTCACTCCCAAACTATCCCACCTTCAGACTGCTATAATATAAATACAATCTGTTGTTGTTGTTGCTGAGTGTCAAACCCATCCATGTAAAGCTCTTTGAGATCTTAGCCTCTAGGTGGAGGTGTGTTGTACAAATTCAAGTTGTTGTTTGTGTGGGAAAGTGCCTCAGAAGTGGTAGTAACTCTCTGTACAATACTGTACATTCTTTTTGCAGCCTGGAAAAATAAAGTTTGTTAATTAAACAGTCGTTTCTCACACCGTGTTACCCGCACAAGTTCTGCTTGCAATGAACCCGGCCTTTATCCCTCACAGCTCAGATGCAATTTGCATTCTGCAAAGAAGGAATAGAGGAATTTGTTAGCCAAAAGAAGATCCAGGTCTATCCAGTTCGCCTTCCACCGTAGATAATAATCCCTGCGGATGATGTAACGCTTTATCGTGTCTTCGAGACATCTCAAAGCGCTTCAAAAAATATACCGCAGAGTAAAGTGACTGTATATTTTGTGGGCGAATAATCTGGAAAGCAACAAAGGCTTGCAATGAACCATAAAGAGCTGGGCTGGGAATGAGTGAAAATGTGTCAACAACTTCAAGAGATTGTCAGGATGATGGAAGGTGAACTGGATGGACCTTGGCCTTCATTCGCATGGTATCTTGCGCACAGCCAATTGTGCACAGCAGCGTCCTTACTAACAGCCATGGATTGAAATGACTAATTTACTATTGTTTTCTTTGAGGGATTATTATTAGGCGTGTGGAGTATGGAAACTTGCTTAAGGTTTTGCCCTGACCTGCTGTGAATCAGATCCAGGTCTCTCTCGCTTGTCAGGCGTGTGCTCTAATCACTGAGTTACAGGTGATGTCAAAGTGGCTTTGCTCCAGAGACAACTCAACCGGTGGCCAATGAGGATCAGTTTCTATGGGAATCTTTCACAATCCAGGCTGATATTTGCTTTGTATAGTTTAATGTAAAGGCGCTGGGGTGGGTCTGATTGTGGAGGAGCAGCGAAGAATAGATAGAGGTGTGCGTGTGTGGGAAAGGACTCAAACCGCTCTGACTCGTTTTTGTTACTCAGGAAGAATAATCACGAGGCATAAATAAAGGTTTTGTCTCTCCGCCTCCCAAACTGTTCTCTCTCTTCCCAGGGTTGCGAAACTCTCCGCAAGTGACGAGAGGTTATCACGGTAGATCGATGTCTGATAAAACTTGGAGTGAAAATTTTTCTTCTGTTTAATACAACGACAAAATGACGTTTGTAAAAGGGCCTTTCGCATCGGGAGGACGTTCCAAGGCGCTGGACAATCGGTGTTTCGGACTCTAGCTGGTGATTGGAATTGGGGAGTGAGTGCAGAGGGCGGTGAGGGAAAGGAAGGTGAACGAAAGCATGGCCGAAAAGGAGGGTCTTCAGATAGGTTTGAAGGAGGCAAGGGAGGGGTGGGTCGGGTGGGGGGTGAGGCAGAAGGACTGCGGGGTGGAGTTCCAAAGGCAGAGTGGTCTGAAGGCTTCGCCAACCAATGGTGGTGCAGGAAAGCCCGGCGATGTGAAGCAGCCCGGAGACAGCTGAGCAGAAGGACCAGGCAGGTTGGTAGGTGGTTAAGAGGTCGTAGAAGGTAGTGAGGGGAGATGGGGGTGGGGAGGGCACGAGGCCATGGAGGGCTTTGAAGTTGAAGATGAAGACCACGCTCTTGAGCTGTATCTCTTTGCCTTTGGTCACCTTTCTACCCTTGCCCCTGGCTCTGTCCATGGTTGCATGGAGGGCGCTATATAAATCAAAGTTGTTATTGTTGTTGTTGTATCCTCTGTGTTGTGGAAAGCCACTGGGAGCCAGGCGAGGGTATCTTGACGAACACCTCAAAAAATTACCTCTAGGGATGTCCTCCTGACATGAAAGGCACTATACAGATTTGCATTTCACTGCATTGTAATAAACGTCACAAAGCGATTCAAGTAATTAGTCACCTCGAAGGGCAACGACTGTATAGCAAGTGCATCAACTAATCAGCGTGTGAGGAAAGAGTTAATCGACCATGTGAATGTGAGTGAAAATATGATGCTAACAATACACCTGATCACTAGGTATCACTTATTATTATCTTGTTGTTGTAAAACGGAACAGAACTGGATTAGCAGTGTGGGATTCCCGCATTTCATTTACCGCACGGATGCAGTCCATTTGGCTTAAATTATCCACACTAGTGTCTGTACTCCACATGATTATCTATCTAGCTCACTCAATAGAGTTCCAAACTACCTTGTCAAGTGAGCTTATCCTCCCTTCCTCCTTCCTCCATCGCCCCCTCTCTTTCCCCCCAAATCACTTTGCCTCACTTCCTTATTGTTTATTGGGGGGGGGAAATACCTTGTGCTCAAGGTGAAAGTGGTGGACATTGAAAGTCATTATTTTTGTTAACATCCAATAATTGAACACAACCGGTAAACCAACCTCAAAGCTTTGGGCCGATTGCCAACAGTCAACCAGGTCGAAAACTAAAGAGTTTGATGAGAAGTGAATCGATAGTCACCCCCCACCACCACCCCCAACCACTACCACTGCTGCCTATTGCACTCCCAGGTTAAAGATATGATAAGACGCTATATCAAATGCGAGGATTACTATTTTATTATTATTATCATGGATTAACAGGATCATAACCTAAATTATCTGATCCTTCATGATGGTGTATTGAGCTGATTGAGCATTTGCTCTTTGCACAAACAGTGACTGTGCGACTATCGTTAAGGAGACAATTGTTTGACATTCAAATCATGCGTACACTATTTTATCATTAAGGAAAGTACAGCTTACATGAAGGTCGTTAGGTAGTGCAAGTTGTTGTTGCTGTTGTTGTTGCTGTTAAATGTTCTGCCTTGATGTTGTTTTTAACGCTGGAGAGATCAGGGACATCTGAGCAGGTTTTAAACCTCTGATGGGGGCGAAGATTCACCAATTAAATGAAAGCCCAACGACAAGTCTCAGTAATTACAAATGAGTGTCCCACTGAGACTTTGCCATTGGCTTGTTTACTCAATGGGTTCTGTGTATCATTCAGCCGCCAGCTACCTTTGCAACAACAACTATTTACGTTTGCCCAAAATACTTCACAGAGATGATTGGGAGTTCTCGAATGGGTGGGGGGGGGGTGGTGGGGGGGATTGGGTGGGGTGGCCGAAAGCATAGCCAATAAAATGATGAGTCCTCCCAATGTGAAAGGCGCTAAACAACAAAAACAACAGAAACAATAAAATTACAGGACGTTCCAAGTTACTGCTTCAGAATCGAGCTGAGGACATGGGGGGGGTGGGGGAAGCGGGGGATAAGGAGTTGCTAATGGGTCCATTGAAGAGGAGAGTCTTGAGGCAAGACTTGAAGGAGGCCAGGAAGGGTGGGAGTGGGGGGGGTTGGGGGGCAAGGCAGAGGGACTTCAGAATGGAATTCCAAAGGTAGGGAGCAGAGTGGCTGAAGGCTCGCCCGCCAATGGTGGGGCGGGAGGCGGGTCAGTGGAGCAGGCCAGAGCCTGCTGAGTGGAGGGGTAATTTTGTTTGTTCTTGTCCCCCTAGCTTCCCTGATCTGTGTGCAATTAGCTGCCGTCCTTTGCCCCTCAAAAATACCGTATAATTCCGTGAAGCTCTTTGAGTCGTCCTGACGACGCTCCAGATAAAACACAAGGATTATTATCATGATTATTAATAACTGGGCAGTGAATCACAACCAGGATATTCCCTCTATGTTTCACATCCTTTTCCATTCACATCCTTTTCCATTCCTTCCTCTGCCCAGCCTGACTTCACCGCAGTTAGTCATGTCCTTTCACTCACTCAACCCAACAGAATCCTTTCACTGTCTCATCTGATAGCGCTATGTTTAGTTTGCCATCTCTGTCTGGGCTGTGGTCAGCCTCTGATTAGTTCTAAAATATACCACTCCGTAGCCACTCTCTCACTTCCTCTACCCTCCCCCCCACCTTTCCTGATTCCGACCCCTAACTCGCGTGCCATCCCTTAACCATCCATACTTGAGACGCCCCCTCCGACGTTAAAGGCATTGAATCAATGTAATTGGGGTGTCTTGTGGCTAATAGCTTCGCCCCCACCCCCCCCACCCCCCCACACCCCACCCCCCGGGTCAGAAACTCATAGGCCATCATCCTATGTTGGAAATTTATACTCACATAGCCTAGAGCTGGCTAGAAATCCAATCCGGGGCTTGTGGGTGTGTTGCAATTTTGGTGAGGCGAGACGTACAGAATAAACAGTCACTACACTCGACAGCGTTTTGCCTGAGAGGCATCTCACTAGTATTAATAGGCACCGGATAAACCGTGAGGGCTAATGTGATCATCACTTTTTATCGTGGCACCAGGACAGCGACAGCCTCGCTCCCTATTCTGATACAAACTGTGTGTTGACAGCAAAATGTACAACACATGTGAGTCAAGTCACCACAGCATCCTGTGTGCCACTGGTGGCCCCTGTTCACTCCGCCTCACTGAGTTGCAAAGAAGCTTTTTATAGTTCTTGTATGCACACCCCACTCCCGTTTGTTTGTTTGTTTGCCTGACTTGCCCAAGGAAACCTTGGGCAAGTTTCCTTACTCCACACACACGCATCTAATAAGAATCCGTTAAAAAGAAACACTCTAATAAAAACAAATTGGTCATTTTCAATCCACGACTGTGTGTGGGGGGGGAACGCTGCTGTGCGCAATTGGCTACCGCGTTTCGCCCACAAATATATACAGTCAATTCACTTTACAGTGTATTCTGTGAAGTGCTTTGAGACGTCTAGAAGATGTGAGAAGCGCTATATCAAATGCAAGGATTATTATATAACCGTATATTATTATCGTTCAACTGTTAAGAAGGCATATGGGATACTAGGCTTTATAAATAGGGGTATAGAGTACAAAAGTCAGGAAGTGCTGACTAACCTCTATAGGACTTTGGTGAGGCCTCAGCTGGAATACTGTGTTCAATTCTGGTCACCACACTACAGAAAGGATGTGAAGGCATTGGAAAGGGTACAACGAAGATTTACTAGGATTGAGGGACTTCAGCTATGAGGAGAGGCTAGATAGGCTAGGGTTATTCTCTCTGGAGCAGAGAAGATTGAGGGGAGACCTAATAGAGGTTTATAAGATCATGAGGGGTTTCGACAGGGCAAATAGAGAAAAACTATTTCCACTCGTGGGTGAATCTGTGACTCGTGGTCACAGATTTAAAATAGTTTCAAGGCGAAGTAGAGGGGAGCTGAGGAGAAATGTTTTCACTCAGCGAGTTGTTCGAATCTGGAATGCATTGCCTGAAAAGGTGGTGGAGGCTGATTCGATAACAACTTTTAAAAGGGAATTAGATCTTTATTTAGGGAGAACAGGTCTATTAGGCTATGGGGAGTGGGCAGGGCAGTGGGATTGAATCGCTCTTTTCAAAGAGCCGGCACAGACTAGATGGGCCGAATGGCCTCCTTTTGTGCCGTAAAATTCTATGAATCTATGAAAAAAAAACCTATACAAAGCAACTCAGCAAACACTAGCTTATTTCAGACTGTGTGAAAACTAGAACTCGGATGGTACGTAGGCTCAGTCGGAGGGTTAATCAATAATAGGAATAATAATCCTCGCATTGTGCCCTATCACGTCAGTGAGACATCTCAATGCGCTTCACAGAAAACGTCGTCGAGTGGATTGATTGACGGTATTTTGTGGGCGAAACCCCGCGGCCAATTGCGGGAGGCAGTTATTTATCGGCAGGAATCCATTTACGTTTATCTCGAAAACAGTCAAATCTGCGACGGAGAAAAGAAACGCTATTATACCTGTTATTATCCCTTTGCAAAACAGGACAGACCCGGCAACTCGTGGAGGGTGTGGTGGGGGCGGGGGAGGGGGGGGGGGGGGTTGGCGGGGGGGTGGGTGGGGGTGGGGCAGTGTGGGGGGTGTTGGTTAGAGGTTGCCTTGATAGATCTTGTACTCTTACCCTCATTCCCGTCCCGTTCCGTTCAGTTCCCTAAACTCTCCCCCCCCCCCCCCCCGTTTCTCCCCATCAGCAAGCCGCTTGACGTTTGTGGAGGCAGCAATAACAGCTCCACCCACAGAGTCAGCACTGCAGCTATAGTTTCACACACACACACACAAAGCCCCTGTCATTTCGACTCTCGGCCTCTCTGGTAAGTTGTGCCTCGTTAGCAGTTTGAATCATTTTGTGTGTCTGCGATGTGCCTTTGCCCTCTGACTTCTTTCGCATTCTTTCTCTCTTGTTTTTGCCTCTCGCCCCCCCACCCACCCCTCCTCCTCCTCCTCTTCCTCTCTCTTCCACTCTCTCCTTTTGTCTTCGACCCTATTCTCGGAAATTCGGGCGGTGTTCAATTTCTGTTGCTTTGTGTGTGTGTTCCTCCCGACTCTTCCCTCCACGAGACGCAGATTGTTAATGATGGCAGTCAGAAGAATAAGTTTGATGCAGCCAGCCCCTTATCACATCACAGAGAGGCTTTTGTTATGATTTGTTATCCGTGTTCGTTTAACCGATCTGTGCTATTGAGGGATGTAAAATGAAGCTTAAGGAACAGCTCACATCTCACAGACAGACAGAGAGGGAGATGCTTGAAATGGAGTCTCAACCACAGATTGCATTTAGATACAGTATATAGAGTCTTTCACGTCTGGAGGGGAATGGGTGGTGGGGGGGGGGGGGGGGGGGGGAAGGTGTGGGGTGTGGGGAGAGAAGGAAAATAGTTCCTTGATATTGAAGACTTGAAAGTTAATAGTTCTGTCTCTTTCCACTCCATGCTGTTAATGTTGATATTCACAATAGCAGTGTGTGTATAAGGTAAAAACAGAAAACACCGGTTCACGTTCAGTAGGACATTTGAAAGTCACAATTTTCAGTGCAGTGACTGAAAATTATGGATGGATGTGGGGTGGGGGTGAATGGGGGTGTGTGGGGTGGGGGGGGGGGGGCGGCGGAGTGGTGGGGAGGGACAGATTGAGCTCTGGGGATACCGGAAACCGTGATAATTGTTGTCGCGTTTGTCCCACACAGTTACTTCACTAACCACAGTATATCACGTAAAGCGCTTTGAGACGTCTCGATAATGCAAGGATTGCCGTTATGAATGGATTCAGTGTACGTAAATTTCAAATGCCTCAAAGCTTCCTCAGATGCAATTACAGTCAAGATCAAGAATAATCCTTGCATCCGGTAGAGCGTCTTATCACGTCTTTCAGACGTCTCGAAGGGCTCCGCGGAATATACTGTAAAGTGAATTGACTGTGTACAACAGCAGCAACAGAATTCCATTTGTAGAGCGCCTTTCACGTCGGGAGGACATCCCAAGGCGCTGAGTATACTTTGTGGACGAAAACATGGCATCAAATTGCGTTTCACAAACAAGCCATGGGTCGAGTGATTATTATTCGATATTATTGTTGAGTTATGAGAATGCATCTTCAGTTAGTGTTGGAAGTGAGGCTTCCAAGAGGAATAGGATGCATTTAGGGAGTTTCCGAATGACTTTTTCCACTCTTGCGATCTTCATATCAGTTTACGCAGCTTTGCAGAAGCTATTTTTAGCTCTTTTTTGCCCACAAATTTGCACTCGGGAATGTAATGGGCCTCAGATTTTCCAGTATTTTTTCGCGTTTAGTGGAAGGGAAATGATATGATGTTGATAAATGAAACAAAAACAGAAGCGGCTGGGAACACTCAGCAGTTCAGGCAGCATCTGTGGAGAGAGGAGAAGCGAGTCAACGTTTCTGGTCCACGGTCCTTCATCACAACTGAACGTTGACTCACTTTTCCTCTCTCCATAGATGCTGCCTGACCTGCTGAGTGTTCCCAGCCATTCCTGTTTTTGTTTCATATTTCCAGTATCTGCAGTACTGTATTTTCTGTTTTTAAAAAAAATCTTAATACTGTACCATAATGATTCTCATATGTGATGAGGCAGTGGCTGTGTAATTGTCGGGAAGACATATAACCACACAGTAATTTTTAGGCCTGCCATGTGTCCGACACATGTAGAACACTAAATCACCATACTTTGGAAATAATAATACTTTTGTGGCCAAAACACTCACAGCTGTGCCTCACAAACAGCTATGGATTGAGTGAGCAATTTTTTGGGGGCGTTTTGTTCGATTTTGGAGCGATTATTAATCTTACTAAAAGCCGGGCGGATTTTGAGAGTAGCAAACGGCGAGAGAAAATTGACTTAATGGCCTCTCACTATGTTGTACATTTTAGCAGTTACTATGGTTCTGAAAGCATTACATTTGCTAATGCGTCTGCCAAGCTTCCTGCTTCTTGTTTAGCTGAATTCACTCTTATCGCCTACGGTTTAAATTTTAACAAGAGTCATATGGTGGAGTGGGGTGGTGGGGGAGGGGGGGTGGGGAGAAAAAAAAACCTTGTGATCCAACCATCCCAAATTTTGTCTATCAGCCAAAAAGGTTCAGCTGTAAACAGTGACTGATGTGGAACTTCCTGGCGAAAGACACAAGGCAATTTATCAACTCTCGCAGCAGTGAATCTCCTTAATTCTAATATTATACATGATGTGAAGCCGGTTCAGCCCCGATTGCCTTCTGTCAATGAGGACAGCGCCTTGGGCCGTCCTCCCGACATGAAATGCGCTCCATAAGCGTTGAGTCCTGAGGTTAGAGCACTCGCTTTACAAGCGTGAGACCTGTGTTCAAATCCAGACAGGTCAGGGAGAAACCCTTGGGCAAGTTTCCTTACTCCACACACACATACATACACATACACACACACATCTAATAATAATCCCTCCAAAACAACACACAATAAGAAAAATTGGTCATTTCAACCTTGTTTGTGGGGACGCTGCTCTATGCAATTGGCTGCCGCGTTTCGCCCATTTGATACAGCGGTTTTCACATCTTATCAACGTCCCAAAGTGCTTCACAGAATATACTGTAAAGTGAATTGACTGTATGTTTGTGGGCAAAACGCGGCAGCCAATTGCGCACAGCAGCGTCCCCCACACAAACAGTCGTGGATTGAAACAACCAATTTTATTATTGTGTTTTGGAGGGATTATTATTAGGTGCGTGTGTGTGTGTGTGTGTGGAGTAAGGAAACTTGCCCAAGGTTTCGCCCTGACCTGCCTGGATTTGAAACACAGGTCTAACGCTGCAGGTAATCTTACTACAGATGTCATCTCAAGCCTCAGAGCTTCCTGATCAGCTGTTCGTTGGACAACTGCTTTGGTGGAAGGACTTTTACAGGACAGTTTGCGCCAAACCAGATACCTTGATGTTCCAAAGGTTTCAAAGTCCAATACCAATCAGGTATCGCCAACTGTTTAATCCAAGTCCCCGATTGAGAGGCTTTGGCGAAGAGAGTTGCCCATCAAGAAGCATATTCTGCTTTCAGACTAATGAGTTAGGCGATAGGAATTTAAAGATACAGGCGTCACTGTCTGTCTGTCCGTCCATCCATCCCACCAACAAACCAGCACCCTCAGCTGCCCCCACCCGCCCCCACGCCACCCCACCCCCTCCCCTCCCATATTGCATTGTAGCGTCAGTCTGCGCGATCAGTTTATATGCAAACGTCCACTCGAATTCACAACTAATTTGAGCCGTGTCGGATTTGCATGTAATTTGGTGAAAGATTGGGAGGAAATGAGTGGTGCGTTTCCAGAAATCATTTCAATTAAATTAGCTTTGGAACCTTTCAGCAGATCTCAGCGATGTGTTAGCCTAACGCGTCAGATGCCGAGCAGTCAGCGTGGAGTCCAGTTAACGCTGTGATTAGAGCACTCGCCTCGCAAGCGAGAGGACCTGGGTTTGATTCCCGGGCGGGAGGGGCGAAACCTCAGGCAAGTTTGTCAGTATATTCTGTGAAGCGCTTTGAGACGTCGGTGAGATGTGAAAAGCAGCTCTATCAAACGCAAGTATTAATATAATAATAATGATTATTATTTCAGTCGCCTTTCGCCCGGGGTGAGATGGTTTCTCCGTCCTCCATGGAAGGGAAGAAGTGAATGCATTTTAATTCAAGGTGTGTCTCAGCTACGAGCAGGTCCTGACAGGTCTAGGCATCGCCTGACTTCGCAACAGCTGCACATTAATTTCCTCGGAACTGTTTACTGATGGGAGAGATCCATTGGCAGGGAGTTCCTCACTCCACACGAGTTCTGTCTTGAATTTCTAGTGTTAGAGTAAGAAGGAGGCTCGAGGGCAGAGGGTAGGGTCCGAAAGAAAGGTAGCGAAGACAAGAAGTACGACAACAAGAAAAGAACAACAAAATTACACTTGTATATAGCGCCTCTCACGTCAGAGGATGTCCCAACACGCTGGACTTTGCACACTGGGTAACGTATCCATGAATTCTCGAGAGACAGAGCTCTACACTGAGCTGGGAGAGTGCTGGAGTGGGTGTAAAATGGTGTGTTGTGTTTTTTAGGAGGGATTTTTAAAGAGAGACGGAGAGGAGGTGGGATGGGCTGGTTGAAGGAGAGGTGGGGAGGCTGTGGCTTAAAGTTGAGCAGTCGATTGTGAGATGGAGGGAATGAGGCGATCGAGACGACCCAGGTTCGATTCCAGGGTGGGATGAAAGCTTCGGCAAAGTTTCCTTACTCCACACACACCTCTATTAACCGAGCAATAAGTGGGAACCTAGTTGTTTGTCGATTGGAGGATCGCTTCGCTGAGAGTCAGGAAGCCTGGTGAGAGTGTTAAAGCTCAGTTCAGGTAAGGATGCTGAAGGGTTAAATGGTGGGTGAGTGAGTAGGGTACGGTGGACAAAGGCAAGGATCGGGGGAAAGAATTCTGGAGTCCATAAAAGCGCAGATTAATCAATCAATCAACCAATCAATCCTTTTATATAGCGCCTTTCACGTCGGGAGGACGTCCCAAGGCACTGAATCTGGGAGAACCAGTGTATGGAGTTATGTTTTACTGATGGCTGATTGATGGGTTGTTACTGTACTTGCAAGTAGAGACTTGAAGAAAACATTCTTCTTCGAATCCAGCCCCAACCATGGGATGTTAGATAATTGCCGGGGATTTTTCTTTCCAAGGTGTTTGCGTTTCACATCCAAGCTCTTGTGTGTTTGTTCGGTGAGTCTGCTCCTCGCTTCTCCTGAGCTCGGTATTTAGACAAACAGTGGACTCAGCCGATAGTTACTTGAAAAGGAAAATAATATATATCCATAGGTGGATTTATCTACTGTGTTTGAAAAGGAAAACATTTGCAAGGCTGTTGGGGATAAGAGCGGAGGAGTTGGGATGAGTTGGGTAGCTCTTTCAAAGATGGGACGAATGGACATTTTCCTGTGTGCAAGATTCTACGATAAGATGCCACGTTGAATATTCCCTCTCTACTGTGTAAAGATGATTGTTTGTTACTAAGCTTGTTCATGCCCGTACCATATTTACCCAAGCTGCCTCGAGACCAGCTTGTTTGCGTTGGCAAGCTTACCCGTGTTTGTATTGGTAGAACGTAGAGCAGTCTGCAAAGTGTGCGCACATTTCATGCCTCTGCTTGCTTTACAGCTTTCCTCAACTGATCTTCAGTCATGTTTAACAAAGTTCTAGTGATCCTCGCTGTCCACGTCCATGTGCTACACGAAACAAGAGCGAGCGGTAAGTTTGACTCCATTAACAATCCATTTACCTCGCAGTCTGCAGGAACCCGGTCGTTAATCGATTGGCGGATCGCTTTTCCGGAGGGGTGTGGGGGGGTAAGAATCCCTTCACGAAAAGTTGATAATAATTCGGTCAATAAATCCTCGACTGTTTGTGGGACCCTGCTGCCTACAATTAGCTGCTGCCTTCGACCATAAAATAAAGTCAATTCACTTTACAGTATATTCTGTGAAGCATTTTGAGATGCCTCAAAGGGATGATAAGGCGCCATAACAAATGCAAGGATTAGTATTATTAATAATAATAATTATTATTCATGTAATGCATTCTAAAAAGACACTCCCACCCAAAGCATTCTCAGATCAAAGGCCTGAACATCACCTAGCCTTGTCCTGTGTGACCCTGTCGCTTCCCAAATTAATAATGGTATGGTCTAATAATGGCATTTGATATCGCGGCTTCTCACAGCTTATCGACGTCTCAAAGCGCTTCACAGAATATACTGTAAAGTGAATTGACTGTATATATTTGTGGGCAAAGCGTGGCAGCCAATGGCGCACAGCAACGTCCTCCACACAAACAGTCGTGGATTGAAATGACCAATTTTATTATTGTGGTTTTTTGGGGGGGAGGGATTATTATTAATCGGTCCAAAAAACTGGACGGATTTAACTAAAGTTAAATCGTCTCAGGTCTGTGTGCGTCACTCATCTACACATCCCACAGATAATGGAAGTGTTCCATGTTTTTGAGAGGCGGGTTTCAGACTACAAAACTGAAAGATAGATAGGTTAAAAAAAACACAGCGAGGGAGGTTTTCTTACTGTCCTCAGCCTCCTGGCTCAGTTCAGCTCGATCATTTGTGTAAGATCCCCTCCCCCCCAAAAAAAAATCTACATTTAAATAAACGACAATCTGCAGGCCCAGCCTCCCACCCTTGACAAATTAGAGTGGATGGATGGATGGGTGGCAGTTGTTATGTTATACGAATGTGAATTTGGCGTTTCCCCCAAACAAATGATCGAGGCAATCATTTGTCGGGTTGCGTCAGCGATTTGCAAGACATCCAGGAGGTTCAATCGTGTGGAGGTGGAAGGTTACAGGGAAATGTAACGCTTAATCGAACATCTCGTGGGTTACCATGGGGCTGAAGGGCATGTTTGACGTAGGTTGAATACGATGTCGGGAACAGTGAGGAACTTTCCGCCCCCCTCCCACACTCTGGAACTCCATCCAACAGTCGCTTCGCTTCGCTCCCTCGCTCCCTCCCTCCCCCCCTCCCTCCCTCCCTCCTTCCCACCTCCCTCCCTCCCTCCCTCCCTCGCCTCCTTCAAAGCCGGTCTCAAGACCCTCCTCTTCGACCGTGCCTTTCTGCTGTCCTCCCAACTCTCTCCCTTCACCCCCCACCCCCCCACCACTCCTAACTCTCTGGAAGACGTGAAAAGCGCTATATCAAATGCAAGGATTACTATTATCTAAGAGGAATGTTGGGTAGCCGAGGAAGCCATTGATGAAACTTCTTTGTGTTTTTTTCACTTTCTTAAGATGATACCCCCTCCATCATTCACACATCCGTTGGTAAGAGTGTAACCCTGACTTGCGAGAAACCTGTCGACGCCAGTGAAGGGGAAACCACTGTGCAATGGAAATATAACAACCTTGACATTTGTTACATATTCCAAGGAAAGACAAAAACCTGCAAAGGCTTCGAGCCATCATTCACCAACAAACAAGTGACTTTGACCATCCCCTCAACGGCCATTTCGCAATCTGGACTGTACATCTGCCGCGTGTTTTCCAAGAAAGAATCCCAGAGATGTTCCATTGAGTTGAACGTGACTCGTAAGTTACCCGAATTCTCCCCTATGTCTCTCGTTCTCCCTTCACCTCAATCCATCTCTCCATCTGCCTGCGTGTCTCTGATGTCCTTACGTCTCTCTCTCTCTCTCTCTCTCTATCTCTCACTCTCTCTGTATTTATCTGTCTGTTTCTGTTTCGTTCCCCCTCTCTCTTCCCCTCACCCCTCTCTCTCTCCCTCCCCACCTATCTCTCCTCCTTCCTCCTAGGGCTCAGTTGACTTCAAGGTTTCATACTTGGTAATAGACTATCAGCATCAAGTCAAACTGTGGCCAGTCTCTATTGGTCTAGTTCTTGAACCAGGACTGTCCACGGCTGATGACAGACCAGTCAGCCTGGCTCATCGGCAGGACTTGGGATAAGCAGACAAGATACTGAGAGGAGGGAATTCTTCCCAGCCGACTCCTCCAAACCAAAGGTCCAAGAGGTAGGGCAGTCTTAAGTAGACAAGCCCAGGGAAACTAGCCAGAAGACACTCTCAGTTGGCTAGCTATGGAGTTACATTCGAACTCTCCGACCCCAGTAACACTCTGGGGTCCTTAGGCCTGATCTGCAACTAATACTCTCTGGAATTAGGTAAATAGGATAATAATAATAATCGTTGCTTTGATAGAGCACTTTTCACATCTTATCGACATCTCAAAGCTTCTGTGAAGCGGTTTGAGACGTCAATAAGATGTGAAAAGCATCAATACGGTGAATTGACTGTGTATATTTGTGGGCGAAACGTGGCAGCCAATTGCGCACAGCAGCGTCTCCCCCCCCAACCCCACCACCCCGCCCCCCCCCAAACAGTCTTGGATTGAAAATGACCAATATTCATTTGTTTTTTTTGGGTGGGAGAGATAGAGTGTCACCTTCAAGGTATGTTTCCCATTGTAGACACGGGGAAATTTCATTGTGGAAGTGATGCTGCGTAAGTGATGTGGAACTCTCAGTCTGGTTTACATGTTCTTAAGCATATCAATGTGACGGAACTGGCTGACCCTCCCCCCCCCCCAACACCCACCCCCCCAAAAAAAAAAGTCTTATTCTTTAATCACTGCCTTCTTTATTAAAAGAAAAAA
Source organism: Hydrolagus colliei (assembly GCA_035084275.1). Lineage (NCBI taxonomy): Eukaryota > Metazoa > Chordata > Chondrichthyes > Chimaeriformes > Chimaeridae > Hydrolagus > Hydrolagus colliei. The sequence continues at coordinate 4,084,252 of CM068770.1, read as the reverse complement.
GAAAACAATACCCCATTATAATAGAGACAAACGAAAGAAAGACGCAATGGGAAAAAGAATATAGGGATAAAGAAGACAATGACAATGAACCTTGTATCAAGCTTGTCGTTTAGAAACAAAAGGTCGATCATTGGGCTGAATACAGAACTGTATGCAAAGAGATATATATATTTTTAAAAAGGGATTGGGGAAGCCAAGGGAGAACTGAAATTGCCATAGCAGCAAATGGCAAACATAACAGCCAAAAAACGCTTTCAATATTACAACAGTCAAGCGAGATATTGCCACAATAACTTAAAAGAGAGGTAGACATTTATTGCGGGAGGACAGGTTTGCGAGGTTATGGGAGAGAGTTGGGGAGTGGGATTAAATTGCTCTGTTTAAAGAGCCGGCACAGACTCGATTGGCCGAATGGCCTCATTTTGTGCCGTAATGATTCTATTATTCTATATTACATTCTTAAGGGCATCAAAGTGTGTGTGAGGGTGTGTGTGAGAAAGAGAATGGACAAGAAATAGCAAATATATGCCTACTTAACAGGGAGCTAAAACACACTAAAAAAAACATACCCCTAACAAACAGGAATTGTATTTGAGTTCTAGGACTTAAACACCCACAAAATACACAGTCAATCCACTTTACAGGTTATTCTGCTTAAGCGATTTGAAATGTCTGAACGTCACGATAAAGTGCTGTGTCAAATTATTGATTATTATTAACTTTTTAATTATTTTAAAAGCTGCCGAGTTTTGCCGAACAAAATACCACATAGCAGCCAACAGTGTCCCCAAAAACAGTCATGGATCGAGTGACTCATTTATTCTTGGGTTTTTTTGGAGACATTCTCATTAGGCCCGTGTGTGTGTGTGTATTCAAGGAAACTTGCTCAAGCTTTACAGAGGATGAATTGCATCCCCTCTAAAGTTTTAAGAACTGACAGCCCAAATTGACAGTGGGAAACTAGACTAACCAAGAGGCGTTCGATAAAACTTTAATAATAATCCTTGCTTTTGATATAGCACCTTATCAGGTCTTCGAGATGTCGCAAAGTGCTTCACACAACATGCTGTTCAAGTGGAGTGACTGTACATTTTGTGGGCAATACAATACCGCACGGAAGACTACAAGTTTAGCAATCTTACAACGAGTCCATGAACCCCAGGTCAATAATACATATGAGAGAAACAGGAGTTGGTCCCAGTACTGACCCCCCCACCTCAGGCACTCTGCTTAATAACTCTCCCCCATTTGGACCAGGCTACTCTAACAATAATATATATTAAAAAAGTCTTACATTTATATAGCGCTTTCCACATCTTATCGACATCTCAAAGTGCTTTAAATAACAATGACCCTCTCCGCTTCCCTTTGATTCCCTTCAGAAATGAGCTAACTGCTCCTCCCAGTTTGAAGGTTCGGCATTCATCGACTCATTCATTGGGAAGCTTTTGTCACTCAATACAGAAAGCGTTAAAACAGAAAGCGTTAAAACAGAAAGCTGAACGTTTTGTGGGGGGGCTGGTGACAACGTGAAATGAAACTGCTGTCATTCCACTCTGACTCCCAACTATCAGTCAGCTGATATTTGCAGAACCGACGAGGCAAAAAAACCCACATGACTGAATATTCCCAGAAACACGTCAACCTTTTAACTCTACATTGCATTCAGTTCCTTGGTTATGACTTAGATTGCAGTTGGACGCCAGGCGACAGCACTAATTGATGATGGGAAGGCACACCAGGCTGTTGAACGGCTGCTCCAAATATTGACCTTGTTTCCCGTGATGAACAAGGCAAATGTCACAAAATACCACACGGCAGCCAATTGCGCACAACAGTTGTCCTCACAAACAGTCGTGGATCGAGTGACTCATTTATTCTGGTGTTTCTTTGGAGACATTATCATTAGGCGTGCGTGTGTGGAGTAAGGAAACTTGTTCAAGGTTTCGCTCTGACCTGTCTAGAATCGAACCCTAGGATCTCTCGTTTGCGAGGCGAGTGCTCTAACCACTGAGCTGCAGGACTCATCTAACCTCCTAATCACCTAATCTCAACAATCCCTTATCAGGTCACTCCGCTCAACCTTCTTTGTTCCATGGAAACATTTACCAGGGCCTAGAGTTCAGGACACAATCTAATCCGATTACGAGCTGCGATATTCAGCCGACCAGAAACTCTGACAGACGCACAATACCTCATTACTCTTTCGCACCTCTGCCCACACTCAATGAGTGACCTGCTTTCATAGGCTCAGTTTCCATAGCAACACCCCCTCTCCCCCACCACCCCCCACCCCCCTCCTCCCCTTACGCTGATTGTGACTTCCAGTTTCTGTTTGAATTGGCGCAATTCTTAGCAATTGGCTTCCTGAGGATGCTTTCATTTCTGAGAGCTTTTGGGTTAGTTTTGACAGAGGCGAGATAAAGTGGAGATGAAAAGCCTTGCGTGCTAGTGAAGCTGGCCTCGGGTGCCATGGCAATTATCTGTTCGCAGATCACGAGGTTTGCATCGTTTGTGTGTTGTTTGCAATTGAAAATGCCGGTTGCTTTGGTTTCGGCTCGGATGTAGGCACACCATTCTGACGTTCGCAGGTATAAGCAAACATACACTTTAGCCGTATCAATCACAGATCATCTGCATCACTTCTGCTGAATGTCTATTCCAGTTCTGCTTAGCATTGAAAACATAAGGATAAGGAGCAGGAGTAGGCCATTCGGCCCCTCAAGCCTGCCCCCACCACCCTCCCCTAGCTGCCATTCAATAAGATCACGGCTGATCTTCTAATCTAACTCCACCTGCTCTCCCGCCATGTCCCCATATCCCTTCATCCCACTGTTGGAAAGAAATCTATCAAACTCAGTCAAGGACTGAGCATCTGTTGTTGACAAAGAATCCATTTGGGAAGCCTTTGAAGTAACAGACAAAGGAAACTCGACAAATTTCTCAGGAGAAAGGAAGGCCCATCTCAAGATCCCTCCTCCTCTTCGACCGCGCCTTCAGTCACCCTCCTACCCTCGCCCTCCCGCCCTCCTCCCCTCCTGATCGCAAACCCCCAGCCTGGGCCCAAATTCCCCGAGACTGTCCAGCGCCTTGGGACATCCTCCGGCTATGAAAGGCGCTGTGTAAATGTAACTCGTTGTTGCTGTTGTTGTTTGGGTCTCGCACTGAAACTGTCTCTTTGTTGGTTTGTGACAGAGATAGAAGGCAGAAGTTCACGAAATGGAGGGATCACTTTGGCAGGTGAGGCATAGGGGCAGAAGAAACTTGTCCACCCATCCAGCGTGTTTATCAGACATCAAGTGGAAGTATAAATGTTAAGACTAGTATCATGCCAGTTTCCCCAGATCTTCTCAAGAGGCCTTTAATGCTCTTAGTCCTGTGAAGCGCTTTGAGGCTTCTGGACGACATGAAAGGCGTAGTGTCAAATGGAGGGATTATTATTTGTATTATTATTATTATTATACTGATCAAGAAGAAACTGTTTCCACCGGCAAGTAGGGTGGGTGAGGAGTGGGTGAGGAGAAATATTTTCAGCCAGGGAGTTGTTGGGATCTCAAACGCATTGCGTGAAAGAATGGGTGGAAGCCGATTCGATAACAACTTTCGAGAGAGAAGAAGATGGTTATTTGGAGAGGACAGGTCTGCAGGGCTGTGGAGAGAGAACGGGGTGGATGGTGGCGAGGTGGGGGGGTGGCGGGACCCTGCGTTCGAATCCAGACGGATCAGGGCGAAACTTTGGGCAAGTTTCCTTACTCCACACACCTCGTAACAATCCGTCCAAGAATAACCACAATAATAAAAATTGGTCATTTGAATCCATGACTGTTTGTGGGGACGCTGCTGTGCGCAATTGGCTGCCAAGCATCAAGCTACAAGGTAACACAGTAATTCAGAGCCTTGTTTGAGAGTGGGTTGAATGGAACACCCTGAGGCCTTGCTATTATGTGAGGCAGTCACTCTTTGATTTCATTAGCTACGCAGCTGGCTCCCAGAACTATATGTAGCTGCCTTTCAACACAACACAATTCAATTGAGAAAGCGCTATTGATCTGGGAGGAGATGATTCAAAGTGCTCTGTTTGGCGTGTGGGTTAAACATTTGAGTGAGTAATCAGTCTGCAACAAGAACAAAATTGCACTTGTATTACTTCCTTCACCTCGGGAGGACATCTAGCGTTTATAATAGTACTACTATTAATAATAACAATCCTTGCATTTGATATAGCCCTTTTCACGTCTTATCGACGTCTCAAAGCGCTTCACAGAATATACTGCCAAGTGAATTGACTGTATATTTGTGGGAGAAATGCAGCAGCCAATTGCGCACAGCAGCGTCCCCCCCACAAACAGTCGTGGATTGAAAATGACCAATTTTTATTATTGGGTTTTTCTTTTTTGGAGGGATTATTATTAGGCGCGCGTGTGTGTGGAGTAAGGAAACTTGCCCAATGTTTCGCCCTGACCTGCCTGGATTCGAATCACAGGTCTCTCACGCTTGTAAGGCGAGTGCTCTAACCACAGGGCTACGGGAGCTCCACATTTATATCTGTGAACGAGAGATGAACCAGCCTTGGGGTATTCAGGAACAGGGAAACGGTTGGTTCCATTTCTCCTTTCTCAGAATCGTCGCAAAAAATATCCAATCTCTGCAAATCTGCCTGACTAATATTAAAGACAGTTGAAGCAAAGCTCCAGTGAGCACTCGGTAGGTGAGGGGAGGAGGGGGTTAAGATTCAATCGCTCACCACTCCTTCAGTCTAAACACAGACCGCTCAGTTCCCGCTCGGAGAGAGGATTTTCTTTTAAGATGACAGATGTTCATATGACGTATCCTTTTGTCTGATTCATTTACCAACTGTTTCCCCCCGCCATACTTTAATCCCCGTCCATTAATCACAGAATCGCCCGACTTCACAGCGTAGGAACGAGCAGCTTGGCTCAGCAAACCACAACTGCCGTTTCCTCTCTCTGCCGGGAGGTGTCTATTCCACCGCTCGCTCCCCTCACCAGCTTCAATCAGAATAAGAATAATCCTTGCATTTGATATAGCGCCTTATCACATCTTATCCACGTCTCAAAGCGCTTGACAGAATGTACTGTCAAGCGAATCGACTGTATATTTGTGGGCGAAACGCAGCAGCTATTCGCACACTGCAGCGTCCCCCCCACATAGGATTGGAGAGGGGGAAACAACAATGGGTTGAAAAAGACCAATTTTTATTATTGTGTATTTTTGGGGGGCAGATTATTGATTATTATTATTCATGATCCTCCGCTTCAAACATTAAATATCTATCGAGTTCCCCGTCGAAAGAATGTCTGCACCAAGCCGATGAATTCAACAACTACAGCAACAACAACAACTTGGATTTATATGTATTTATATATATATCTATTGGATTTATATATTCAGTATTGGATTTATATACAGCTCCCTCCGCGCTGAACGGCGTCTCAGAGCGCTTCAAATTCGAAACCTTGAGAGGTGTTGAGGAATCTACATCAGACCGGCTCAGTGGGCAGTAGCACTCTTGCTTCTGAGTCAGAAGATTGTGGGTTCAAGGCTTATGTCGTCTAAACGAGTGTTTCGGTCAAACGCTATGGAAAACGCAAAATACTGCAGGTGTTGGATGAGGAACGAGATCGGATGTCCGTAGGGCCTTCTAGACCCAAAGGATTTGAAATCCTCGCGGGTTCCGTTAATATTTTCCTAATTGTGTTTTTTTTTGTTTCCCTCTCTCCATTAGCTTCCAGTCTCCAGTTGTTGTTCTCTACTGTCCTGGCAGTGACCTGGCTGTTCCCGATGTCAGTTTGTCCTGTCAGGACCAGACTTTGCCATTAGATTCGTGATGCGGACATTAATCCCTGACTCGATGTGGTAGAGGGAATGAGCAATGGACTGTACATCGACAGGAATATATAAGAAAAAGACCCCTCCACACCCCCTCTCCCAGCCCTCCCCACTACCGTCTGTGGTGTGAATTGACAGTTACGTATCCCTGATTTAAGACATTCCTGAGCTGATCAGGAAATCTTGCATCAGGGGAGACTGAAGGAGAACGGTTCTCTCCAAAATAAATCTACAACGAAACATTTCATTCAACGCTAGTTCATGCGGTGAGGAATTTAAAAAAAGTGTACTTTTTTTTGGTGGTGGGTGTGGGGCGGGGGAGAGAGAACAAGGGCACACTTTAAAGTGTGTTGGCAGAAAGCGGCCCCTCAACCTGGTCGAATAGAAAATACAAATCTTTATTTCATTTAGAATATCACGACATTAACGAGGACAAGGAATTGCTTTTGTGTAGAGCCTCTCAGGTCAAGAGGATGTCCCAAAGTTCTGGGACAAAGTGAATTGTCTAGATGTCGAGGCCGTAAAAACAAATCTGACTCGATCAATAATCTACACCTCCAAGTTTGCGTCATTTCATGCAACCGGTAAGTGCGCACGTGGTGATGGGTTCAGATTGCATTTCTTGCGATTCAATGCATCACAATACGTATTTAATAATTTAGTTGGAGGGATCATTTATCAGTCGTGCGGAGTCCCACAGCTCAGTGGTTAGAGCCGGGCAGAGCGAAACCTTTGGCACATTTCTTTACATGCCTGATAATATCAATAATTCCTCAATAAAAAATCAATAATAAATTGTTCTTTTCAACCCACGACAAGTTATTAGGCATCAGGACTTGGAATTACGTTGTCTGTTCCTTGTAGCGACAGCTTTAAATCGATGTCCTCTGGTGACCGACCGACCCGACTCGTCGGTGGAAATAGTTTCTCCGTTGGCTGGCGTTAAAAATAAAGCCGTTGGTGCATCGCCAACCTCCGACCATTGCTAACGAACAAGTCCAAAGGTGCTTCGTGCACGGACTCTGTTTAATCGCAGAGCGCTGTACACTTTTCTGCAGTGACCTCCTCGCCATCTTTCGCTTGTTCGTCTTGTCGCTTCGGTTTCCTGTTGAGACAAAGCGTAAAACACTCGAGACCACAGGCATCAGGTAGCACCCGAGGTGAAGCCACCTCTCGCCTTAGAGCTGATCATGTGGCGCAAGAGGACTTCCTACAAGGCAGTGAGGAGAGGAGAGCAACAAGGACGTTTCCCCCAGTGTTGGCTTGGATGAAGAAGAACACAAACCCTACTAACCACTCATCACACAGACGTATTGTGAAATAATATCTATTGGGACGTATTGTGAAATAAGGCCTGATAATAATCCGTCCCCCCAAAACATACCACGATAAGAAAAACTGGTCATTTTCAATCCAATATTTTCAATATTGTTTGTGTGGGGGGGGGGGGGGACGCTGCTGTGCGCAATTGGCTGCCGCGTTTCGCCCACCAATATATATACAGTGAATTCACTTTACAGTGTATTCTGTGAAGAGCTTTGAGATGTCGATAAGATGTGAAAAGCCGCTATATCAAACGCAAGGATTATTAGTATCATTATAATCTCATGGCCTCAACCTCCCTTAATCAATAATAATTCCAATAACCACCACCCTTGCACCCTTATCACACCTTCGAGACGTCTCAAAGTGCTTCGCAGAATACATACACTGGAAAAGTACAGCAACCAATTATTCGCAACAACAACAAAATTACATTGATAGAGCGCCTTTCCTGTCGGGAAGACGTAACAAGGCGTAGAGCGCAGTGTCCCACAAACAGTCGTGGATTGAAGTGACCAATTTTTACATTTTTTGGGGGAAGGATTAATTTTTAAACCCACGCCCCCCCTGCAATTGAACGTGAGTAAGACCGAGGCCCTCCTGATCGGCTCAAGCCAGCGCCTCCGCACATCGGGCGCTGCCAGTCTCAATATCCAAGGCTGCACTCTCCACCTCACAAAGCCAATCAGGAACCTCGGCATCATGTTCGATCAAAAACTCTCTTTCCTCCCCCACATCCGCGCCTTGACCGGAACCGCTTATTTCCACCTGCGCAACATTGCCAGGCTCCGCAACTATCTTACCCCCCGCGCTGCTGAAACACTCGTGCACGCGTACATCACCTCACGGCTGGGCTATGGAAACTCTCCTCGTCGGCTTCCCCAGTTCCTCCATTCACAGGCTGCAGGTCATTCAAAACTCTGCAGCCCATGTACTATCCCGCACCCGCCTCCGCGACTATATAACCCCCACCCTCGCCCGTCTCCACTGGCTCCCCATCCTCCAGAGGATCGAGTTCAAGATCCTCGTCCTCACCTACAAGGCCTTACACGGCCTTGCCCCGCCCTATTTAACCGATCTACTCTCCCCCTACACGCCCACCCGGACCCTCCGTTCAACAGGACTTGGCCTGCTCCAAGCCCCCCGCCCGAACCGCCCCACCATCGGAGGCCGGGCCTTCAGTTTCTCCGCTCCCACCCTATGGAATACCATCCCTCAATCCCTCCGTCTCATCTCTTCCCTTTCCTCTTTCAAGGCCGGTTTGAAGACTTTCCTCTTCGATCGTGCCTTTTGTTCCACCCCGAATTTTTCGACCTCCCCTTCGTGTCTCACCCCTTCCCAAACACTCCCCTCTCAGCTCGGGTCACACGCCTCCTGTGCAGCGCCTTGGGACGTCCTCCCGACGTGAAAGGCGCTCTATAAATGTAATTTGTTGTTGTTGTTGAAGGTGTTCTGAATAAAGGAATAACTTTGCGGTTTCAGTCCTAAAATTGCCCTCGACAATCTTCAACCTGTGTCCTTCCTGTTGCACTATCTCCATCTGTCCCAATGTACTGTTCTTGATTTCCTTCCACGTTCCTCTGATGCCGACAACCGTATCAAATGCCAGACTGAAATCCTGACTTACCGGTATTTGGAGAAGCAAAACGGATCTGCAAATGGAACAAGAGCAAATAGGAATCAGCGGACACCGGGATCGGGAAAGGTAGGAGGGCAGGGGGAGTGGGTGGAGTAGGAGGAAGAGTGCCTGAACGCAACAACTTGCATTAAAAACCCAACGTAAAATCGGCTTCAGTGTCAAAATGCTTTAGTGAGCTTTACCTTTGGACTTCCTGCTCCAGATCAACAACAAGGCGACGGTGACCAGGAAGATGGGGACTGTCACGGCACGAAAAGGGAAAGCACCTGTGGAAACAACGTGAGGCCTTATCAGATGCTTCTGTGGACGGTTTAACACTGCGGGGCGTCTAACACGCAGAGAAAATTGCTCCTCGAACAGTAGAACTGTAATGAATAAGAACCCCGGCAATTGATATAGCACTTCTAGACTGTGTCTCAAAGTGTCTTCGCAGAATAAACTGTAAAGTGAATTGACCGTGTGTATTCGTGGGCGAAATGCGGCAGCCGATGGCGCGCGATAGTCCCACAAAGATTGAAGCGACCAATTTATTTTTCTTTAAATATATATATTTTTTAATTTAAAAATTGGGTCACTTCAATCCATTATTTATAATAATAAGAAGAAATAATTATTGGCAGGCGTGTGTGGAGCAAGGAAAGCTGCCCGAGGTTTCGCCCTGACCCGCCCTGGAAACGAACCCAGGTCTCTCTCCCTCGTTAAGTGCGAGTGCTCTAAGCACTGGACTTCCTATCTGAGACGTTTGACTGTGTTTACTCTGTGCTGCACTTACTAATGGGGTGAGACGTATATACCGCGACAGAGTTTGTCCTTGTGCCGCATTCATTGTCCGCTCTGCACCACAAGATGCCCACATCCGTCGCCTTGAGCTCCGACCTCCTCCAGACGACACTGCCGACTGCCGTGTCGAACTGGAGGCTTCCGCCGCGGCCGTCTTTCCTCTCCCAGGTAACTGTGGACGCCGGGTGGCTGTCCGCGGTGCAGTTCAGCTCCAGGAACGAGCGTTCGGCCACGTCGAGGGTCCCTCGCTCCACCGGCCGCAGCCGATCGGACGCCGAGATCCGGTAAGCGACGGAGAGCTGCGGAGCGTCTGGAATCAAAAGCCGTAAGAGACAAGTGTAGACATTTACAAGCGTGGGAGGAACGAACCCATTGCACCCATTCTCTGTCCATTCAATCCCATTGCCCTGGATCCCAATCGATCCCAATTCCCCCAACCCTCTCCCCACCTTCAACCATCTCTCTCTCTCTCTCTCTGTCTTGTACCCGTCAATGTACTCACAACCCACAAATGGATTCTGATCTGCACCAATTTACTTGGCAAGACATTTCATGACCGAATTAGTCTGTGCGTTAAAAGAATTCTCCTAACCACTCTTTTCCCTTTTCTTGCCTCTGTCTTATATTTATACTAACTGGGTCGTACTATATGATGTACTCCTTTATGCTGAGAGACTTTATGCATGGGACATGCACTTTTATTTTAACTTTTCCGGTAATCACTCTCACAGTCACTCTCACACTCAGTCTGTCCTCACACTCACTCTCACACATGCACACACACACACACTCTATTCTCAGTGAAGAATGAATGTCAACCTACTATAGTGAGAGTTAACTGCCAAGGAACTGATTAAAACCACACCAAAAAAAATCTAAATCCTACTGTATTGGATGTGGGATAATAATAATAATCCTTACATTTGATATAGCGCTTTTCACGTCTTATCGACGTCCCAAAGCGCTTCACAGAATATACTGTAAATTGAATTGACTGTATATTTTGTGGGCGAAACGCGACAGCCAATTGCGCTCGGCAGTGTGCATTGAAATGACCAATTTTGTGGGGTTTTTTAACGGATTATGAGTAGGCCTGTGGAGTAAACAATGTACACGTACCACTGCTGAACTTCCAATCAATTTAAACGCGATTAACGCACTGTAACAGACTCACATTTCACGTTCAGTGATATACGTCCGTATAGGGGCACATCGCTTGTGGAGTGTTTGACTTGACACACGCAGTCTGTCTGGTGATCTCCGGGGGTTGGGATGAACCACAGTTCACTGATGATGTGGAAGGTGCCATCGTCCGCGCTGTCGCCCTCGAGCAGTTTGCTGGTGTATCTGTGAGCCCGAGGAGCCTGGGTGTTGCTGGGGACTCTGTGTCCTAGGTGCTGCCAGCTCAGCGAGATGTCTCGAGGAGAGAATCCCCAGGCCTCGCACCGCACAAAGGATCTGACATCTGCTCTCAATATTCCCTGTGTAAGCCGGACGGTCGGAGCCGAATCCGGGACTAAAACGTCAAAGCAAAACGAACGTCACGCTCCTTTCCGCAACACGTATTCTCTCCGTGTCGCCCCCCCCCACCCTCCCCCCCCCCCCCCCAACCACACAGTCAATCCACCTTATAGTTCACTGTTTGAAGCGCTTTGAGATGGCTCAACAACGTGATAACACTAAATTAATAATGATCCTTGCATTTGATATAGCGTCTAATCGTGTCGCAAAGCGCTTCACAGGAATATATTATGAAGGGCAGTGATAATTTATTGTATCATATGCCAGGATTGTAATATTTTTTCTTCCTTTTCTTCTTATATTATTATTATTAACATTATTTTTATAATTATTAGCATTATTATTCTGTGCTTAACCAGTGATTCAAGAAAGGCAACAGAATCACACGTATCAGCTATAGCCCCATTAGCCTGACCTCAATAATGTTTTGCTGGTGTGCTAAGCAAGCCGAAGCCCTTGATATTAGTTTATCATAATAAATAAAACTTTACCATCAACACGTAACCATGCAGAATTGTGACCAGTTCTTAAATTCAGCCTTTGGGAGCTATCTTACTGTAAGTCTTTTTTAAACAAAAATATAGAAGTAAGATTGAATTTCAGATATTTCCCCCAAAACTTGAAGGCTATACCCAAGTGGAACTTCTGTGTTGGTGTACTAATCAAGCATAAGCCCTTGTTACTAATTTACCATAATAAAGAAACTTTACCAGAAACATGTAACCGTGTCCCTCCTCCTGTTTTATCCGCAGTCCCGTTTTCTGTTGTGATGGTGACCTCACAGTAATATGTTGTATTAGATTGTTCAAGAGAGACGTTTGCAATCTGTGCGGTTATCCAACAGCTAACAATCTCTGTGTGTTCAGTGCAGAACACATAATTCTTCAGGAAAAAGCGAGGTTTGGGAAACCAGCGTGTAAAAATCCAGTCACTTTGAATTCCAGTGTAACTAAATGTACAGTTTAACGTGACCGATTCCCCTCTCCATACGCTGACCTCACGAGGCTGAGTCACCTCTAGGATCACACCACCTGGTGAGATAAAACAATCTGTGAAGCCGAGATGTTGATGTGAAATGAGCGACATTAATTACTGTGCGCTCACCATCTCTTTTACGGTACGAGTTCATCGTATAAAATATAGAACGCTTCAGCAATGTTCCGTGATCATACAACCGTAGAATCTTACAGCAAATCTGGCTACTGTGTTTCACTACAAAATGCACAGTCACTACACAGTACAGTAAATCGTATGATGATGTTTGAGGCACTTACACCAAATAAAAGGATTGTTTATTGTCATTTATTGCCACGGTTTGGAGCCATGTAGTTCAGTATTAGAGCATTGGCTTCACACACGAGAGACCTAGGTTCGATTTCAGGCAGTGTGAGATCTTGGGGCAAGTCTCCTTACCCCACACGCTCGACAATAATCCCTCAAAAAAAAACAATAATAAATTGGTTCTTTCCATCTACAGCTAATTGTGGGGGATGGACACTGCTGTGTGCAATCGGCTGCCGCTTTTCGCCCACAACTATGCAGTCAATTCACTTTACAGTATATTCTGTGAAGCGCTGTGAGACAGCGAAAACAGGTCTTTCGTGCTGTGAAAAGCGCTATATCAAATGCAAGGATTGTTTATTACCACAATTTTAGAAGTTAAACATGATTGTCCATTAAAATACTGTGTTTACTTTGTCTTGAAGCACAAAACACCATGAAACCTGACATTGTCCAGGTCCGTTTGAGATCCTCAGCCACTGTGCTGACAGACAGTTCGAAACTACGGCAAAAGTATTTTCAGAATATCAATTATCCTTGCATTTGCTATAGTGCTTTTCATGTCTTCTGGGTGTCTCAACGCGCTTCACAGAATATACTGTGAAGTGAATTGACTGTATATATATTTGTGGGTGAAACGTGGCAGGCAGCCAATTGCGCACAGCAGCGTTCCCCCCTACAAACAGTCGTGGATTGAAATGAATAATTTTATTGTTGTGGTTTTTTTGGGGGATGGATTATTAAGTGTGTGTGTGTGTGTGTGAGTGTGTGTGTGTGTGTGTGTGTGTGTATATGTTATGAGTAGATGTGTGTGTGTGTGTGTGTGTGTGTGGAGTATGGAAACGTGCCCAAGGTTTCGCCCTGACCTGCCTGGAATCGAACATGGGTCTCATGCTTGTAAGGCGAGTGAGTGCTCTGACCACTGAGCTGCAGGACTCCGTGTAACATGTAGTATGAATATCACTCACCTGTCACACCCACCAACACCAGAGAGAGAGCGATTGCCAAAACCCACATCGCCTCGCTCAGTTAAAAAGTCCAAAGCTCCTCAAAATATCTCCATTGTTCTGCTTGCGTTCTGTAGCCTAAGAACCGCTTCTAGTGCAAAGCGATTACCGTAGTTCGCGTGCGTGGCTGGGAAGAGGCTTTGTGTCAAACAGGAAGGAAGAGCGAGTGAGATGTAGTTGGTATACGACCCAAAAATAAAGTGTGTCTGACCACTGGTCCTGAGTTAGCGTTGTTTCCTATGCACACACAGGAACACGCAGCAGGTCAGGCAGCATCTATGGAGAGTGGGAAATGAGTTGACGTTTTCGGTTCATTAACCCTTTAGCCAGACCTTACGACCAGAACAAGAATAAGAACAACAACAACAACTTGCATTTATATAGCAAGTAATAGCACCTCAGAGCGCTAGATAATCCTGTAGCTCAGTGGTTAGAGCACTTGCCTTACAAGCAGGAGAGACCTGTGTTCGAATCCAGGCAGGTCAGGGCGAAACCTTGGGCAAGTTTCCGTACTCCACACACACACACGCGTTTAATAATAATCCCTCCAAAAACACACGCAATAATAAAATTGGTCATTTCAATCCAGTATATTCTGTGAAGCGCTTTGAGCCGTCTAGAAGACATGAAAAGCGCTACATAAAATGCATTGATTATTATTGTTAGATTTTATATTTTATATTAACATTGCTTTTGCTACTGCGTACGTGCGTAACTTAGAGTGTCCAGCGAATTGGTAAAGTGCAGAATAAGGAGAAGCCAGATAGACGTTGGGGAGTGTGGAAACCACAGACGATTCAAAATAGAACCAGGGACGAGTGGAGAAGTGTTGTGTCGTGTGTAACCTGTTTTTGCAGAAGTTGTGACTTTGTGATCACGAGATAAGTGTATTGTGTACTGGGCAGACAAGGAACAGACCTCGGATGGAGGAATAATGAGTACATGGGGCAGGAAGACACCCAGATGACACAATCATCGGGTAGGGGGGGCCCTTCGGAGAAACCAGGGCAAGGTGCGGGAAAGGATGGCGAGACGTGTGACACCCACGAGATGTGCAAGAGGAGTCCACGATAACATCATGTGTATGACACTCGGACTGTGGACTATAAACAAGTGACCGTGTTAGTCAGAGGCGGCTTCCTTGTCTTCGAGAGAGAGAGACCAGATCGGTGCCGATCCAGCAGAAGCACCCCTCTGGAAGTATTGTTTTATTTGAAGCGCTGTATTGTGGTGTTACTCGGGTAATGATTGATTGTGCTTCATTAAATAGAATTGCTTTCTAAATACCGGATAAAGCCGTATTCTTACAATTATATATTTTCATGCTGGTTCTTTTATTGATCGACCAACTCGTCCCATTCCCCCCACTCATACCCCCCCCACCCCATTGCCCCCTCGCTCTTTAAATAGATACCTAAGAATCCGGCAGGCCACAGACCCACCACCCCACATCAGCCCTGCCTCGCATTGGCCAAAGAGCTTTTCACCCATTCTGTGCAACGTTAATTTGTCAGATGTGATGGTATGGGTTTGTTGGGCGAGCCACAGACTGGCTCATCACCAGGGAAACTCTGTAAATTGTCACCTCGACCATCTGACCATCTGGTGAGCAAACTCTAGACAAACACACACACACACACACACAGACACACAACACACACACACACACACACAACACACACACACACATACATACAGACACCGATCACAGCTGTCTCCGTTACGTTTTTTTTATTTACCGACTGATCAAGTGACTTATCACCTGAGGAGGGCAATAGGGAGACAGGTGAAAATTACCAGGCAACTGAAGCAGTAGGAGTGAGTTAAGATCAAAGTCCGTCTAGTAACACCTTCCACCTCCCTGATGGTCAAGTGTTGGTCTGTCCTAGGATGCCATGTCCCAGTGAAGCCTTTTGCCCACAAACGTTCCTCACTCCACACCCCTCTGGCTACCGAGCGGTTAGCAGCAACCCGGCTGTTCGTCGTCCGGCAGATTATTCTTCCGGGGCTAATAATTCCTTCGGAAAAAATATTATAAATTGGTCACTTTGTGTTGGACGCTGCTGTGCGTGATTGGCTGCCGCGTTTCGTCCACAAATGTACGGTCAGTTCACTTTACAGTCTATTCTGTGAAGCGCTTTGAGACGCCTAGAGGGCGTGAATAGCTCTAAATCAAATGCGAGGATTATTATTATTAGTGGCAGTTTGTTTTAAATACACTCTCACCACCAGATGGAGTAAATCAGCAAGAAAAAGTGAAGCTCAGCCGAAGTCTGCTTCTCACCAGGTTGAAATTGGGACTTGACAGGACTTGAAATCACTGGAGAGAGATACCTCCTGGACTTTATCCACCGCCGGCAAGCAATCCCTGGCTCCTCGTTGCCCGGGCCACACGCGAGGAGCTAAGAGAACCTGCAGATCAGCATAAAGGACAACGAGGAACGATCGGTACAAGTCAAATCTGTAGATCGAGTTCCCGAGGGAGACGGAGCAAGCAGAAATAACTGATGCTTTCAAGTGCAAATGAGACTGAATTCTTTTTGGAAATAATATTTTCGGATTTACATATGTATGTAATTACGTATATGAGTAGTTCAGGACACGACACATGCAAATTGGCTCCCAGGACAATAATAATCCTTGCATTTTGATACAGCGCTTTTCAGAGCGAATGTTGGGAGGGGGTTCCAGAGCCTCGGGGGCGTAGTGGCTGAAGGCATGGCCTCCGAGGATTCGGGGGGGGACAAGGAGGAGGCCAGACCCGGTAGAGCGAATGCAACGGTTGCCGTTGTGAGGAGAGAGGAGGTCAGAGAGGTAGGGGTGGTGATTTGAGGGAGAGTGGAGGGATTCGAACACAAGAGTGAGGAGCTTGGAATCAAAATACAAAAGTCCATTCACTTCACACAGTCTATTCTTGCGAAGCGCTTTGGGACGTCTGGATGACGTGATAATGAGCTGTGTCAAATTCAAGGATTGCTGCTATCACGTTTTGAGTGCGAGGCGCTGTAATTCGCTGGGTTTAAATGGATCGTTTTAAGTGTGCCGCATGACACTTGAAATCCACCAGAGGCCAGTCTAACAGAAAGCCCTCGATGTTCAGGGCTGCGAATGTTGTCAGAAAGCAACTTGGGAGTTGTAGTTTTTCTTGCTGCGACTGTGGGCTGTGGGAATCAAAGTGCTGGAACTTCTGCTGCTGCTATTGAGATGGCTTCACATCAGCAGCGTCGCCCACAAACAGATGTGGATCGCGATGAATACATTTTTTATTGTAGGTTATATTTGGACGGATTATTATTAGGCACGTGGAGCAAAGATACTCGCCCGAGGTTTCGCCCTGACCTGCCTAGAATTGAACCCAGCTCTCTCACTTGTAAGGCGAGTGCTCTGACCACTGAGCTACAGGAATCCAGTTGCAGAATAATAATACTGTAAGATAGTACAGCGCCTTTCAAATTGGGAGGACGTCCCAAGGCACTAAATATGGGGACAAGGCGAAGGGAAGGTCTCCACATCATTTTGTCTCTACAAATGGTTTCTCCTTCTGTCCCTACATGGTGATGAGTGTGTGTATCCCAAGACTCCATCCTTGACCCCCCACCCACCCCCTACCCCTCTTCTACATGATCCCTCTGATTGAAGTCATCCGTATTCGAGTACACACACCAAAACATAGACTAGTTGAGCCCTGAGGGTCTGCGTAAGAGAGAAGGGACAATCACAGGGACTAAGGAGTCAGAAGGAATACGAGACTAGATAAGATGTCCTCACGTTCAGAAATAATCTGTCCCCAAAAAAACTACAGTAATAAATATTGGTCATTTTCAATCCACGACTGTTTGTGTGCAATTGGCTGCCGCGTTTCGCCCTCAAATATACAGTCAATTCACTTTACGGTATATTCTGCGAAGCCCTTTGAGACATCGATAAGATGTGAAAAGCCGCTTCATCAAACGCAAGGAATATTATTATATATTATTATAATAGAAACAGTCCTCGCATTGGATGCAACGGCCTTTCGAACCAGGACGCCCACCTCCAGGCGCTTGACGGGATTCACCGTATAAGTGTAGTGACTGTGCACTTTGTCGCCAACCTGCGGGCGGATAAATAGCGGTCGTCTATTTCAGGAGCATCTGAGGGATCGTTGGCCAAGACACGGGGGAGTAACACTCACTCTGAGATGATGTGATCTCTGTAACATGAACCTCAACACAGAGACGGAACCTCGGCTGTGATTCTGCAGATCACCCCTCCGGTATTGCCTCGGGTCTCTCCCCAACAGTGAGAGCGTCAGCCTTTGTCTCTGAGTTCAAAGCTCGAACCCACAGTTTTCTGATTCAAGAGAAAAAAGTGGAACAGGCTGTGGCAGGTTGACATTTGGCTTGTAACTCAGATTGGGTTGTCGCGTTGGCTACTTTTGGCCTTTGAGGGACTGAGAACCTCTTCTGTGCACGTGTGTATGTGTGTGCGTGTGAGAGAGAGAGAATGTGTGTGTGAGAGTGTGTGGTGGGTGTGTATATGTAACTGCTACCAGATTTGGATCAGTACTGTTAACAGGTCCTATCACATCCTGACAGACAGACAAGACAGACAGACAGACAGCACTGCACCGAAGAAGAAGAAAAAGAAAAAAAAAGCTCTCCTCCCTTCCTCACGTAACTTCCTCCTAATCTGGGTCGGAAACAATGGCATTTAGTCGAATTTGCACTTTGCGGCTTCCTCCAGAGTGAGATGTGTGTTTGTTCACTGCACCGAGCCTCAGACAGCACTGGCACAGCCTGGGAAACGCCTGGAATAAAGAATTGTCATCACAGTTTAGCCTCTGCGATGTTGCTAATTCCGAGCTTGCTCTTTACTGTGCTGGCTGAGGCACATGGTGAGTTTTCTCTCTCTCTCTCTCTCTCTCTCTCTCTCTCTCTCTTTCTCTCGGTTGAGATTCATCCATGCGACTGATCGCGGTTCAACGGCCACTCAAAGGGTTCCCGTGGCTGTTTGTGGGACGCCGCTGCGCACGAACTGGCTGCCGCGTTTCGTCCACCGAACCCCCTTTACAGTGATGATACTAGTAATAATCCTTGCCTTTGATATCGCGGCTTTTCACATCTTATCGACGTCTCAAAGCGCTTCACGGAAGCGCTTTGTGTGAAGTAAGGAAACTTGCCAAAGGTTTCGCTCTGATCTGCATGGATTCGAACACAGGTCTCACGCTTGTAAGGCGAGTGCTCTAACCTCTGAGCTACAGCAGCTCCACTCCGGTAAATCATCTGAAACACTTTGAGACCTCTTGGCAAAGCGAAAAAGTTGATGTACCAAAATCTTTATCAAAATTATTTATCACAATGCGAGTGTGTAATATGGAGGTCCTGAAAATCCTTTACAAATTGAATCTTTCGGTAGCTTTTACGTGTTTAATAATAATAATAATTCTTGCATTTGATACAGCGCTTTATCAGGTCTTCGAGACGTCTCATAGTGCTTCACACAATATCCCGTAAAGTGAATTGACTGTATATGTTGTGGGTGAAATGCGGCAGCCGACTGCGCACAGATGTCAGTGACCCACAAACAGTCGTGGACTGAGTGACCAAATTCTCATCTTTTAAGCAAAAGTTTTATTGAATTTTAACTGCTAAAATGTTCAGTGTTTGAAATGACTGATTTTGGCTGCAGATGATTTCCGAATGACTGGATCCTCAAGTTGCGACAGTTAAAGTTGTTTTCTTTACAGTTAAAATCTTCCTAATGTGACATCAAGAGGCACACACAGTTGGAATCCTAATAATAATCCCTCCAAAAAAAACACAATAATAAAACAAATTGGTCATTTCAATCCATGATTGTTTGTGGGGGACGCTGCTGTGCGCAATTGGCTGTCGCGTTTCGCCCACAAATATACAGTCGATTCACTTTACAGTATATTCTGTGAAGCGCTTTGAGACGTCGATTAAGAGGTGAAAAGCCGCTATATTGAATGCAAGGATTGTTACCAGTATTATTATTGTGATAAGGAGCGACGTGTGCCAAGCGAGAGTGTCGTGGTTTCAGTGAAACGTTTAACAATAAAATAGAGAAATAGCTTCACAGAAATTCCTCCTTGAAAATGTCACATTGATCTGAAATGGGAAACAACCAAAGTTTTTTATTTGAATTTGGTTTGCGTGTGATTAGAGCACAAACGAATGTTTAACATGAATCACTGTTGATCCTCGTTAGTTTAATCTGGGTACATTTGCGTTATGACAGACTTGATGCCGTCCTCCACACACACTCACAGTCTGTAGTATATTCTGTGAAGCGCTTAGAGGCGTCACGATGACGTGATAAGGCGCTTTATCAATGCAAGGATTATTAATATTATTATTAATATTATTATTATTATCTCACCAGGTGTTGTGATCCTAGAGGTGACTCAGCCTCATGAGGTCAGCGTATGGAGAGGGGAATCGGTCACGTTAAACTGTACATTTAGTTACACTGGAATTCGAAGTGACTTGATTTTTATACACTGGTTTCCAAAACCTCGTTTTTTCCTGAAGAATAATGTGTTCTGCACTGAACACACAGAGATTGTTAGCTGTTGGATAACCACACAGATTGCAAACGTCTCTCTTGAACAATCTAATACAACATATTACTGTGAGGTCACCATCACAACAGAAAACGGGACTGCGGATAAAACAGGAGGAGGGACACGGTTACATGTTTCTGGTAAAGTTTTTTTATTATGGTAAATTAATAACAAGGGCTGATGCTTGCTTAGTACACCAGCACTAAAGTTCCACCCGGGTTTAGCCTTAAATCTTTAAATTTGGGAGGAAATATTTGAAAATCAATCTTATTTCTATATTTTGGTTCCAAAAAAAAAGACTTACAGTAAGATAGCTCCCAAAGGCTGAATTTAAGAACTGGTCACAGTTCTGCACAAAGCGAATCTTAACGTAAATGAAAACGCAAAACACTGCGGATGCTGGAAATCTGAAACACAAACAGAAATGGCTGGGAACACTCAGCAGGTCAGGCAGCATCTATGGAGAGAGAACGAAAAAGCGAGTCAACGTTTCGGGTCCACGACCCTTCGTCAGAACGTAAATCAAATCAATGATCTGACGGCTAAAACCGGTTCTAATTTCTTGTTTTGGAGGAATTTTAAGACATTTAAATTTCGCACGGAACTATTTTGCAACAAAAGTGAAATTGTGGAAATTTACCGGAATGATTCCAGGGACGTGGATCTTATGTGGAGAGACTAGTGAAGCTAGGAATCGTTTGGGTTTGATAAGAGTAAATAGGGAGAGACTGTTTCCTGTGGTGGGTGGGTGAATAACCAGAAGATGAAATGCAAGCATTATTTGAAAAGGAAAATTTACAGGGCTGTGGGGTAAGATTAGGGGAGTGTACATATCAATGTACAATTGTGTTGTTTTATTAGTCACATCGAAACTGAGAAGGATATTTAGAAACATTCCTGTTGATATCATATCTGGTCTCCTCCCAATTGTTGTTTTGCCAATTAATCCCTGCATTTTGACATAGCGCTTTTCACGTCTTCTAGACGTCTCAAAGCGCTTCACAGAATAGACTGTAAAGTTAATTGACTGTATATTTATGGGTGAAACGCGGCAGCCAATTGCACACATCAGCGTCTCCCCAACACAAACAGTAGTGGATTGAAATGACCAATTTTATTAATGTAGTTTTTTGGGAGGAGGGATTATTATTAGGCGCGTGTGTGTGTGTACGTGCGTGCGTGTGTGTGTGTGTTCCTATTCTAAAACACGTGCTATCGACAACAGCGATAGGTTTTTCACCTCGTGTCGTTCGCGCAGTTCACCCTCTCAAAATGTCGTCAGACTTTGGGTTTGCAACTGCTGTTGCACATGAAAGTTATTACAGAAATAGCCAAATCATTTTACTTTCACACTGCCTTCCCTCCCCACCTGGCTCTGCGATCTCCTGATAAAAAACAGACTCGGTTATTCACTTTAGGGCAGTTTGTGGCACATTTAATGCGAATGGGCCGCCCCTCTCTTCTTACAAACAGCCAGTCCCTCCAATAAATCCCGTGGAACACTTTGAGATGTCCTCCCTCTATGAATCGCACTGTACCAATTATAAAGATTATTATTGCAGTATTATTATTGTGAAGCATTGCTGCAAAGTGACAGCGTTATCACCTCTGACATCGACAGACTCATGTACTTTCATACCGTTGAACCTTCTCTTCTGCAGACACTCCACGCATCTCTTCGTCCGTCCTGGTTGTAGGACGTAGGTCTACCCTAAACTGCTCTGCTCAGGTATCTCCCTTCATGAACCTCGCCTTCACCTGTGAACTGCACGCAGAGAATATCAGTGGCTCAGTCTCCAAGGACTCTGGATTGTTCACCAGCCAACTTCCCATCACTGCCGGAATGAGAGACAATGGGAGTGTGTGTGCGTGTCAGATCAGCACCAAGACCAATGTTCACGCAGCCGTAGCTCGGACTGAAGTCAGACTGTGTATCGAGTGTAAGTCTCACCAATTACATGTTAAACTGTCTTCCCGCAATCTGGAAGTGTATTTATTTCTAACAATTCCTGTTGTCCTCTGTCCTCGTCTAACAGGCTCTTTTGTTCCATCATTTCGCTTACAAAATATACACTTTATTATTCTGTAAAGCATTTTGATAATAATAATATACTAATAATAACTTGTATTTGCTAAAGCGCCTTTTCACATCTTCTAGACGTCTCAAAGCGCTTCATAGAATATACTGTAAAGTGAATTGACCGTATAGTTGTGGGCGAAACGCGGCAGCCAATTGCACGCAGCAGCGTCCCCCCCACAAACAGTCGTGGATTGAAAATGACCAATTTATTATAGATGCTTTTTTGGAGGGAATATTATTCGGCGCGTGTGTGTGTGTGTGTGTGTGTGTGTGTGTGTGTGTGTGCGTGTGTGTGTGTGTGTGTGGAGTAAAGAAACTTGCCCAAGGTTTCGCCCTGACCTGCCTGGATTCGAAACACAGGTCTCACGCTTGTAAAGCGAGAGCTCTAACCAGTGAGCAGGACTCTATAGGCGCTATATTAATGCAAGTATTATTATTATTTTTATCTTATGTTTTGTATAAGAGCTCTTGTTCCGTTTCCCTATCAGATGCTCCGCAGAAACCTGTCATCACGTACAGGACAAACGGACAAGTCACATATCAGCCTGCGAACATCTCCGTCTTTGTCTCTGAGGGCTCCTTCCTAGAACTGACCTGCTCCGTGGACTGTAACCCAGGGTGCACATTGACGTGGATTAAAGACGGAGAGAAACTCGCGGAGACAAACCAAACTCAGCGGACGCTTACCATAAACCAAACCGGTTTTCTACAGTCGCAGGATCAGGCAACGTACCTGTGTGAGGCGAACAACATCCACGGGCAGAATAGGTCCAAAGTTTTCACGCGATTACGTGCTGTGGGTAAGTAAAATAAAACCCATTAAGTTTCACTGCCAAGTCGTTCAGGCAAATTGCCAAGATACATTTTGTTCCTTGAGTTCTCTCTTCCTGAGTCTCAGACAAAGTTGCTCAGGATATCTGATCTATTTTAAATATAATAAAGTTGTTTTATTTTTATCCAAAATACATTGGATGAAGCGTCTTTCGGGTCTGGAGGGCGTCTCGAAGCGTTGCACTCGTGGAGCTCCTGTAGCTGAGTGGTTAGAGCAACTCGCCTTACAAGCGTGAGACCTGTGTTTCGAATCCAGCCAGGTCAGGGCGAAACCTTGGGCAAGTTTCCTTACTCCACACGCCTAATAATAATCCCTCCAAAAAAGAACACAGTAATAAAAATTGGTCATTTCGATCCCCAACTGTTTGTGGGGGGGGACGCTGCTGCGCGCAATCGGCTGCCGCGTTTCGCCCACACGTATACAGTCACTTCACTTCACAGTATATTCTATGAAGCGTTTTGAGACGTCGATCAGATGTGAAAAGCGCTATATCAAATGCAAGGATTATTATTATTATTATTTGGCGTGGGCGCAGTAGTCATCCCCACGAAACAGTCGTGGATTGAAATGACCAATTTATTAAGGCTCCTCGCGACTGTTAGAGACACAGAGTGCTGTTATAGTGAGACTCAAAACAGATCTCAACCTGTCTGTAAAGCACAAAGATCTAGAGAAGAGTCAACTCGCCATTTACGAAGGCTTTGAACCGAGTTGGTTTAATGTTCTGCGCTCTCGCAGTAGTTTTGAAATGAGTGGATTTGTTGATCGTAATAGATCAGCGATCAATTGCCGGTAAACACGCCTCATAATAAGAATAAGAATAATCCTTGCATCTGATCCAGCACATATTCTAGCCTGCCTCAAAGTGCTTCACAGAATATTCCATAAAATGGATCGACTGTGTATTTATTTGGTAGGCAAAATATAGTGTGAGGTGGATTGACTACATTTTGTGGACGAAACGCGGCAGCCAATGGCGCACAGCAGTTTCCCACAAACAGTCTTAGATTCCAAGACTCTTAGAAGAGATTATTACCTATTCCCCGGAACGCCATTCACCGATTGACTAATGACTAGGTTCCTGTTTACTGCAAGGTGAACATAGCGTGTGTGAGTGTGAGTGTGTGTGTGTGTGTGTGGAGTAAAGAAACTTTCCAAAAGTTTCGCCCTAACCAGGAATTGAACCCGTGGCCCCCACACACGAAGCGAGTGCTCTAACCACCACGCTCTGGGGGCCCTCGTTTGTCGGCAAGTGACTTTTGCTACATTCTCGTTCACAGGCTCGAAGCTGTTTTGTGTGTTGTTGCCTGCGCTGGCAGTAGCTGTGGTGGTGTCTGTGCTGATTTCCATCTACTGCGTAATGAAACGGCAGCTGAAAGGTGAGACAAATCGAACGCTTTGGGCAGAAGGTGTTAACCTCGGCTCCTACATCACTCGTGAGCTGCGACAAGCTGTGGTTGGGTACAAACAACACATTCACGCTGTCTCCTGGTCTAACAATGGACCATTTCACCCCCACAACATGTACAGTCAGTCAACTCGCTTTACAGTATATCCTTCGCTCATAACGTACACAGTCGATTCGCTTAACGGTGGGGATCCTTCAGAACACTTTGAGACAGTCTAAGGAGGTGATACGGCACTACATAGCTTTTTATTATCGCTTTATAATTATTAGGATTATTACTATACAAAATAATATCTCATATCCTTTCCCTTTTGAAGTTTCTTATGCGCTGTATTGAGTTTCCTCTTTCGTACGTTGATGCTATTTACCTTGACCACAGCTTCCAACAGAAAGTTCCACCAGCTCCCCCTCCCCCCCCCCCCCCTCCCGGCTTGGCTCCAAATAATGAAGAACAAAATTACATTTGTGCAGCGCCATTCAGGTCGAGAGAACATCCCAAAGTGATGGACTGTCAGTCTTTAGGACCAAACTCTTAATCCTTGTGGTGTGGGAAGTGGAACTAGGATTGCAAGCAAAGTGACCTCACTCCGTGTCTCGTGCCAGCGATGACTGACTTTTTATGGGACTCAAGCTGGGCGTTTGGATCACATGCTTTGCAATGTGGTTTTGGTCGTTCCTCAATTCTGACCTTGCCTCCCCACCTACCCCAGCCCCCAAATCGCAGGCCAGAGGCTTTGAGAGCGAAAGATTGAATCATGTAATTCTATTTTGTCATGTCATTCTGGCTGCTTAAAACCAGATGTTGGCTTTACTCAGTCCCAGTGTGTTTTTTTTGATGGGTTTGCACAAATCAGTGAGCGAGAGACAAACCGAAGTAGCCAGCGCTGAGGACAGAAAGCGATATGTTAACCTTTTTGGTTTGACAGTTCGCCTTTCTCAAGTCGTTGGGATGACTCGAAGCGCTTCACAGAATGGTCATGTAAAGTGAATTGACTGTATTTTTTTTGGTGAGCAACTCCCTCACTCCTAACGAGGAATCGACGAAGCTGTGGAATGCTCGGACACAGATGTTTAACAGAGACACGGACAGACCAGAGTTTGGTTCTGTACTAAGCGGTAAAGTGAAAGGACGAGGCCTTCAGATTCAGCGCCTTGGGACGTCATCCTGACGTGAAAGGCTCTATATAAGTGTAATTTTGTTGTATTTTGTTGTTGTTAAGAGATATGCTCAACGGGCTGCTACGTTTCGTTTGCAACACACGTAGTCACTTCACTTTATAGTATACAAGAATAATAATCCTTGCATTTGATATAGCGCTTTTCATGTCTTCTTAAGACTGTGTCTCAAAGCGCTTCGCAGGATATACTGTGAATACAAGACTACATACGTGGGCAAAATACGCTGCAAAGCGATTTGAGACGTCTTAACGACTTAATAAGACACAATGTCGAATGCGAGGATTGTTACTCTCATCAAAAAAAAACTCAACGCAGTCGAAATCAATTATCATTTTAAACCATTCCCATCTACTGCGTTTAGGGTATTATTAGTATTTTTTGTGTGTGGTTGGGGGGGGTGGGGGGGGGGGGAAATTTGTTGGAAGTAAAAGACAGCCGATGCCACGTGTGAGGAGCACCGCCACTTGGTTTGCGAGGGCGGGGAAGTGATTTACACTTTGATTAGTCAGATCTGTGTGATCCGCCTTCAGGTGAAAACCATCGCAGCAATAGATTCAGCACTTTCAGAAGGTCAGGGATACCAGCCAGCCGCTAGCCCTTGCCGTCAGCCCTCAGCGCTCAAGTGCAAAAGAAAAGCTAAAGCAGAAGAGAAACCAATTTAAAAGTGCCATCGCGAGCTCCTGTGGCTTAGTGGTTAGAGCACTTGTCTTGCAAGCTGGGGAGACCTGTGTGTTCGAATCCTTAAAACAATATATCGAAACACTATTCCCGGGGTTAAGCTGTGCCTCTGGTTACTCTGCTCCACTTTTAAGTTCAATGAGCGAGCTTTGCCTCGCGGCGGAGAGCATGAAAGAAACGAACACAAACGCCCACGGTTTTCCTGTGAGTGCGATACTGTACGGCGTTTTCTGGCTCGGGTTCTGATTTCACTCCCACAAGCTCACTCCATAGCAACGCCACCCGTTTGCTGGCGCATAGTTAGTTAGGCTGCGAACGCGTCCTCCGTAAAAGTCTTTCTCGTTACAGAGCCGGGAGCTGTGGCCACCGAGCTGAGGTAAGAACGACGGGGAAACTTTTTTGGGGGGGCTATTCTCTCCTTCCCTGCAGCTCTCGTGGAGACTTGTAGCTCAGCGGGTTAGAGCGCTATAGCGGGCAAGCGAGAGACCCGAGTTCGATTCCCGGCAGGTCAGGGTGAAACCTCGGGGCGAGTTTCCTCACTCCACACACACACACACGTGCGCGCGTCTGATAATAAGACGAAGAATCGAGTTAGCGAGGAAACCGCCCTTTCATTGTGCTACTAATAGAATTTAAGTGGAGTGTCTGAAAATCAGTGATCGTGTTAGCTTGTCTCGGTTGATTTCCCCCAACACTCTAGCCTCTTAGTCAGACGCTTGTGGGTTAACCCAACCAGGATATGAGTTCACTATCTTGCATTCCAATGCAGTACTGGGTGGGAGTGGGGGTGGGGAGTTGTAAAATATCAGCATTGCCATCTTTCGAATGAGAGAAAGTTCGAGAGATAGATCGAGGCTCGAGATAGTTTCTCTTCGTCTCCTGGCCGTATCGTTGACTTCATGGCTGTTTTTTGGGGGGACCAAGCCAGGCGCAAATTGCCTACAAACACACAGTCACTACACTCGAGAGTGATTGCCAAGGATCGTTGGGTTAAAATGTGCATATTTTGTGGGCCATTAAAAAGTCTCTGTGATAGCCTAACTCCTCATGGATCTGTCCACTTCTCAGACCCTTTTGGAAGTCCATCCCACAGTCCCTTCACCTCGCTCCCCTCCCTTGCCTCCTTCAAGGCCTGTCTCAAGTCACTCCTCTTCGACCGCGCCTTCAGTCCACCCTCCTACCCCCACACTCCTCCTCCGCCCTCCACCTCTCCTGATCCCAATCAGCAGCTCAAATCCTTGACTGTCCTTGGGAAGTCCTCCTGACGTGAAAGGAGCTGTGTGCACATCACTTGTTGCAGCATTCGCCCAGTGTCAGTGACTGTCCTCTCTCTGTCTCCTCCTCTGAGATAACTTTGTCCAGTCATTACTAGATTGTGTTCTGTGGTGGTGGTGGGGGGGAGGTGGAGTGAAGCCATTCTGCAGTCGATTTGCCTTCTCTACACAGTTGCGAATTGGCCCACGTCTCTCTCTCTCTCTCTCTCGAAAAACCACAACTTATGTAAGTCACAGCAGATGAGGGTTAGAAACGGATAACACATGTGACCAAGCTTTTTTTTAAAAAAATCCGTACTGTACTGTACTCGATTGCAGCTCTGTGAGCTTTCAATCACATTATTATTTTAATACCAAAGTGCTTCTGGCCAGCCACCTGTTTCGCGTCCATCAAACCACACGTCTCGAGTTCAGCAACGAGAATTAGTTACGCCTTGAGGTGCCACAGAAAGGCAGCAGCCCCCACCATTCAAACGCCGGAACATTTTCAGAGGAAACCTATGCACAACAGAACCTGTTGTGGTATTTATCGATCTATATGTGAGCTCGGTTGCAACTTTTATTACCCTCACACAAACCGCACCATTAAACACTTTTTGCAGGGTGTGTTGCCCTCTGCTTAACTCTTTAACCGAGATAGGCTGACCTCGCGGATCAGGTTTGGGGGGATGGGGGAGTGGGGGGGTGTGGGGAGAGGGAAGGGGGTGTTTAAAGATCACTGGTAAAATTATCTGTTGCATTTTGCTTTGCAAAATATATTTAGATTCGTACTGAGATTATTTAATATCGTCTGCTCAGCCCTGCAACAGGTGACTTAGCTAACTTGTGGTTTTCAGACGTGTGGGCCTTCCACCTGCCTTTTAATTTTTCTGCTCGTTATCAAGAGACACCTACAAAGTGTTTGCAAAAGCCCTGTCACCTCCACCCACCCTCACACCCTCCCACCCATCCACCCACCCACTCACCCACCACGAACAGTGAACCGAAACACGTTGGAAAAATGATCCTAATTTGTGAAGCTCCTGTGTGCTCAAGCACTTGTCTTGCAAGCTGGGGAGACCTGTGTTCGAATCCAGGCAGGTCAGGGCGAAACCTTGGGCGAGTTTTCTTACTCCACACACACACACACGCCTAATAATAATCCCTCCCCCAAAAAACACACACAATAGTAATAAAATTGGTCATTTTCAATCCACGACTGTTTGTGGGGGTGGGGGGGTGGGGGGGTTCGCTGCCGTGCGCAATCGGCTGCCGCGATTCGCTCACAAATATACAGTCAATTCACTTGACAGTGTATTCTGTGAAGCGCTTTGAGTCGATAAGATGTGAAAACGCTCTTATCAAATGCAAGCATTATTATTTATTATTATTATTGTAATTGTATTGAGAAGCACTTCGTTGAATTCAGCTGCAAATGTTTCACTGTATTTATCCATCCATCGCCTTCGTCAAGACCCACCTCGAGACCCTCCTCTCTGACCGTTTTTTCGATCAGACCCTTTAGACCCCCCCACCCACCAACTACCACCCCAGTCTCCCCCACCCTCCACAATCTCTACCCCCCCCACCCACCCCCATCCCTCAGCTCAGGAATACTGTCTGTCCAGCGCTTAGGGACGTCTTCCCGATGTGAAAGGCGCTATAGAAACGTAACGTTGTTATCGTTCTTGTTAGATGTCTAGAGGATTGATGTGTAAGTGTCTGTGTGTGTGTGTGTGTGTGTGTCTGTGAGTGTGTGTGTGTGTGTGTGTGAATGTGTGCGTATGTCTGTGAGTGTGTGCGTGTGTCTGTGAGTGTGTGCGTGTGTCTGTGAGTGTGTCTGTGAATGTGTGCGTATGTCTGTGAGTGTGTGCGTGTGTCTGTGAGTGTGTGTCTGGGAGTGTGTGCGTGTGTCTGTGAGTGTGTGCGTGTGTCTGTGAGTGTGCGCGTGTGTCTGTGAGTGTGTGCAAGCCAGTCACACTGTATTACAGTGGGGTCAATATGTCAACAGAATCACACGTCTGTGTCTTTCCCCCTATTTTAGGCCAGGAAACAATCACAGCAATGAAACAGGTATGTGTGTCACTGAACGATATTCTTGTCAACATCCATTGGTGCAGTAACAATTGGTGTCCTTTTAACCTCAGGTCTAGTTTAGATCACTCTGCTTTAGGAAGGATTTCAGAGCCAAAGAAATGGTGCGGAGGAGATGTACCAGGCCAAGTGTTTCGCCCGCAAAACACGCAGTTAATTCACTTTCAAATGGATCCTGTGAAGCGCTTTGAGATGGAAATCCTGTGGATTATTAGGCACTGTGCACCCACAGCGTGTATTTCTCCCCCCAAATATACAGTCAATATATTGTGTGAGGGCCTTTGCGAAGCGCTTTGAGACGTCTGTAACAAATGCAAGGATTATTCATATTATTATTGTGATTACAGGGATATTTGTTATTCTATTGGAGATTTGCCAGTTTCACCATTACTTCATCATCATAATAATATAATATAATAATATATATAATGTAATAATATATAATATAATAATACAATATTTATTATTATTATTCCTATTATTACTCACACTGTCTCTCTTTGCTGGAACTTGCAGATACAGTATACGCAGTAGTGCAGAAGAAAGCTCTTCACAATCCACAGACACCAGCACAGAGTAAGTCGAACGACATTGTCATCGACACCCCCGTAGCTTGTTTGCAGATGGAATGAATGAAAGAATGAAGGAATGAATGCGTGATTTTTTTTTCTCTCTCACCCCCAGGCTCCGTTTCCTTTGATGACCGTAAACACGAGGAAGAGGAGGAAGTGTCCTACG
Source organism: Hydrolagus colliei (assembly GCA_035084275.1). Lineage (NCBI taxonomy): Eukaryota > Metazoa > Chordata > Chondrichthyes > Chimaeriformes > Chimaeridae > Hydrolagus > Hydrolagus colliei. The sequence continues at coordinate 4,054,021 of CM068770.1, read as the reverse complement.
CGGACATCATCATTCGGAGACCGAGACCCAGAGGTGGCAACCACCAACCCGAGGTACAGTCTTACAATCCAAAGACTTAGCTTTATCGAGTGGCTTATTTTGCACACAGTATACTCAGTCACTAGACTTTACGGGGTATTCTGTGAAGCGCTTTGAGACGTCTCAACGCCGCGATTTGCTGGATAATCCAAAACACAATAGAGAATTAGATGGCAATGCCTCTTGCGTTGGGAGGATGTCCCTGTATCAAACGCGAGCATTCTAATTAAGATTATTAATAATGAAATGTCTACTAAGCGCTGCACATGTTCGAGTGTCGAGGTGGGGAGGAGGTGAAATGAACCATATCTTCTGGAAGGATTGGGCGAGTTTACTTACTCCACACACACACACACACCCTCCCCCCAAAAAACACAATAATATAATTGGTCATTTCAACACACGACCGCGTGTGGGGGGACGCTGCTGTGCGCGATTGGCTGCCGCGTTTCACCCACAAATGTACAGTCTATTCTGTGAAGCGCTTTGAGACGTCTAGAAGATGTGAAAAAGCAAGGATTATTATTATTATTAATATTATTATTATTATATTTGCAACAGAGCCCGTACACTGCAGCCAGAGAAATCAAGACGAGGTCTCGAGACTCGACGGGTTTATCTCACCACAATCCAACGGTACCTGAAGAAACGGAATACGCCGCAGTCCACATCTCAAGACAGGACCTGAGAGAGAAATTCACTGCCCGAAAGTGAATCGGGGGAGGGTGGGGGTGGGGGGGGGGGGGGGGGGGGGGAGTGAGACGTCCCGAGACACTGAGACCCACACTGTATTGGGTTCTTCTGTTCCTCTACAAACCCATTGAAGCCACTTCACTAACGGGACAAGAGTAATAGGACAGTAGTAACAATCATAACGATAAGTCAAAGAGGGACTGGATAAGGCTGAAGTTGCAGAGAGGCGACGAGAGGCAGTGTCACGTCTACAGGAAATCTGCGCTGAGTGTTCAGCCCTCTCTCGCGTGAACCGTTGTGAGTTCAAACGCGCGCTTCGTGCGTTAGGATTAGAATACAGACCCGTGCGTTCTAACCACGTTTTCTCTTTCTTTGTCATTGCTTCTTAACTTCACCTGCGTGGAGATGTTTTCGAGAAAAAAAAACGCAGAGGGGAAGAGAGAGATAGAGAGCGAGAGAGAGAGAGAGAGAGAAATGAAACCGTCTAATTATTTTTTCTCTCTCTGTTTTGGAAACGTTAACCCTTTAAATGGATCATTGGTGCAAACTAACGCGGTTAGCGTTCAGCCAGGCCTCTGTTGAGGCAGGAGGTTGGCTTCGAAAGCGCTTTTATAGGATTTAACCGTGTTAATCTCTCTTTTCGGATTGCGTCATGGGATCTGTAACGTTAATGTCTCAATCAAAGGACGGCATCACGCACAATAACACAGCGCCCCCCCAGTACTGCATTGGACTGTCAGCCTCGACGATGGTTCCCAGCCCTGATAAACAAAGAAGTCTCAAAGTGCTTCACAGAGCACACTGTGAAACGAATTGACTGCGTATTTTTTAAGGGTGAGGCAGAGGAAAGCTGTTCAACGACACAGTTGAAATCCTCAGAGATAACAGTGCACAGGGTTAAATAAGAAACTGCTGGGGGAGGGAGTCCTGTAGCTCAGCAGTTAGAGCGCTCGCCTTACAGAGTGTGATCGAATCCAGGCGGGTCAGAGCGAAACTATGGGCATGTTTCCTTACTACACACACACACACACACACACGCTTGGTAATAATCCCTCCAAACAAAAATACGATAATAAAATCAGTCACTTCAATCCACGACTGTTTGTGGGGGACGCTGCTGCGAGCAATTGGCTGCCGCGTTTCGCCCACAACAATACAGTCGATTCACTTTACAGTTTATTCTCTGAAGCGCTTTGAAATGTCTAGAAGACGTGAAAAGCTGCTGTATCAAATGTAAGGATTATTATTATAATCGCAGGCTACAGCAACAACAACTTGCCTTTATATCAGGAAGGGTAGAGTCTCAGAGCATTTGAGATTGGCGGAGTTTGATGTGGTTTAGGGAGAGAGCGAGAAGGGGGTGGGTGGGGGGGGGAGGGGGGTGCAGAGAACGTGACTGTAGTCCAGAACCAACAAAGGTGGTTTAAATGTGATGTTACATTTTACAATGAACCAATTTAAGTCTTCCCAAAGACACAACGAGACAGACATCTCCTTTGATCTCGTTCACCTTTCGCTCTTTCAGCAGAGAGAAGGGTTTGATTTTTATCAATCTTGCACACCCTCCCTCGATCGTGTTCTGTTTGCAAATGGTTATACGTTAGTGCTTTTTGAAGCGTGTCAGCCAAGCCCAGGTGGGACTGTTGTCATGTCTAGAATCAGACAGTGGTGTGAGTTCAATGGAGTTTGAACTCTTGAAGAAGTGTGAAGGCTCCATATCGAACGCAAGGATCATTAAGGCTACTTTTTGTTCAGTCGACTCTGACGCGCTATACAAGTGTACTTTGTTGTTGTTGTTGTTGTGATAGCATGCTTGTGTGTATCTGCGTATGTGTGTTTCTCTGTTCGTGTACATTGCCGCGATTCGCCCAGAAATATACAGTCAATTCACTTCCACAGTATGTTCCGTGATGTGCTTCGAGACATCGAGAAGAGGTGAACCGTGTGATATCAAATGCGAGAATTAGTATTTCTTACAAACGCACACAACAACAAAATGACACTTGTATAGCGTCTTTCACGTCAGGAGGACATCCCAAGGCGCTGGACGGTCAGTGTTTCAGACCCGAGCTGGACACACACACACACACAGACTAAACACACACAGACAAACACGCACAGACACACAAATCCGCCCACCCCGACACAGAACGCCACTGATAAATCCTCATTAATATCAAAGCCAGAATCTGGTTCAGGTTCCGTCTCCGGCTGCTACCGAAACAAAAGATTGTTGTTTTGCAGCCCTGGTGATTCCATTCCTTCCACTTGTCAGAGCATCCGATTGCCTGAACACACACAAGTGAGGCTCGAAACTTGGTTCGAATCAACCTTTCAATGTATCACACACACACACACACACACAAGTCTATGGAAAATAAAATAAGAGAGGTGATTTCGATCTACTTCTGCTGCGAGATGCTGTTGTGACTCACTTTGTTTCTAAACGGTGCCTGAGTTCTCTCCGTCTCAGATTGATTGAAGCTGAAATTCTGCAGGAAAAATAAAACCCATTGACACAGCATCAACAAGAGAACGAACAACAATGGGGAGAAAATACCTTTTAAACTCCCAACTGATGAAGGCCGAGATTAGAGGCCAGGGTTCAAATGTTACATGCAGTCATGCATCAGTATTATATCTGCTGTTTCCTAAGGCATCTGCCTGTCAGGACACCGCAGTATTGATTGCAAGATTCTCACGTTGGTATTCAAATCCCTTCACTCCTCTGCATCACCCCCCCCACCCCCCCCACCTCAGCTCTCCCACCTCTCTGACCTCCTCTGACCTCCAACAGCACCCGTTGCCTTCACTCCACCGGGTCTGGACCATACCCACCCCCTCCAACTCCTTTCCTATTTTCAGTCACCTTCTTCCTCCCTCTCTCCCTCTCTCCCTTCACGGCCCTGGGAACCCTGTGATCGGGAAGCTCTCTGGGACGCTGTCGGGCGTGGAGAGGAGGGCGCTGTGTGTAAATCTCAGTTGTTGTCCTCGTCGTCGTTGTTGTTGTTGTCTGTCAGGGCACTGAGATAAACTACCAGCCAGACCGCAAATTACCAGGCGAAGTGTCACAGGAAGAGGAAGCAAGTGAGTTTCGAGCACGCAACCCTGGCGTGTACAATGCTCTGTTGACCATATTGCCAGGGGGAAATGTTGGGCGAGTTGCCTTCACACACACACACACATACACTCACTCACTCTCTCACACACTCTCGCACAGTCTCACACACGTCCCTGTTTATCCGGCAATAAGTGGGAACTCGGGGATCGGGGGGGGTCGCTTGTCGGGAGCTGATAATTCCTTAGAAACAAAAATAATCTGGTTACTCAGTCCGCGACTGTCTGTGGGGACGCTGCTGTGCGCAAATGAGTTGCTGTGTTTCGCACCCACACACCACCCCCCCGCCCCCCACCCACCCTCTCACCCCCCACACACGCAATATGCGGTCGATTCACTTTACAGCACATTCTGTGAAGAGCGCTTTGAGACGACTTCGAAGACGCGATAAGGCGCTAATGTCGGATGCAACGATGATTCTTATTATCAAGAATTACTACTGTTAACCGTTAAACCCTGCGGGGTTTTGTTGACCTATTTCACGTTTGAAAATGCGAGAAAATTTTTCAAAAAGGCTGAAAGGCGAGAAGCGAAAAGTGAGAGTTTCTCACCCAACATACGACACGAGGCTTTTGAGGTCAACATCTCGAAGTAGATGTTTGTGAGCGATAACTGCCTCGTTAACCTCACGAATGCCTTCGCCTCCCTCTCCACCACAGATAATAATAATAATAATCATAATAATAATCTTCGCATTTGATATGCCGCTTTTCACGTCTTCGAGACGTCTCAAAGCGCCTCGCAGAACATACTGTAAAGTGAACTGACTCTATATTTGTGGGCGAAACGCGGCAGCCAATTGCGTACAGCAGCGTTCCCCCCCCCACAAACGGTCGTGGATTGAAAATGACTGATTTATTATTGGGGGGGGGGGGGCGGTTTCTTTGAATGGATTATTATCAGGTGTATCTGTGTGTGTAAGGAAACATGCCCAAGGGTTCGCCCTGACCTGCCTGGATTCGAAACACAGATCTCACGCTTGTAAAGGCGAGCGCTCTAACCCACTGAGCTGCAGACGCCCCAATATAGTCGGAACAATGGCTATGTTTATCTCTCTCACCTCAGTCAACTCCTGAAGGTCTGTAAAACAAGCGCTCTATCTCTGGGCTGTGTTTATCTGGTTCATATCACTGTTTTGGTGGGGAGGGGAGGGGTGTCAGTTGGGTGGTCCCACACACACATGGAAACCCGTCATCGTTGCTGTAAGAGTCTCCAAACTACACCAATAATCCCAGAGTCAGATTGTTGAGATGCAGCCTGCTCTCTTTCTCTCTCTCTCTATCTCTCTATCTCTCTCTCTCTCCCTGGGAAACACAACTGATGCCTTAATTGATTTGTGAGAGTACTAGGCCCAGTTTGGCAAGAGCCAAGGCTTAGGTTGGTGGGGGGGGGGGGAGCCCAGAGTGTGCGTTGGGGGTAACTGCCAGAGTCTAACCAGCTAAAACCACACAGCTTGCCATTGATAAGCCTAGTAAGGCTTGTCTAGCTGGGACCACCCTACCTGTCAGGAGGTTGACTTGTAGGATTAACAGGAGCTGTGTGGGTTGATTCCCCACCACCCCCAGTGACTGGTCTACCCTTCCCAGTCTAACCAGGTACAGTTCAAATTCAACATTAACTCCTCACTCTGATATTCCTTTCATTGATATATTGTTGTCCCTCCTCCCAGGTGATTAGATTGTTGTTGATTGAGACGCCGTCCGGCGTGGAGGGCGTTGTTGTTGTTGTTGATTCTTATCAGTTACCTGGAGGATGGGGTGGATACCAACTTAAGCGTTTGAACTGAGCTGCGTTGGATTTCAGTGGTTTGTTGGCGACAGGGGGAGTGGGGTGGGGTGGATGGGGTGGTGTTGGGAGAGGGAGGTGGAGAGTGAGAGAGAGAGAGAGAGAGAGAGGTTGGGGGAGAGTTGGTGGGGGGGGCGGAGAAAATTAATGGTAGATTTACAGGTGGCAACAGTGGAAACGTGATCTGTGGGTGTTGTCACTGTGCTAGTTTCAGTGTGAATGTGTGGCAGCATCACACATGAAAGAGCCGGGCAGGTGAGCCACAAGTCAGCCGGACGCTGAGCGTACCAGAGTACGGGTATAAAACTTAGCCGTAGGTGTGAGTTTACAGGAAGCCCTACTCTGTGTGTACGCTGAGAGAGCTTCAGACGACAGAGAGATCGTGCGGTCGCGCTATTTGTTTCAGAGGTTGGACGGCCTTGCTGTTTACTGTAAGCCTGTTGTTAAGTGGTCTGTGTGAGTGTGACTCACAGGACAAAAACAGCCATGTGTTATATGTCTCGGGCTCATTTGATTGAAAGCAATTGATATCTAAATTCAAAGGCCCGAGTGTGATCCACACAAACCAAGCGTTACCCCCCACCCCTCCCCCTCCCCATCTCCCCACCCCCACCGACCCCTGCCCGAACCAGAACCATATTCACTTGAACCACAAGTCAGTCAGTCTCGTTTGACACCTGAAACTTATAGCCATTCCTAGCCGGTAAGAAGATTTCCACCCCCCCCCACCCCAACCCACATCCTTAACCATACGCGGCGGCCAATTGTGCACGGTAGTGTCCCCCACCTAAGCGGTCGTGGATGGAGTGACCAAATCATTATTTTTTGACCTGTCGCCTTGGAACCAGTTCAGCTCCGAGCTCACCCCACTTGCCTCCCCACCTCACCCCAGGCATACGGTTGCCAATTAATTCTCACCCGCAGTATTGTTTCCTCAGTGGAAATACTTTGAAGTCACTTTACCTTGTCTCAGCAGTATATCCAGCACATTTGAGTTTTCATAAACTGCTTATGTTTTTGTTAATCACATCTTCGCCGTGTGGAAAATCACCTTGCCCGCCTGATCAAAACTGAACTCAGTCTCGACGTTAGGCTTTTAAAGTTCATTATTTTAATCCTGTGATGTTATCTGTGTTATTCGTTTTGAGATCTGGGGCACGATAGAGAGGCCACGAGAATTAATCAGGGTTCGGAACCGAGAGAGGGCTGAGAGAATGATGCTGATCCTGTAGATTCGTGAAGCCAGTGACGAGCGTTGCAATCTCGCTCTGTCTCTCTCTTCCGAAAGTAGACCTAAGGAATTGGCTGCCGAGTTTCGCTCACAAAAATATGTAGTTCATTCACTTTACATCGGGGCTTTCAGCCTCTCTGCCCCCCGCCCACACTCTGGAACTCCAGCCAGTAGTCCCTTCACCTCGCTTCCTCCATCAAGGTCAGCCTCAAGACCTTCCTCTTTGACCGTGCCTTCTGCTCCCCCTCTTAACTCTCCCCCCCTCTCCTACCCTCCTTCCGATCACCCTGACCCTTCCCTCACTCCACACACACACACACACACCTGATAATAATCCCTCAAAACTGCAATTGGCTGCCGCGTTTCGCCCACGCAAACACAGTCAATTCACTTTACCAACAACAACAACAACAACTTTGATTTATATAGCGCCCTCCACGCCGGGCGGCGTCTCAGAGCGCTTTACGTGTTTTCTGTGAAGCGCTTTAAGACGTCTAGAAGACATGTATCAAATACAAGGATCATTATTATTATTATATACAGGAGAGACATTTTTCGCGACTAAATCAAATGTTACTGCCTCAGTTGCGCCCTCTGTTGGCACTGAAATCAAATGGCCAAAGGTCTCCTGAATGTTGTCAGTGTGATTCTCTGCAATTAGCTAATACATGGAAGGGCTGATGCCTATTTTACTTTGCAAAATGGGACACAATCGGATTAATGGTCCAAATTTGTCAGACATAAATCTGGGGAAACTATCCTCCACTCGCTCGTTCGTTCGTTCGCTCGGTTCTCTACGTAAGTGATGTATTTTGGGACGTCCCTGTTTCTGTCCATTCACGTAACGTCTCATGTGATATAAACCGATTAAAGGGCAGAGAGAGAGAGAGAGAGAGAGAGAGTAGCGTAGCCTGAGCAATTGGCCACGAGGAAAATCATTGGAACAACAGACGGCTTTCAAACAGTGTCCAGGTTCAAGGCTTAATAATCCGCCACTTTCGGGAAATTTGTCGCCAGGGTATTGTTCAAATTAAAAACACCAATTTTTCCATCCTAATTCATATGACATTTTCTGGAACTCTTTCTCTCTCTGTCTCTCTCTCTCTCTCTCTTTCTCCCCTTGTCCCCTCTCTCCCCACTTTCAAAATTGGGTCCTGACCTTCCTTGTCGATCGTTCACCTTCAAGGTCAGTCTCCACTGCCACTGTCAAGCACTCAGGGACTCACTACCCAACGTGAAGAGCACACGGTGTAAAAGCTAGTTGTTGTTTCTGACTCCTAGGAACTCCCAGTTTGGTGTGGATGTTCATAAGCGCGCCGATGAATTTCCACATGTGTCAGACATCCGGCTGACCACCTCCTCCAACTCCCCACCCACTGTACTGTCATGTCATACTTGCCCACATTCTTACATCTCCATCAAGCTTCAATAAGACGTTCACAAAACGAAATCTGTTTTATGTACAGTATATTAGAAATGTTTTCCTCGCCGGCTGAACTCAGTGGAGTCATTTTTAGCTGGGAAAAGAGAGCGCTGACCTCCTGCTCTTTAAAGCCACGGAAGCGAGTACAACAATAGAGTATTTCATCTCCCGTTCAAGTCCTGCGTCCCACAAACGGTCATTTTATTTTAAATTCTAGAAGATTGTCGACCCGGTGACACTCTCTCTCTCTCTCTCTCTCTCTCTCTCTGCCCCCACCACCCACACACTCTGAGAACTCCAATCCCTTCGCCTCGCTTCCTCCCTTTCCTCCTTCTTCGAGGCCTGTTCTTCTCAAGACCTTCCTCTTCGACCGTGCCTTTTGCTGCCCTCCTCACTCTCCCCCCCCCACCCCCTTTTCCTACTCTCCTTCTCCCCTGCCCCTACTCCAGCCCTCAGTGCCTTGGGAGATCCTCCCAATGTGAATGGCCCTCTACAAATATAATTTTGTTGTTGTTGTTGTTGTATTGGATGGGTTGGTAATTGGTGCAATTTTAACCGGTTGCGTTCTCTGTTTGGCTTAGACACAAATATATATATATATATAGACCAAATACACATATTCTAAAAATATCTCAAACATTTGCAATCATTTAATTTTATTACGTGTATCTTTGCCAAATACAAACTGGTTTTTGGGAGGGGGGGGCTGAATTTCCAGTCTGTGTTACGTTTAACGTCAATGTTGGCTACTCATGAGATGCCGCCATTACAAGGGCTCATTTCCAAAGTCAGGACCAGAACTTCAGCCTGTGTTATAGTAATCCCGACCCTCTAACATTCAGTGACAGGGCGGCTTTCACTGATGCTGTCTGTCTCTGACATCTGAAAAGCCACATGATAAGTTGTTAGTAAGCAGACTGGTTAGTGGGTTAGAGCGCTCGGCTGGCACGCAAGAGGACCCGGGTTCGATTCCCAGCCGGGGCAAAACACCAAGCAAGTTTCCTTACTCCGCGCTCCGCTGTTTACATAACGGTTAAGTGGGAAACCAGTGGTTAGTCGATTGGCGGATCACTGTTCCTGGGGTAATAGCAAATAATAATAATAATAATAATAAGTCTGTCACTCAATCCACGATTGTTTTTGGAGACGCTGCTGTGCGCAATTGGCTTCCACGTTTCACCCGCAAATATATATTCAATCGCTTTACATTAGATGCTGTGAAGGGCATTGAGAACGTCTCAACAATGTGGTGAGGTGCTGTAACAAATGCAAGGATTATTATTGTGAGCAGTCCTGCACTGTAGCGGTAGCTCGAGGTGCTGGAATGCGTAATAGGGCAAAAGAAAACGACAGCGTGAAACCTTCGGTGGTCGAAAGGGGCTTGAAGCCGTGCGTTATCTCTCCCTGCACGTGCCGGGGGCCTTGTACTTAAGCCTGTGTCCGAGGGCAGTCTCCAGGAACTCCCTCACGCAGCCTTGGCTCAGGACCTCGGGACGCACTGGGTACCACTTGCAGTAGATCCTGCTCTGGTCCACACCGCTCGGGTGCCAGACGAAGTGATGGATGTCGAGGCAGGAGTGAGCGTCCTGGACGATGCCCGCGGGACGCTGCAGAAGTTTCACCAGGACCTCCCGGATGCTGGTCATCACCACCTCCACGTAACAGTAACGGACCGGGTTTATCCCGCTGACCTCAGCGTCTCGCTCCGTGTCAGACTCAGACGAAAGGGAATGTTCCTCGCTCGGTCCGTCAGCCCAATCTTCACTCCCGTCCAACGCTGACACATCCAGCCTCACCTAAAAGGAGAGGCGTCAAATCAGAGCTTTGATTTAATAAAAATAATAATAATAATATCATTCCATGCAGTAATCCTTGCATTTGGCACGGCGCTTTTTACTTCTTCTGGACGTGACAAACACAGAGCTTCACAGAATATACCGTAAAGTGAATTGACTGTATATTTGTGGGCAAAACGCGGCAGCCAATTGCGCACAGCAGCGTCCCCCACAAACAGTCGTGGATTGAAAATGACCAATTTTTTATCATTGTGGTTTTCTTTGGAGGGATTATTATCAGGCATGCGTGTGTGCCTGTGTGTGTGCGTGCGTGTGTGCGCGCGTGTGTGTGTGTGTGTGTGTAGAGTATGTGTGTGTGTAAGGAAACTTGCCCAAGGTTTCGCCCCCAACCTGCCTGGATTCGAACACAGGTCTCACGCTTGTAAGGCGATTGCTCTAACCCACTGAGCTCCAAAACTTCACTGTAAAGTGGAGTGGTGTGACCGAGCTTTGAGGCCCAGGTTGGTCCTCTCTCCTTCTCTGTATCAGTTAACGGCACTGCGATCGCTCTCTGCGTGAACTCACTGGCGTGCACAACAACAACGACAGGGTCAACGCATGACGCACAGTGACTGACCTCTGTGCCCTGCCCGCTGTAACCCAACGCCAGGAGCCCACTCTCCTCTGTGATGCGCGAGAGGACATCCTCCGAGGTGCAGCGACGCAGCGGCATCCACTTGACTCTCTGCAGCAGCTGCAGACACTCCATCTCGCTGGCCGTCATGTCCACGTACTTGTAGAACACGTCCTTCCACTTCCTGGCCTGGACTTTCCTCTCGACGGCCCTTTGACCCTTCCCGCCCGGGGTGAGGAAGGACTCGAGGGGCTTGGAACCGCGGCTGCTCAGTTTGGTCATGTAGTAACGGACCTTGGGGTTCCAGCGGGTGTTGTAACCGATCGCCAGCAGCCCGAACCCCGACAGGTCAGGCAACAGACGTTCCTGAGACTCTGGAGTGAGGGGTGACCAGGTGGGACAGGCGACCTCCACCAGCCTGATGTGGCAACGCACGGTCATGTATTTCTTCCTGTAACACATATACGGAACGGTACATGAGAACAGAAGAACTAGGAGCAGGAGTAGGCCATTCAGCCCCTCAAGCCCCTCCCGCCATTCAATAAGATCATGGCTTATCTTCTCATCTAACTCCACCTGCTCCCCCACTCCCTTAACCCCATATCCCTTAAATCCCTTTGTCCATAAGAAATCTGTCGATTTCAGTCCTTGAATATGTTGTCTGTTGACTGAGCATCTACAGCCTTTTGGGGTAGAGAGAGAGACAGTAGAGACATTGCAATTCTTCCTCAACTTCATCGCAAAGCGTCACAACTGGTGTAAGCGGAGATAATAATGAGAATGAGAATAACGGCCCTTGCATTCGATGTAAGGCTATTCGTATCTTCTAGACGTCTCAAAGCGCTTCGCAAGTTATGCTGTAAAGTAAATTAACTGTACGTTCGTGGGAGAAACGCGGCAGCCATTTGTGCGCAGCATCGTCCCCCACAAACAGTCGTGGATTGAAATGACAATTTTTTTAATATAAAAAGGGATTATTATCAGGCGCGTGTGTGAGTGTGGAGTAAGGAAAGTTGCCCTGACCTGCCTGGAATCGAACCCTAGGTCTCTCGCTTTGAGAGGTGAGTGCTCTAATCACCGAGCTACAGGACTCCACAAGTCAAAGTCATGCTTGCGGGTTGATATAACCGCAGTTCTGATTACAAATCTTTGTCACAAACTTCTCTTTGCACACAGTCAGTGTCTACTTTGTCCTCAGTAGTTCAATGATGGCGCCTGTTGCTTTGTAAATGTTTGTTCGTTCGTTCGTTTGTGTGTTTCATGGCTTTCTCACGTACCTTGGGAAAACTATGACGTCCCCACATATGGATCGACGGTTACTGCCATACACTGCGAGAGAAACGGAGAGAGAGAGAGAGAACAAGGGAGAGGAAATGAATTGATAATCTTCCTTGCTTGTTATCAGACGATTTTTCAGTGAGTCAAAAGCGCTTGTCGTTAGAATGCAACAAGTAATTATGACCTGTTAATATCTCAATAGTCCATTGAATGTCTACAGTAGCGAAGGTATTAAATCAATGACTTCAATCCACGAATGTTTGTGGGGACGCCGCTGCGCGCAACATTGGCTGCCGACATTGGCCCACAAAATATACAGTCACTACACTGGAGAGTATATTCTGCGAAGCGCTTCGAGACGTCTCGAAGAGGTGAGAAGGTGCTATGCCAAATTCTGGGATTAATATTATTATTAAGGTAAATCAGGGCTCTTGAAGCAAGAGTGTGAATCATGCTCTTCTTGTGAAGCCAATTGCGCACAGCAGCGTCCCCCACGAACAGTCGTAGATTGAGTGACCAAATTATTATTTACATATTGTTTTTTTTGAGGGATTATTATCAGGCGTGCGGAGCAAGGGAACACGCCCAAGGTTGCGCCCTGACCTGACCTGCCGGGAATCGAACCCAGGTCCTCTCGATTGCGTGGGGGGGGTGCTCTAACCACTGAGCTAACGGACTCCCCACCGAGGGAGGGGAATGGGAAGGGGAAGGGGAGGGTAAGGAGGGGATCTGCGTAAAAGTCAGTGGTACTCACCAGCCATCACTACGCTGCGTGTGACCACTTTACCTGCAGCGTCTCACTCACACTCAGTTCATCTTCGAACCGCCCTCCGACTCCACCTTCAACGAGAAGACCCTAAACTTTAAGACCAATTGTGGACTCGCTGCCCTTCCCTGTACGTTACTCGTGTGTTCCTGTGCTCTGCCCTCCTCCCGTTAACCCAGCGAATGGCGTGTCGGCTCAGGCCAGAGGGAAATCGTTCCCATTCAAAACTCCGCTCCCGACTGCTGGGTTGGGGAAGAGCCGGACAAAGAACAGAAGACAATTATATTTCTATCGCATTTTTTTTTCTGAAACGTTCCAGAAACAAGTCCTTTAAATGAATCTCGGGGACGCAAGCCTTCAACATCCGCAGTCCTCAAAGACCCTCCCTGTTCCCCTGCCCTTCCCCCACCTCCCCCCCCCCTCCCCCCCTCCCCATCCCCCTTCCCACTCCTCAAACCCCTCCGCCCCCATCCCCACACACACCCCCCCCAACCCTTAGCCCAGCATCAGTAAATCACATGGATTATTTGTGACTGAATGCAGTCTGTGTGTCCGAGGAAAGTTGGACTACATAAGTCACAGGACACATAGCGCAGAATAATTTGCTCAGATAAAGGATTCCTTGTTGTGCACAGACTAGTTACTGTCTCCCAGACGTTTAACCCAACAGTAGCCTCTGAAGTGAGCCGAATGCTCTCGCTTGATACGTTAACACAATTCAGTGGAGGCTTGGCGGTGGTGACGGATTATCTTGTTAGAGCGTGGGTTTTACAACCTTTTTCTTTATGCGTCTAAGGCGAGCGCTGTGTCCTCCTTCAATGAACCCGATAATCTCGTTTGCCGAATTATATCCTCGGCAAACTTCATTTCCACCACTGATTCCCAACGACTGAAATATGTCCGTGTCCCCCCCCCCCCCCACACCCACCATACCCCCCCCCCCCACACCCACCATACCCCACCCCCCCCCACACCCACCATACCCCCCACACCCCACCCAATCGCAGCAGCTGGCCGTCACTCCCTATGGAGTATTTAGGATAAAACACGTCCTTGCGTTTCTCATATAGCTCCTGAAACATCAAAATGTGGGCCAAACATAATAAGGATAATAAGAACAAGAATGAATTTGATATCGCGTTTTTCACGTCTTCTAGACTGTGTCTCAAAGCGCTTCACAGAATGTACTGTGAAGTGAATTGACTGTATATTTTTGTGAAGGTGAAACGCGGCAGCCAGTTGCGCGCGGCAGCGTCCGCGCCCCCCACAAACAGTCAATAACCCGGGAATGTGTGCGTCAGTCAAAGATCAAACGAGTAATAATAACAGTAATTCCCCCGCAGCCCAAGAGTGCACTCGCCCCCCACGCGCGTATCGCAGTGTGGCAAGGGCGAGGCAGACGGGCGCTGTTGCATTGAGCTCTCGTTCCATTTTACGTTATGCTGAAAATTAACCGCGTCGATAACATAGAGGATCAAAGTTACTGCCCAGTGTTTTACCACAGAATTCGCGCTCAGTCTCTGACGGCCACTGATGGTTCGTCCGCCCAGTAAAAGTGTTTGAAATGATCGTTTGACATTGCGTTTTTTTTTAAAAAGCACGGGAGCAATAGGTATCAGCTTGTCTTCTCCTTGTAATGATGTCTAGGAGGACACTATTCAAGCTGCCATGTGCTGGGAGCAATGAAAGACAAGGGCAGACTGGTTGCGTCCTGTGACATGATCTGAATAAACCTCTAACTCTCGCTTGAAGTTGTTCTCCTGATCTGTTTTTTTTTCCTCGGCTCCTCTCATCAGAACCACCCGACCGTATCTCAGTAATCTTCGCGACAGAATAGGATTGAACAGAGGTACAAGTTTTTTGTGTTTTTTTGGGGCCGATTAACTCCCGTCCTTGTTCTCTCCCTGGCTGGTTTTCCAGCGTCTGCCCAGAGAACCGGACAAAGATCTGCCCTGTTCTGCCTCGGATTAAGACCCTTAATCCCAGATTTAGTGGAGCCCAATAATCAGACCTAATAGGGCCTGGAGCCCTTTTTTCTCTCTCCCCCAAAACCCTGCTGCAAGATGCAATTACGAAACAGCATGAGCTTGTGAGGAACTGGGGGTGGGGTGGTTAGGGAGGGGGGGTGGGGGTGGGGAAGTGGGGGTGATGGAGTCGGTTGGGAGTAGGGGGGAGAGTAGGGAGGAGGTTTCCAACTCATTGCTCCGTTTCGATGTACGAGCAACTCAATCAGTTGAGTGAATGTCTGTGCAAACGCGGCCGTAACTCTTGGCTTTTTAATTGTTGGAAAATCATTGGGCGGGAAACGCAGAGGAAACTGCCTCCTCTTTCCAAACCGTGTCATGGGATCCTTAACTTCTCTCCAAACTGACCCACAGACCCACAGAGCATTGACGCTGGGACGTCAGTCTAAACAAGCGGTTCAAATCCCAACACAGAGTTTATACACACACCACACCCTCTGACTGACACACACATACACACACGCACACACACACACACAAACACAACTGTCCATCCCAAGCCAACGCCTGAGAGAATTCAGCGCAGGCTGAAATATTTCCTGGTGAATATCCTTCCCTTCCTCCGCCATCAAACACAACCACAGAAAGACCAGTTTCATGCTGTGTTTATCTCACACAAACCGATTGAGCTAAAGGGTTTAGATTCCTGCTGCTGAGAGAGAGAGAGAGACAGACAGCCATCTCAACCCGAGCTCTCGGCTAATACTAAACCTATCAATGCTCGTGCAAAGGGCTTTAATTGAAGCTGGAGGCAGATAAAGCATCGAAACCCTGGCTCATCTCTTCCAGTGAAGTGGCATTGAAGCTGAAGGGAATTGCAGTCCCTCTCATCTGAAAGGGGAACAGTAACAGATGTTCATTCTTCACCCAGCCCCCCACCCCCACCCTCTCCCCGAAATGTACTCTCTCACCTTATCACATATAATTGGCTGCCGCGTTTCGCCCACAAATACACAGTCAATTCACTTTACAGTATATTCTGTGAAGCGCTTTGAGACTAAGATGTAAAAAGCCACTATATCAAAACGCAAGGATTATTTATTTGTTTAGTTATGTATATTCAGTACCTCTGATAGCCTTTCGGAGGCATCAGACTGCCACAGAACTGAATGACTGTGAGCTGAGCTGAGCTGAACTCAACGCAAACTGCGACTGGTTTAGACTTGCTGCTTTATCTCAAGAGTGGAAACGTGTCTGCGTTCTCTGCTGTGGGTGAGACTGGGCATCGCAAATACCCACCGACACTGGCCCCAACCCCGGGCAGGGGACGGGGGGGGGGGGGGTGGGGGTTAGTCACGTTTAAAACCGTGCCATGTTTTGCACAATGAACACCTTTTTTCAGACTCCAAACCAAAGTCAGAAACAACTCAGCGAAATAATAATCCTCGCATTTGATATAGTGGCTTTTCATGTATTCTAGAACTGTGTCTCAAAGCGCTTCACAGAATATTCTGTACTGCAGAGTGACTGTGTATTTGTTCCTCCCACAAACAATCGTGGATTGCACCAATCCACGGTGGGATTGGGAGGGATCATTATTATTAGGTGTGTGTGTGTGTGTATGGAGTAAGGAACTTTGCTCCAGGTTTTGCCCTGCCTGGAATTGAACCTGTCTCTCACGTACAATAACACTAATACTAACATTAATCCCGTCTTTGCGCCTTATCAAGTGGCTTTGCAGGATATACAGTAAAGTACATAATACTGACTGTGGACGAAACGCGGTCGTCAATCACGCCCGGGAGCGTCTCACCAAAGGCGTTCCGGAAACTTATATTGATGAGGATAAATTAGGAGGAAGAGGATCTTTTTTTTAAAATTGGAATTGAAACGATCGTAAAGGGATCAAACTTGGGAATTGTTTCGAGGGGATCAGTAGCGGATGGTGGAACCCACCGGTCGCTAAACCTGTGCTTTGTAACGATGAAAAGGAAATTAAGTGAGTGAGGGGTGGTGAGGGGTTGGGCGGAGGGTGTGGTGGGAGAGGTGTGGAGGAGAGGAAGATGAAATAATTATTTTGCTCCCCCCCCCCCCCCACCCCCCGACACACACACACACAAAAACAAATCACTGTTTTTAACGCCTCATTAAGTGACAAAAAAAATGCCAGCGTTGAACCAGACCCGATTCCTGCCCATCCCCTCTTGCCGGGCGGCGGTTGCGGCTGCGTTCATCCGAACGGTACGAGTTAATCCGGGTTTTTACCTCAGCGGCCGTCTCCGCAGAACTCAGACGAAGGTCCTCTTCAAACGCCGCGTCTCGCGGGAGACGCCGCACGCCCACCTTTACCACTGACACGCCGCGAGGCCTAATTCTATTAATCAGAGCAATTTCCCAGTGGATGGCGGTTTATTTCTGTCATCAACGGGCTGATGAAATCTTTAGACACAATGTATTAAGGCCAATCACAACAAATAGCTGATAGTGTTAACATGTCACACAGGCTGTGAGGAGGCAGCATTAAGGCTCTAATTTGAAAGGGAGTGAAGTGATAGAGCAGCATGCAGGCTTTTTGTGAGTCTGCATTAATGTGCCTGCCTGAGATAGCAATTGACAGCCAAATCGACTGCTCCTAATGGTTTGTGAAGAAGATGAAACAAGGTTTTTATGCAGCCAAATAAAGAATATTGACTAGAAAACTAGCTCCGCTTGGGGCCTTTATTCCATTATTGCACCTTGATGGGAAGGTTTAATGCAACTTCAGTGTCAATGGCATTTGCATCTCGCGCTCTCTCTCTCTCTCTCTCTCTCTCTCTCTCTCGCTCGCTCGCTCACTCACCCGCCTTGAGTTGGGAGTGCTTCAAGGTGGAAACTTACATTTTCTAACACCCGTGTGCGAGCATAAATCATGTAACAAATTATTGTTATACATGACTTACCTCCTTCTGCGTTCGAACGTGATTATTTTATAAGCGACGCTGCCCGGAGGAGCTTCCCCACCCCTTTCGGCAGTAGTTTCAGTGTCTCAGTGAAGTGTCTGCGGGCATTATTTTGATCAACCCCAACTCTGTACCTAAACAAACGGCCATAAACGACCTCCCTTCACTTCCTCAGGGTGTCAGCCTGGCTCCGTTGGGGGCAGTCTCACCTCCGAGCCGCACAGTTGAGGGTTCGAGACCCAAGTCGGGATTTAGAGCTACTTCGGAGGTCTAGGCTGATGCTGTTCGGGAATGCGACGTATTATTTGAGGTGACGTTCTTTAGACAGAGTGCCTGTTTTGGGTGAACATTTCACATCGACCTGTTTGGAAAGAGAAAGGAGTTTCTCTCCCTCCCTCTCTCTCTCTCTCTCTCTCTCTGTCTATCCTTCCAATCCAACCAACAACAACAAAATGACACTTGTATAGCGCCTTTCATGCCAGGAGGACATCCCGAGTCACTGGACAGTCAAATAATACAATTTGATGGTCAAATAATCACCCCCCCCCCACCCCAAAAGTAATACCCAAAAAAATCTGTGACTCACATCAGGGCTGTTTGTGGGGCAACAGATTTCCGAACGCCAATTAATTTTCCTAAACTTTCGAATGAAATGCTGTTACAGGCTAAGACGAGGTAGAATGGGTGGGTGGGGGGGGGGGGGGGTGCGTCCGAAGGTTCCAGTGTCCCTCACACGGCAACATTTAACGTGACGGATATAACATAGAACTGTCTAAGTAGGCTTCATCCACCACCTCCCCCCTCCTACACACACCCCCACCCGCATTTACCAACATCTCAGTATTAATATGAAACTCTAAACTGCTGTGATATTGATCGAGAGGTGTCGTTCGATAAGAACGCAGATATCACGACCTCTCGCTGATACTATTGGAATTGGACAAGTGCTAACCTGTCACAGGCATTAACCTGTATTGAATTTTAGACTCTCCTGACTCGGTTTACTGTAAACTGCATTGAACGTAGCGACGTAGGGCGCGATGAGTTTGGCTACCGCGCCACGAGGGAGGAGGATTGTGTCTGTGTGAACTGCGGTGTGAAGGGTTGAGGGTCGGTGCTGTCACTGGTTAGAGCACTCGCCTCACAAGCGAGAGATCTGGGTTCGTTTTCGAGGAAGTTTCCTTACTCCACACGCCTGATAATAATCCCTCTAAAAAAATAATAATAATTTGAGGTCACTGAGATCCACGACCGTTTGTGGGGGTGGGGGAACGCTGCTGGGCGCAAATGGCTGCCGCGTTTCACCCACAATCAACAAATATACTGTACAGTCAATTCACTTATTCATCTGTGAAAGCGTTTTGAGACGTTTGGGAGATCCGTGGCTCCTTTTTCCACTGTGTTAGGTTGGAGGAGTTTTGCTGGGGATTGAGTCTTCATTGATGGGCAAACATTCACCCGCTCTGGCTCAGTGGTTAGGGAAATTCTTCCCTTAACCTTAAATCTTCCTCATTATTATTAATATTATTATTATCCTTCTCCCGTATTTCTTCGACCGCTCCTCCAGTTAACCACACCAGACTGTTCGGTAATCTATTCCAGTAAAGAGGCTTCCTAGGTGAAATAAATCACTTATTTGTGCAAGTTGTTGTTTGTTTACATCTGCCAATACAATAGAAATGAGCAGGTCTGATCAGCAGAGGAGGAACGTATCACACAGAGGCCATGGAGAGTCTGACACTCACCACTGGAATCGATGGTCGAAGGCAAAAGTATTTAAGAGGGAAACGTGGTGGAGGAAGAGGAGAACGGAGACCTATTTAAGAGGGTAAAGGAGTGAGGAATAGGAAGGATGGAGGATTGTTTGGCGTATGAAACGCTGGCCTGCGTGGACCCTACTTTGGTGCTGTTTCACTCCGTTCAAATCAACGACAATAACACCAAAAAATTACATTTATAGAGCGCCTTTCATGAGAGCGGGAGGACGTCCCAAGGCGCTGAAACCGCCTTTGGTTAAACTTCCAACAAATGGAATTTATTTCCTATTGTTCAATTATTAATCCCAATAAAACGTTAGACCAGAATAAATCCCAACACACACACCCTCCGCACCACCCTCCACACTCCGTTCTCCAACTCTTGTAATGAAAGGCAAACGGCAAATTATTATTCCGTGTGTCGCAAAGCATATTGGGGACACTTTCATACATACATATCGTGTTCGCGGAATAGAAAAATTAAATAAAAAACGCACAGTGTTTCTATAAAGACAGATATATTTCCAATTTTAAAAATATTAGCATTCGGTCTACTCTGTTTTCCCCGAGCTTGAATCTCTGTATTCCCTGACGCTCTGAGGCAGCTGCTCATTTTGTGTTCTCTCAACCTATGCTGACCCTATCTTCCTCCAGGAAACAGCGGAGATGTGATAGAAATTAGTGTTAATACTCTGTTCTGCCGCAGTCAGCCTACTTGTGATTTGACAAATATTTCAGGCATTATCCTGCCCCTGTCTCTTATCAGCGCTAACACAGTCACTAAAATGCTAAATCATTGCTTCATTTACAAGGCTGCTACTCCAGAATGCAGTGGGTAGAAAACAAGTAGTGTTTCCATTATGTTCAGTCTATCAGCGCTAACAATATGAATGGCTTTGTACAGAGACAATAGCTTTAAACAAATATGTGCCTTGTTTTTGCAATGCCCCATACTTATTGCTGTTCCTCATTAAACCTAAAACAAGGTCGCCAATGAGCCTTTGCAACACTGGGATCTAGTTTGCGTATTTCACGGGCAACCCACCTCACGCACTCGATCTTTACATTAAAAGAAACGCAACCTTGCCGCAGCAATCAAAGTGTCTAAACGATTACTCGTACAAACCTCGGTCGGCCTCCATTCGAGGTTTGACTTTCCGAGGCTAAATGTAACTAGGAGATAGATCAGTTTTACGACCGTATCTTCTGCTGCGCGAGTTGTAATTCGATCATCCGGTGAATTACCAAATACCGTGTAATCGGATTTAATAGCAATGAACGACATTCCTGTATGCATAAGATTTGCGTGTGTGAAAGGCTCCCGCGCGATATGTTGCGCGAAATGCGCCTTGATAATTGTCAATTAATTGACGAACGTTGTGGAATTCATCACGGATGAAGAGGAAGGTTTTCGGTCGTGATCTAACAACAACAACAACAGCAGCAGCAAAATTACATTCATAGAGTCTTTCACTTTGGGAGGACGTCCCAAGGCGCTGAACAGTCAGGTTGGGACCCGAGCAAGGGAGAGGGGTAGGGTAGGTGGGGAGTGGCGGGGGAGAGTTAGGAGGGGAAGGGAGAGAGAGTTGGGAGGGCCCTCCCAAGAGGAGGGTCTTGAGACCGGCCTTGAAGGAGGCGAGGGAGTGAGCAAGGTGAGGTTGACTGTGTGGTGGAGTTCCAGAGTGTGTTGGGGGTGGGGGGGGAGTGGAGGGCAGAGAGAGGCTGAAAGTCAGGGGGAAGGAGAGGGGGGCCCAGGCAGAGGGTTTGGGGGAGATGTTCCAAAGGCTTAGGGCGTAGTAGTATGTGAAAGCACGGCCGATGATGATTGGAGGGGTGAGTACGGAGGACAAGTAGGAAGCTGTCGCTGGCCGGACGGAGTGAACGGGAGGTGGGGCAGGGGGAGAGAAAGCAGGTCAAAAATCACCTCCTCCGTCCAGGCCCCCATCTGCCTGCTCCAACAGTGTTTCATTCTACCCCCCATTGAAGGTAACATTAGACGCAATTGATTTTGCTGTCACCGAAACACTTAACGGGTTCCGATGGATCCGTGATTAAGAATCACCTGTTCAACCTCCCATTGTCCTGTTCTGGGGCGCGCGAGGCTGGAGGGAATCGACCGTGCTGTAGGGCGCGCAGTCAATGAACCTCGGAGAACGCTCCCAGCCCGGCCCCGAACCCTGCTGGGCTGGTGAGCGTTTGCGGCTCGGTCTCCTCGTTTCCGTCTCACAGTAATTGCTGACCCACTGGGCGATCCCACCGTCTCCTGGACAAGGGATTTTATTTTTTTATCAGCTGGATTCAGATGTCCCTTGCGATCTTTATTTCGGAACAGTTCGAACCGGCTAATTGCTGTTGGATTTTCTTCGTTAGCAGCGAGTGTGGGGAGTGGAGGGGTGTGGGGGGGGGGTGGGGGGTCCTGGGGTTAAGTGATTGCTTGTTTTGTTTTTTGGTGCTCCTGTATATCATGGTGCTCCTGTAGCTCAGTGGTTAGAGCACTCGACCTTACAAGCATTGAGACCTGTGTTCGAATCCAGCCAGGTCAGGGCGAAACCTCGGGTAATTTTTCTTACTCCACGCTCACACACACACGCGCCACATAATAATTCGTCCCCCACCACCATCAAAAAAATGAATAATAAATTGGCCATTTTCAATCCACCGGTGTTTGTCTGGGGGAGACGCTGCTGTGCGCAATTGGCTCCCGCGTTTCGCCTACAAACATATACAGTCAATTTGCTTTACAGTATATTCTGTGAAGAGCTTTGAGACACAGTCTCGAAGACGTGAAAAGCCGCGATATCAAATGCAAAGATTATTATTATTACCATTATTATTACAGCTGCGCTCTGCAAACTCCCTCCCAAAATGTCTTCCGATTCTACTCCGTCAGTCTACAAAACCTCAATGCTGCGACTGAGCCTTAGGACAACATTGGCAAAATCTCCTTCCTGCTGCTTTGCACGGCCTCTGAGAAAGCAGTTCAATCCGTCGGTCCTGTGCGAAAAACTCGGTGTAAAATTCTAGTCGCTTTTGTGCCGAAAGAGAGGGCGAAGCCAAAAATAATTTTTTTTGCGAATGTTTGCTGTTTTGTTGCCTTTCTGAGGAGGCTGGGGAAGGTTGCTGGTTGAGAGAGTGGAAATAAATTAGACTTTTGCAAAAACAAAAACGACTTTCATTTTAACGCAACGAGGCAGAAACCGCCTACTTACTCTGTGTGAGGCCTCAATTAGCAAATACATCGAGAAGTAGTAAGTGTATCATGAGGCTGTCCAGGTACTGAAGGGTCTAATTGAAAAGACCGACTAATAAAAGCAATAATTACTGGCAGTTAGCCCCTAATTATCGCCAAAGTGGAGGATTTGTGTTTTAGCCAGGCGGCGGGCAAACGCGATGGAGAGTCGAAATTCGGAATAAAAGCAAAATATTAAGGCCATTGTGAATTAACAGCAGGTTACTGGGACAAACCGGGAGGAAAGCTTGGCTAATGTGCGCCTAATTCGAGATATTATGTACACACACTGCCTGGGAGAATATTATTATTTTCGTATAAACCGTCGCCAAAGAGCGGTGAACACATTGCAGGGGCAGAGGCGGAGGAAGCTCAGACTGGCGGCCTTTAATTAACACTTAAAAATTCGGAGCGTAATTCACAGTGCGTTTCTGAACAGCAAGTTTGCGAGTCGGGCAGACGGAGAGCCAGGGAGGAGAATTCATTGACACCACAGATGCTGAGCGCTGTTGCGCTGGTAAACATCGTACTTGGAATAGCAGAGAGATACCGGCAGAATACTTTTTTTTGTACAGGAGAAGATTTAACCTATTGTTAAAATAACTTCCTTTGGTTGTAGTGGTTGGTGGGTGGGGTGTGTGGGGGCAGGGGGTGAGAGTGAGGTGTGTTGACATGTCCCACTTACTCTCTCACACACTCTGTATTTTATTGAAGGGATTATTACCCCACCGGAAAGCGATCCACCAATCGACTAACAACCGGGTTCCTATTCACTGCTGAGGATTAATAATAATCCTTGCATTTGATATAGCGCTTTTCACATCTTATCGACGTCTCAAAGCGCTTCACAGAATATACTGTAAAGTGAACATAGTTTTTTATGATTGTGGTTTTTTTGGGATGACTTATTATTAGGTGTGCGAGTGTGTGGAGTAAGGAAACTGCCCAAGGTTTCGCCCTGACCTGCCTGGATTCGAACACGGGTCTCACGCTTTCTAAGACGACTGCTCTAACCACTGTGTTACAGGAGCTCCACAGATAAACAGAGGTGTGCGGAGTAAGGAAACTTGCCTGAGTTTTTCACCTTGTCCCGACCAGAGTGTTTAGCACTTTGGACGTCCTCCCGACGTGAAAGACGCTATAGAAGTGCAATTTTGCTGTTGTCATTGCCCGGGAATCAAACCCAGGTCCTCTCCCTTGCTCTAACCACTGCCCTGCGGAACCCCATACCAATGCTTGTGAACTATCTCAGCACATCTCAGAGTAGGAGACACTGCCGGATAAATCAGAAAGGTAGGAGTCAAAGTAAGGTCAAATTTGGAATTTAAGAGGAAGGGAATCTGAAAGAGAAAAGGAATGTCACAATAATAATAATAATCCTTGCATTTGATACAGCAGCTTTTCACATCTTATCGACGTCTCAAAGCGCTTCATGGGATTTACTGTAAACTGAATTGACTGTATATATTTGTGGGCGAAACGCAGCAGCCGATTGCGCGCAGCAGTGTTCCCCCCCCTACACAAACAGTCGTGGATTTGAAAATGACCAATTTTATTATTGCGGAGGCGGTTATTTTGGGGGTGGGAGGGATTATTAATGGATTCCGGGGAAAGAATGAGTTGGAGGAGAAGGTGATTGAGTTTGGGCGCATTGAGCTGGAGAGAGAGAATAAGAGAGAGAGAAAGGGGGCTAACCCTACGGATTGTGACTCCAGACATTAAAGCATCGATCACATATCACACTTTGACGATGCCCCCGCAAACGAAGTTGAAGAAATCAGCGCTCTCTGCGAATATTTTTTTTTCATCCTCTGTCGAAACCCCCCCACCCCCATTGTGCGGAAATATATAGCGGCCGCGTGGATAATCAATCGCGTCTCTGGTCTCCATTCTGCTCTTTGTACACTTTGCGTCGGGAGTAAACTCACCTGGAGACACGAGCTGACACACATAAAGGATCCCGAGCTTGCTTCCCCAGAGGCAATTAATGCACCTCTCAGCTGAAGCGACCATTAAAATGGGCTCGATCTTTGCCTTTACAACACAGGACCAAGAACTGAGCTCAACACAGGACCACCTGCCTCTCATTACACCAGTCGCCTTGTACCACTGGCTTTAATTGGAAGCCCCATTGTTCCGCGACGGGAGCAGATTGCTGTTGGTTTTGGGGAAACCGAATAGATTTCCTTTCAAGCTCGCTTCAATTGAATTGCTATTGAATGAGCGAGACCTGGGACCTCTCCGCTGTTTGCTCCCCGCCGTATCGGAAGTGTTGTCGTCACTTTTGTACGTACCGCGATACGAGAGAGAGGGGGAGGGGGTGGGGGGGAATCTGTAAAAAATCTTTCTTCCGTAACCACCAGGCCAGGGCAAACAGAAATGGAGTTTCTCTCCCCCTCTTTTTTTGGGGGGGGAGAGAGAATGACACAAAACGTTGCGGTTTCACCTCGTCGTGAACATTGGTAAAACGGCCTATCAACAGTGTTTGGCAAAACACCAAGTTGAAAACAGTTTGTGCAATAGAAAATTGCACGTTACGTCACGAATAAATAGATGACGCCTCGGATGCAGGTATAATCCTCATAGACAAGCCAACGCGAGTGTAGTCCTTCATTCCTGGAGGTGAGAAATTGGCCAGCTAGGACCACCCTACCCAAACTAGGGTTTTGGTTTGCGGGGTTGAACAAGAGGAATTCTCTGTCCCCCAGTTGACGAGGTTCAGGGGAGTACACATAGAAACATCGATCGGTAGAGATCAAGGGGAGGTTCAACACACAAAAAACATGCCCAATCTGGCCTTTGAGAATACGTGACTTGAATCGCAGGGTAATTTTTCTTGTTAACCACAATTCTGGTTGCCCTGATTTCTTTTGCAAGTGCGGTTAATGTTTGACTGTTGGCTCTGGTGATCTCGAGCCCAGACTGCTTGCTCAAGGAAACATTATTGCGAGCGGCTAGATTTCACTCCCTCCTTAACAACAACAAAAATGGCATACGAACAAGGAGCAGGAGTAGGCCATTCAGCCCCTCGAGCCTGCCCCCCGCCATTCAAGAAAAACACGGCTGATTTTCTAATCTAACTCCACTTGCCCTCGCTTTATCCCCATATCCCTTAATCCCTCTATCCATAAGAAATCTACCAATCTGAGTTTCAATCTATCAATCTCAATCTTAGATTTGTATACTGAATAGCGCCTTTCACGTTGTTTGCCTGCCCACGTTTCTCCCAATATCCTGGCCAACAAATCCCCCAATAAAACCACTCATTCTCTCCGTGGCTGTTTGTGGGATATTTTACAGGGCAAAATTGCCTGTCGCAAATTCGCCTCCAAATACACGGTCACCAGACTTTACCAGCGTATCCCAGGAACGAATCACTTTGAGGAAGTTTCAGCAACGTGATAGGGTGCCACATCAAAACGCAGGGCTGGTTCCTGTTGCGATATACGCCTGCAGAAAAAGGGAAATAATTTAAGCGTTTCAATTAAAGAACAACTTCCTCGCTCTGCAAATTTGGCCTTTCCGATAAATACCGTCGAAATACACCCAACCGCAAAAGGTTGAGTCAAACCAGTATATGAAACACACACTCACGTGACAATAAACGCTGTGAAACACAGTGAGACATTTTGCTATTGTAGCCCCCTATACAAACCTCTCTTTCATAGCTTTAAGCCACGCTTTATTTCCAACATATTGTCACCCTCCCTTTCCAAATATCCCTGATATACTTTGCAACAAAGATAGGAGCAAGTTTGAGACAGCATCTCTTTTGACTATCGGAGTTTCGGCTAGAGTGCTGTGTTCAAACGCTGTCATGTGTTGAGTGTAGAATTAGCTGCGAATAATGGGTTGGCGGGGGAGAGGGAAGGATTGCTCTTCTGTACGGTTTTTTTTTCCCCTTCGCTCGGGTTTGATCCACTCGGTGGGAGGCATTGTTCTTCCGAGAACCTTGTGTTCGAATACACATATATATATACACACACACACACACACACCGTCAAGCAAACTGTCGGGGGAATTGCTGGGAGCAATCTTCTCTCCCAACTCTGCCTGAGTCTAGTGGGATCATCGGGCCATTGACTAATCACAACTGACCCGGAAACTCCCCTCTGTTCAACCGCGGTGAAGGACTGACCAGATCAATAGGGTCCCAGCAGCTGCTTGATGCAAACTGAGACGGTTCAGCCTTTCCCCCTGCCGCCTTTCAAACGATACGAATTCATTCGGGTAGAGAATGAAACACAAAATTCTTCCCGTCGATCAGGTTACATCATTTCACGGAACCCCCGAAAGCGGGTTAAGTGACGATGTCACTCCCGGCCTAAATATCCCGGCTTCCAGTACATCACCAGGTCCCTCGGCCTCGACAACTTCCCGGGAGGGAGGACCGTGTAATATATATCAGTACCGCACTAGCAAATTGCCCAATCGCTTTTCGTTGAGTTGAATTTGTTTTCAGCGCCGCCGGTCGCACGTGTCCATCATCACGGATTGGAAACGCAACTCATCGATAGGTCTGCGTTTCAAATGTGAGAGACTCAACGTTCTTTCTTCGTGCGCCAGCTCGGCTCGATGTTGGCACTCTCTCGCCTCGAAGTCCAGCGTGGAGGGCGCTATATAAATCAAACTTGTTGTTGTTGTTGTTGTTATTTTGTTGTTGTAAGTCAGTAGCTGCGGGGATCAAGTCCCCCCCTTAGTCGTGGATTGAGCGATGACCAAATTAATATTATTCATAATTTTTGTTTGTTTCTGAAGGGGTTATTACTTTGAATTGAAAAGGGGTTCACCAATTGACTAACAACAGGTGTGTGTGTGTGTGAGTGTATGTGTAGTAAGGAAACTTGGCTAAGGGCCTGGGAATCGAACCTGGGTCTCTCGCTGGCGAGGCAAGCGCTCTAACCAATACACGACCGGCAAAAAAATAATCTTTTCAAATGGATCCTTCCTTAGTTTTCCTATGGACAGCATGGGAAAAACAGAGCACTTTTTCTTTCAAAATTGATTGATTGATTTCGAACTCTCTGCTTGAAAAAAAACATGGGCTGGGGAGGATTTGACAAGGTTTGGGGCTCTTCCTGCTTTCGGATGAAGCTCTCTCCGGAACCTTACAAAGCTCTGTAGATTACAGCTCGCGCATCCGAATGAATCACCCTCAAGCAAAGAGAAATTCATCTCTCACAAAGGGGGATTCAAATTGTTATGGCAACAAGAATCACATATAAAAGAGCAAGGCAACTTCTATCAAGGTACGTTACGCGAGTGTTAAAGAAAACAGAAAATAAAAATAGTACAAGGTGAGCTGTCTTTTAGAGGCAGATAATGGAAGGATTTCAAAGGTGCACTAGTAAATGGACTGCAGTGGGATTGAAGAAAATGGGATACAAGTGGTTAGGTTCCATTTCTGCTAAGAGCTGTAAAGATGCCTCCCATCATTTCTCCAAGCAGGCAGTTAATGACCACAGTACATCTCTGACAGACAGATAAGTAAAGTGTTCTGTCCTGTCCGCCGTCGACAGAATACATCTGGTTTTCCTCTCGAAAGTAAGAAAAGGCAATTTTTTTTTCTCTAGCCATCAGTCCCAGTGTTTGTATGGCATTAGAGCTCAGGCGCTGACAAGAATTTCAATTATTTAATTACGGAGGGGAAATGAAAGGACTTAAGTGTGGCAATTTCAGCCCGCCTTTCCACATAGCAATCTCGCCTTGCGCTCAAATTGCAAATCAAGCAAAATGGAGCGAAAATTAAAGAGGCTTCGGCTTAAATCATGGGATCACAAATAGCGAATTAGTTTCTTGATATATTCATTTAAGTGTTTAAGTGGAAGGTTTTATTGCTAATGTAGTAGAGCAACATGGTAACAAAGCTTGTCTGGCTTGCCATTTCTATTAGTTTGACAGCAGAGATATTGAAATTGCTATTTGTTGGATGTTCGCTAAATTAATTTCAATAGCGACGCGAGACTCGCTCCGTCTTGAACTCCACGGGGCGGGGGGGGGGGGGGGGAACGGGACAAAACGGCCAACAAATACATCATTACCACACTCCCGCTTGGAAATATTTGTTCTAATAATGATAATAATAATAATCCTTGCATTTGATATCGCGGCTTTTTCACGTCTTCTAGACCGCGTCTCAGAGCGCTTCGCGGAATATACCGTACAGTGAATCGACTGTATGTTTGTGGGCGAAACGCGGCAGCCAATTGCGCACGCCGGCGTCCCCCACACAAACAGTCGTGGTGGAGTAAACAGGGAGAAAAGAACCACATGTGCTCCACAGCTGTGCCTCGCAGATACACCTCCCAGCTCCCACCAAACACAAGTCTTTGCAATTGCCAACCTTCCCCCGAAAGCCTCACCAATAGTTCTTAACAAGCGCGTCGGAATGATTCTAACGCAACGGCTTCAATGCATCTTGGAATAATATGAGGCTTGCGCTGAACCCAGCAATTGTACCAATCTCCGACAGATGATGATTAGATCCTATTTATCTGATCTGAGATAAAAGGCGAGGCCACCAAAATTACCTCCCCTCCAAAGCAACTGAGGACTCTTTGACTGTAGGAGCCTGTGTCAATGATCAAAGAAGTTACTGGAGGTGGTGGGGGTGGTTGGGGGGGTGGGGGGTGGGTGGGTGGGGGGGGTGCTGGCGGAGGGGAGAATTGCTGGAATTGAAAATAAAATTGGTCTTTCACATGGAATAACAAGTCCACACAACGAGACTGTTCCCACAGTAACTGCATCTGACGCTTTCGGTCCCCAGCGTTTGTTTCCGGAGAACTTGGGACTAAAACTAAGCCAGGATGTACAGGATGTGAGTTTCAGGAAACTGTCAGGATATCAAATTATTTTTGGTGTGGGCTTTAAAGGTGGGAGCATTTTATTGATAATTCCACGCGGCTGTTTTCCTTCCCAATCTGCATGACCAGCAAGTTTCCTTACTCCACACACACACACACACACATACACATACACATGCGCCTAATAATAATCCTTCCCCCAAAAAATTAGAAAATTGGTTATTTCAATCCATGACTGTTTGTAGGGACTCTGCTGTGTGCAATTCTGAGGGTCTTGAGGCAGACAGAATCTACTATAATTTGTTCTTAGAAGAACTGACTCTTTCTGCTGCCACTGCCTCGCGAGGGAGGCTGTTAAGATCTATAGTTGCCCTATAGACTAAGACTGTGTGGATCTCCAAACATCAGACATGCAGATCTCAAGCACAACATCGAGAAGCTACATCTGATATGACAGATTATTCATATCAATGCCCATTTCAATCGCAAATTTAAGATCTAATTGAGGTAAAATCTCTAAGGTTTCCAACATAGATTTAATCTCAATTTGAGAGATACATGTCAATCGATTTCATTATCAGCACAGCCATATTAAAAGTTTAAAACATTATTTAGAACAAAAACAATCTGAAATTTTCCACCTTGGTAACACAGCTCCCACTAAACAAACGTGTGTTTTTTTTTCATCTCATTGTAAAATTGCAATTTAATTGTAAACTGAGATTCCAAATCTTGATTTGAAGATGCATTTGGAGAATTATCAGATGGAGAATTGTCTTATTTTGCCGTAAGTGCCACTCAAGGTTCAGTCAACCTGGAATCTGTGCGTTTCGGCTCGAAATTGAGTTAAATAAAGGTCGTAGAATATAAAATATTACGAGTAAAGTGCTTCACTGTGCCTCCCTGCTTTTCTTTCTTTATCTCTCTCTCTCTCTGTCCATCTCTGTATCACTGCCTAGTGCAGGTATTAACCCAGATATAGAGTACCGTGCTTTCATCTTCGGGGCAGTTAAATGGTGAAAAATAAAATGTCCATTTGATACCAGGGTTGCAACATGAAAGAGAGAACGGGGCCCCCTCAATTACGTGACCAAGTGAAGTGTTTGTTTCTTTTCCGAATTAAACAAACATACAGAATCCTCCGCTCTTCACTTCCATCCTGCCTGAGGAATTATTCAATCGTGCCTTTCACTCAGAAGCTCTCGGATCATCTCTTTTGGACCCAACTCATTGAATGAATTTCTATACTGTATCTATATACAATATATATATATATATTTATATTTATTTATATTTGAAGTCCTGTAGCTCAGTGGTTAGAACACTTGATTTACAAGCGAGAGACCTGTGTTTCGAATCCAGGCAGGTCAGGGTGAAACCTTGGGCAAGTTTCCTTACTCCACACACACACACACACACACACACGCGCCTAATAATAATCATTTCAAAAAACCACAATAATAAAAATGGTCACTTCAATCCACGACTGTTTGTGGGGGGGACGCTGCTGTGCGCAATTGGCTGCCGCGTTTGGCCCACGAATATATACAGTCAATTCACTTCACAGTGTACTCGGTGAAGAGCTATGAAACGTCCAGAAGATATGAAAAGCGCTGTATCAAATGCAAGTATTAGTATTATTATTATAATTACAGAACATCCCTTTTTTGCTCAAAACAAGGTGACGTTTAGAGTTGCCAAAGTAAAAGCGAACTTTATGGCCTGTCCTCATTCCAACATCCCTACCACTATCACTAGCTGGCTTTAATTTCCTTCAGGCTTAGGGCCAGATTCACACACACACGCACACACACACACACACACACACACATTGGCGCGAGTGAGCCTTTCCTCAGGACACTCGGACACACAGTTGTTTCATTTAGCCGCGTATCGCTGGCGTTATGGCTTTATTACCAAATCACACATCAAGTGCTGGCCACAGACAGTTGTAGATTGTTGCCTCTCAGTTGCAACTGGAAAATAAGTGGCCAATGAGCATCTCGTGCACACCCCCAGGATAAGGGATTCACAAATCGATGTAAGATGGCAACAGGGTGAAGTAAGCAATCCAAGTATATATATATATATATATTCACAAGTACTCCTATCTCTAGACACACAGATACGTTTCGCTCGAACCCTGTGCTCCGTGAGACACTGGCCTGGCTACCGCTTCCCAACCTCGCGCGATTGCACTCGCCCGTTCCCGCAAAGTGACAGTTATTGACGGGGCGTCAAACGGGAATCGGGCCTTCGGATAAGAGGCCGTTCTGGTCATACTCGTTTGCGCTGCAAAGCCAGGATCATTTCCGGCCAGGGAGGGAAGGAAAGGCAGAAGTCCAAGATTTTCCATCGGTGTCTAAACGCATCTCAGCAGCTGTGGCCAAACCTCATTATTTTATACCTCAGCCACGGTCTAATAGAATGGCAGAACAGGCTTGAGAGACTGAATGTTCCTATGTTCCTTATATATATATATATATACGCACATTGTCCAAAATTGGCTTCCGCGTTTCACTCAGAAAACATGCAGTCGATTCGCTTGACAATATATTCTGAAAGCGCTTTGAAACGTCTCGAAGATGTGTTAGGAGGCTGTATAAAATGCTTAAAATCATTATTCTTATTCTTATTCTGGATGTGACAGGATGGGAAACATTCCAAACCTTATCGAATTGGAAAGAGTCATACTTTATAACAAATTTTATATAAAAATGTTATATAAAATTTTTTATACAAAAATTTTGTATAAATTTTTTTATATAAAAAGTATGTATTATTTATTGAGCGGCTTCAAAAGTGTTTCGTTACCCAGAGTGGATCTGGGAGGCAAAATACAGTGTCCGTCGAGCCATTCCTGATTGTCGTTATTCCAGCCTATTGCTGATTTTGTGTGACTGTGTTGTTGAGAGTCCCAGTGGCTTAGTGACACGCTTCTCTATGTATCTCGTGTGTATAATCATCATTGAAACTAACACACGGAGACTTCATTCCTCGCATCCTCGTTTCTGTCTGCGCCATCGAATTGGCCGGAGAGAGAGAGAGAGAGAGAGAGAGAGAGAGAGAGAGAATCCGCAGGGAATCATTGAATAATTATCCTTTTAGAATTTTAACAACACAAAAAAAAACATTGTCAGTAATGAACAGTCACTTAAGTTAAATTTGGGGGGTTGTTTGTTCACCGGAAGAATAGCCCAGAGAACACACACATTATTATTGTAAGACTCGATTAAAAAAAACACATATATATATATATAATTAGCGGCAATGAGAATAGGGGTTTGCATTCACTTTGCTGTTGGATCGTCTCTCATCGCTGCACCTTTGAAGGCGGCCGTGGTTGAAGCTAATTAGCGAAGCCCACAAACTAAATAATTTCCCTGTGTAATAGCGAATAAACGACGCGGCTTTTGTGTTGCCCTGACTGAGCGTTGAGGTGGGAAACGAGAGAGGGACAGAGGGAGAGAGGGAGATATGGTGAAAAGCAATTGCCAGCCTTTGATCCAGAAACAAGTGAGATCTACTGCGGATAAAGATATGCGTTTGGGGATTGGCATTGAATTTTATTCTCAAACCAGAGCATAGAGGTTGGGGGGGGTGGGGGGAGGGGGTGGGGGTGTTGGAGAAGCTGGAATATCAATGAAAAATAATAATAATCTTTGCATTTGATACAACGCCTTATCACTGGTGACGAGACGTCTCAAAGCGCTTCACAGAATATACCGTAAAGCGGAGTGACTGTGTATTTTGAGGGCAATTCTGTTATTATTAGGATATTGTTAGGTTTTTTTTCATCTGTGCCATTCACCATCACAGATATTTTAAAGTTAGACTTTACTCTTGATAAGAATAAGAATCCTTGCAGTTGATGTCGCGCGTTTCACAACTTCTAGACGTCTCAAAGGGTTTCACAGAATATCCTGTCAAGTGAATTCCAGCGGAAGGCGAAAACTTCTAAACAATTAAATCGATCGCCGTATCGAATGCATTCCTGTATAAAAATTGACGAAACACTTTGCTGCTCGACAAACAATACATTCACCCGTACGATATCTCCAGCGAAGGCGCTTCGATAAGGCATGATAAGGCCTCATATCAAATGCCAGGATCATTATTATAATGATTACAATTATAAGGGGAACCAGTTCAAACACCTCGGCAACACAGCAACAGAGCACAGCTTTGAGGCCGGGAGGGCGGGAGCGGGGGGTGGGGGGTGGAATGGTGTGTGTGTGTGTGTGTGTGTGTGTGTGTGTGTGTGTGTGTGTGTGTGTGTGTGTGTGTGTGTGTGTGTGTGTGTGTGTGTGTGTGTGTGTGTGTGTGTGTGTGTGTGTGTGTGTGTGTGTGTGTGTGTGTGTGTGTGTGTGTGTGTGTGTGTGTGCGCGAATATCGGGGCTGTGCGTAGTATTTGCCACCACTACAATAAACAATCTGTTGATAGAGTGCGTTTGACACTGCACAGCAGGGGCCGGAGTTATTATTTACGAAGCGTGCACTTGATTGCCTCCGCAATCGCTGTGAATAGAAACTGTGGCCCTCATCAGCTTTGGCGAAACGCGGACGTGGCAGGTTTCTCTCGGCTTCGGTCGGTGCGCGCTCAGCACATTCCGGGGCTTGACAAACACAGCTCAGGGTAATCGTCTGTTTTGTGCCACTTTGTTGTGGCCACACAATGCTTTCGTGCAATGCTGGGCTTTTTTTCTGCCTCCTCTGACAAAACAGTGTGGAGGAGAGTAACTGGACTGTGTGTGTTGTGTGGCTGGTGCCTGCAGACTGCTGATAGAGTGAACGAGTGAGCGAGCGAGTGAGCGAGTGAGCGAGTGAGTGAGCGATCACAAACAGGACAACCCAAGGGTAAGCAATACATATATATTTTTTTAATTATTATTTTTATTGATGCGCATATATAAATATATGTGTACTAGAGATACATACAAAAAGTTACTGCTGTCAACGCTGTGATCTTTGTCAAACAGCTGTACGCAAGTCACGTTTGTCTTCCTTGCCTTTAACTTTCAAGCGCTCGTTAAAAAAAAGGAGCCATGTAAATCTATTTTATTGCGTGTGTTTCTGTTGTCGTGGGTGGGTGAATGAGTGTAACTCCTGTGCGAAGCCTTGCTCTATTCTATCTGTCTTGTGGTATCCCACTAAAGTTTGCAAAATGTCAAAAATCTGTTGCACGATAACCATGATTCCAATTTAATATAACTCGTCAAACCACCCTTTGGCGTTCATTTAACAGTCCAAACCTAACTGACGCACTTTACTGTCAATTACACCTGTTCAACCTTCAACTTTGTTGCTGCTTGTCGTGTCCTGTCTGTAGCTCATCCCATCCAGGTGAGGTTATGTGCAGGGATATGCAAGTGTGTAAGTGAGACTGTAACACTCAATTCCTTCCCCCTTTGGCAAAGTTCCTCCTCTGTACTGATACCCTTGAGACTTGCCAAAGTCTCTGTGGCAGAAAGCAATCTCTGGAAACAGCCTGAAAAAAATCAGGTTAAAAAAAAAATTCCCTTAAAAGATATTTTGATTTATTCTATATAGGATTTTGGATTCCAAAGCGCCACCTGTGAATTTAGGCTTTTCTTAAAACTACTGTGACTGATTTTCCTACATTTAAATTTTGTTGGAATCTTCACCGGACCCAGTAAATCTGCAGTGAACAAAGTATTTATTATGTTAGTTTATTAATTTGTTTGTTACAATAGTTTTTCTAACAGCGATTTAAATAATAATTTGCGTGGGGGGGGAGGTGGGGTGGCGGGGAAGGAACAATAATGATAACCACCAACAAACGAACAGGAAATATTGTAGCTGTGAAAATTTCATGAACAATACAGTACATTGAAGTATCTGTTAGACTCGGTCTCGCTGATCCACCGATGGAATATAGGAGCAACGCTCCTCATTCTCTGATGGAGATTAAGTTTGCGGGATTATTCCCCTCGCACACGCACACCGCTCCCTCTCACTCTCTCTCACTCTCTCAGAGTTTGTGCAGAAGAACTAACATATAAAGAAACTAATAACAACGGGGGTCACTCAATACACGACTGCGCGCAATTGATGGCCGTGTTTTTTTCGCCCGCAAAATACACAACCGATCAACCGACCCGCTTTACGTTACACATCGTGGTGGGGGCGCTTTGAGACGAGTCTCTATCGAACGCAAAGATTGTTGCTGACGCGTAAACGCGTTTTTTCGGGAAGCCCACGAAACATACAGTCAAATTCACTTTACGGTATATATATATATATAAATATATATATATGTTCTGCGAAGCGCTTTGAGACGTCGGTAAGATGTGAAAAGCCCTGTATGAAAACGCCAGGGTTATTATTATTATATGATCATATTATTATGATGATGATAAGAGTGCGGATCTCCGGTTCGCTGGTGTGCGCTAGTGTGTGTGTGTGTGTGGGACGGGCTGGGACGGTGGGATTGTAGGCCCCCATGTTTCGTTGCCTTTACTCTCTTGACAGAGAGAATCTCGGCGCGAAGATGTACAGTTTCATGGGAGGAGGTCTGTTCTGCGCCGGCGTGGGCAACATTTTGCTCATCGTTTCCACGGTGACCGACTACTGGATGCAATACCGACATTCTGGCAATTTCATGCACCAGGGACTGTGGAGATACTGTGTGCCAGGAAAATGCTTCATACACACTGACAGCGTTGGTAAGAACATTGTCTGAGCACCCCCCCCCCCCCCCCACCTCCTCCCCACCCACAAACCCCAGCACCCCCACCCCCGTGAGTCACCCGTAGCTCGGTGGATAGAGCTCTCGCTCGCCTCAGAAGCGAGGGAGAGAGAGAGAGAGAGAGACCCGGGTTCGATTCCCCAGTGAGTCAAGTTAGGACAAGTCAGCTCGGGGCGAAACCTTGGCCGGGTTTCCTTGCTCCACACACACACACGCACGCGCACACACACACATACACACGCGCGCTAATAATAATCCCTCCCCAAATAATAATAATATTAATAATACCTCGGTCACTCAACCCACGACTGTTTGTGTGGGGGACGCTGCTGAGCGCAATTGGCTGCCACGTTTCGCCCACAAATATACAGTCAAATTCACTTTACACTATATTCTGTGAAGCGCTTTGAGACACAGTCTAGAAGACATAACCAGGTGTTATATCAAATGCAAGGATTATTATTATTATTACACATGGAGATTTTCCCAGCCACACAACACCAGCGATGTCCGTTTAACTCACAAACCTACTGGACGTGAGAACATGAGTCAATCTAGTTAGTCAGCGCTA
This sequence comes from Hydrolagus colliei, assembly GCA_035084275.1. Classification (NCBI taxonomy): domain Eukaryota; kingdom Metazoa; phylum Chordata; class Chondrichthyes; order Chimaeriformes; family Chimaeridae; genus Hydrolagus; species Hydrolagus colliei. Next base: position 4,017,307 of record CM068770.1, on the reverse strand, counting down.
AAGGGAACGTCTCAAATCGCGTACAGTGTGGTGACGGGATCACGAGAGGCTCGACACCGAGTGTAATTGGAGAGGAATAAACACCCCATTGAAAAGGGAGATGAGATGGGAGGGGACAATATCGTGGGATGTTTTCAATACGGATTGAAATCTTTCCTGAGGGATTTGACGCCAGTGACAGAAACATAAAGGACCTTGTTCTCGCCCACCGTCAGCAACAGCCAACGATTCTGTGTGATTCTTAAGTAATAATAACTATCATTACAATGATCACTCAACGCACGGCTGTTTGTGTGGGGTGTGGGGGGGGGAGACTCTGCCGTGCGCGATCGGCTGCCGTCTTTCGCCCATAAGCATACAGTCACTTCACTTGACAGTCCATCCTGTGAAGCTCTTTGAGACGTCGATACGATGTGAAAAGCCGCGATATCAAATGCAAGGATTATTAATTATTACTGTATTATTAGACGCACACATACACGCAATCGATTCACTTGATTCACAGCTCGTCCTGTGAAGCGCGTTGAGATCCTGTGGAAAGACGTGACAAGGCGCTGTTTGAAACGCTAGGATGAATATTATTATTCTCCAACTCTTCTCGTCTCTCGTTTCAGCGTACTGGGATGCCACGCGGGCGTTCATGATCCTCTCTCTCCTGGCGTGTTTCATTGGCATCGTCATCGGCATCATGGCTTTCACCCACTACTCCTCCTTCAACAGATTCGACAAAACCTTTTCGGCGGGCATCCTGTACTTTACTTCGTGTGAGTGAGGCTGCCCTGACGAATACGACGACGACAACAGTGGCGATACACACACAACGCAATTACGTTTACAGAACAGCCTTTCACGTCGGGAGGACGTCCCAAGGCGCTAAACAGTCAGGTCGGGAGACCCGAGCAAGGGAGAGGGGCAGGGTTGGGAGGGAAGGGGAGCGAGAGAGTTAGGAGTGGGGGAGGGAGAGAGTTGGGAGGGGAGGAAGCCAGTTGGGAGGGGAGGGAGAGAGTTGGGAGGGCAACAGAAGGGCATGGTCGAAGAGGAGGGTCTTGAGACTGGCCTTGAAGGAGGCCAGGGAGGGAGGGAGGGAGGGAGGCGAAGGGAATGTGGGGTGTGTGGGGGAGGTGGTGGGTGGGGGGGGGGCAGAGAGAGGTTGAAAGCTTGTCTACCGATGGTCGTGGCTGCGATGGCTGGGGTGATGGGAGCGCTCTGAGACGCTGTCCGGCGTGGAGGGCGCTATATAAAATCCAAGTTGTTGTTGTTGTTGTTGTTGATGCCGGGCTTTCCCTGCGGTAACCCAGGCGTTCCTTGTTCCAGGTATCTTTGTGTTACTGGCCATGGCCATATACACTGGGGTCACGGTAAATTATTATGGCAAACGCTACGGCAACTGGCGCTTCTCCTGGTCGTACATCATAGGCTGGGTGGCCGTGGTTCTCACCTTCTTTGCAGGTAAGAACTAGGGGGTGGTTGCAATTGGAATGCACTCTCTCTCCGTCTCTCTCATCCCTCCCTCCCTCCCTCCCTCCCTCCCTCCCTCCCTCCCTCCCTCCCTCCCTCCCTCCCTCCCTCCCTCCCTCCCTCCCTCCCACTCACCTGCTTGTCTATCACCATCGGCTGCCGCGTTTCACCACGAAACATACATCAGTCAATCCGAGCGACGGTATATCCTGTGAAGCGCTTTGAGACGTCCGTTGCAACGAAACGATAAGGCGCTAGATCAAATGCAAGGATTCTTACTGTATTATTATTATTATTATCATAATAACTATTTTAATTAACCGCTGGTCTTGCAAAAACAAATGCGTTTATCTTCAGCGTTTGCCCTCGCTTGTGGTTCGACTCAACCCTGTGTTCTTTCCTAGGAATTTTCTACATGTGCGCTTATCGTATGCATGAGAGCCCGCGAAGTCCAGCTCCTCGTTAGAATCCAGACCACGTTGAAAACAGTGGAAAGCTACGGAGGACAAGACAAATCAGTTTATTTGAAATGTCCCGTATTATCAAGCGGTACTTTTCCCATTCTCTTTGAAACGGCCCTAACTGACTTTAGAGAAGAGTTAATTTAGCGAGTCCTGTAGAAGCAAAAAAACCCGAAAGAAATTGAGGCTGGATGAGTTCCCGAAGCTGATGACATACTGTACTTTCTCGATTGCAACCTCAATTTCTGAGGAATAAAGTTTTTAAAGAGGCTTCGAACGCATGTTTAAGTTCTTTCAGGATCACAGTGTGAAATTCCTCTGCCAAGTATGAAAGTGATACATAGGCCATTGCTTAACGTATTATGTCTTTATCTATGAGACAGCATTAATTTCTATTTTACTCCCTTTGTTTTTTAGTGTATTTAGGCGAAAAGTTGAGATGAAATTGAACTCATGTTTTTCTTAGTTCTGCCCTAATATGGAGTTTTTTTTTTATTCCTACTAATAAAAGTGAATCTACGTTCCAGAAAAGAACTGTCTTATTCCTAGAGAATCTTGCTGAAGTTATTCTAGAAAGTATATCTGTTTACCCAGCAGTGAGTAGGAACCTGGTTGTCAGTCGATTGGCGGATTGCTTCCCGGGGGGCAGGGGTGAGGGTAATGACGCACTCAAAAAAAAAACAATAATTTGGGCAATCAATCCTTGACTGTTTTGCGGGACACTGGTATGCGTGATTGGCTGCCGTGTTTCACCCACAAAAATACACAGTCAATCTGCCTTACAGTATCTTATGTGAAGAGCTTTGAGACATTATCTCAAGGGTAACAAAAACAACAACAAAATTACATTTATACAGCACGTTTCACGCCGGGAGGACGTCCCAATGCGCTGAACAGTGAGGTAGGAACCAGAGCGTGGTGGGGGGGGATGGGGGGGTGTGGGGGGGGGGGGTGTAGGAGGGTAGGAGAATTGACTGTATATTTGTGGGCGAAACGCGGCAGCCAATTGCGCACAGCAGTGTCCCCCACAAACAGGCGTGGAACTGGGGTTAGGGGAGAAATCGGGGAAAGAGGGTAAGGGGGGAAGAGGGAGGGAAAGGTGATAATTTGCTATATCAAATGCAAGGATGATTATTATTATCATGATGATGATTAGGTAATGGAAATCAAATGTGAAAGAGAGTGTACAGAGTGCAGGACAAAGTATAGGTTCAACACCAAGTCAGCAATAAAGGCGCTGATGTGAAACGTACAACTCGAATCTCATTCTAACCTAAATAGGTGTCAAGCCTTTGTGTGAAGCGGTTTATACATCAGATGCAGTGAGGCAGATAATAAAGCACTCACCTCTAGGTATCCTGGTCTGAAAGCTTTTTCACAGTGGGCGTTCATTAAAAATAAGTGAAGCACAAAAAACACACACACACATACACACACACACACACACACAAGCATTTTTGAAAGCTGGATTATTTGATTCATAAGCGAAACGTTTCTGGTGTGAAACTCAACAAGAGTGCTTGCCTTATAGAGGTTTTTAATTTTACCGTAAAATTAGACGTAACATTACTCCATGTGTGTGGGTGGGTGGGGGGATTATTATCTATGTATCATTATTTATTTATCAAATTAAAATTATTTTATCAGGGGGAATTATTTCACCACCCAGTCCAGCCAGGTGTTCTTTTATGTGCGTTGTTAAGGTTGTGAGGTGACAGCTAATGACACTGTGTAGGACACGATTAGCCCTTGAGAGCTTAGTGGGTGAGAGTGCAGTGTGATTGTGGTGGGACCACAGTGCTCTCTGTGCGGATTGCATCCATTGTGTAATTCCCACACACCATCGCATAGTCGACCACTCATTAATTATCGCGCAGAAAACTCCTGATAACACGACCCTGCCTTAACTTCTTTACTACCGCTCGAGTCCTGTAGCTCTTTGGCTCGAGCGCTCGCCCTTTCTCAAGCGTGTAGACCTGTGTTCGAATCCAGGCAGGTCAGGGCGAAAACCTTGGGCAAGTTTCCTTACTCCACACACACACACACACCTAATAATAATCCCTTTAAAAAAAACATAATAATAAAATCATTATTCATTTCAATCCACGATTGTTTGTGGGGGACACTGCTGTGCGCAATTAGCTGCCGTGTTTCGCCCACAAATGTAAAGTCAATTCACTTTACAGTATATTCCGTGAAATGCTTTGATATACCGTTGAGAAAACATGAAAAGCGCTTTATCAAAACGCAAGCATGATTATTATTATTATTATTATAACACCGTGTCCCTCTCTGCTGTGGCCTCATCAACCTTTTAAGATTTCAAAATAACTTTCCGGCAACGATATCCAGTATAAAACCCCAGAAATCTAATGTGAATCAGTCAGCAGCTGGGAGAGACCACAGAGAGAGAGAGAGAGAGAGAGAGACGTTGCTTTGGCCCCTCGCAGACACTGACACACTCCCAACAACATTCTTAATGTATTTTCCTTTTAACAGCACCACCTAGTATGACTAGCCAGCATAACAAGCCATCACCAAAACAAGGCTGGATCTTTCACTCTGTCTCTGAACAGGACACCAAATGTCACAAATCCAGACATTCCCATTACCTCTCCACACCCCCCCCCTCCCCACCACACACACAAATAAAAATAATAATAATTTGTTCACTCAATCCACGTCTGTTTGTTGGACACCACCGTGCATAATTAACTGCCGCGTTTCACCTGTAAAATACTTATTATTTTTTGTGTGTGGTGGACACAAGAGCCAATACTTTTCCTGTGAATTGGATCGATATTTACTACAGGTAAAAACCCTCCAAATCCCCAACCAACATTTAAAACGAAAACCGTTACCACTAACATAAATATATCAAAAAGAGGGGTTTTGACAACTCTCCCTATTAGGATTAGGATGCCTCGTATAATAATGATGATAATAATGCTTGCATTTGATATAGTGCATTTCACGTCTTCTAAACGTCTCAAAGCGCTTCACAGAATATAACGTAAAGTGAATTGACTGTATGTTTTGTGGGTGAAATGTGACAGCCAGTGGCGCACAGCAGCGTCCCCGCAAGCAGTTGTGGATCGAAATAACCATTTTATTACTATTGATGTTTTTGAGAGATTATTAGCTTGCGTGTGGAGTAAGGAAACTTGCCCAGGGGTTTCAGTCCTGTCGGGAATTGAACCCCAGTCTGTCACTTGCAAGGCAAGTGCTCTAACCACTGAGCTACATATCTTTACTCAGTCAGGCGAGAACTGGCCCTTTGCAGTTTGCATCCAACGCCCCCCTCCCCTCTAATTAGAAGGTTAAATTCATCTGGAATCTGCCTCAACATTACATTATTATCTCATTTAGTGACAGCCTTTTACATGCTTAGTCCTGTTTTCAGCGAGTTCAAAGTTCACAGTGACCTCCCCTCTTGTTAATGTCATTCCGATTGTCTGGCTATCAAGTCTTTCCATTCACAACTCAATCCTCTACTATTAGTATCAGTGGCCAGAGAGAGAGAGAGAGAGCGCAAGACTTTCACATTGGGAGAGAGGGAAACAGACACATGAATTGGGTCACTCTCCCAGCCGCGCAGTCGGATTTTTCGAACCGTGAATTCAGCCCGAAAAGATTTACCAACCACAGCAAATCTTTTTAAAAGCCAAATTTAAAGGGTTTTTTTCTGTGTCCGCATCGAATACGCACAAATACATAGTCACAAGCGGTGACTGATACAGGTTTTTATTTCATTTTGTTCTATTCTCCTCGTTGACAACTCCCACCCTGCGTTCACGTGGGCATTTCGATGGCTGTTTTTCTTAGTTGTTTTCTTCTTGGTGCTTATTTTTTTAATAACTCGTCTCCTCACCTCCTTGAAACAAAAAAGGTTGTTCAAAAAACAGTACTTTTTTTAAAAAAAAAAGTCAAATTAACAATAAAATATAATTCCTCTGCCAACATTGGGTTCGTTTCCCACTAATATGCACCCAGCGTTTTTTTTAAAAAAAGGATTTCATTACGATTGGAAAATTTGGAACTAACAGTGAAACTATTGTCAGATAATTAATACCACAGTGTGGAATGTTAAAACACATCATAACTTTGATTGAATCAGAGGTTGAACGCAGTGAAGGGCACTATATATAAATGCTGTTGTTATTAGAATGATAACGATAACAATCCTTGCATTTAATATAGCGTCTCACCATGTCTTTGAGTGAGACGTCTAGAAGCGCCTCACAGAATATACCGTCAAGCGAATCGACTGTGCGTTTGGTTGGTGGATGGGGGGGTGGGGGGAAGAAATGTTGCTGGTGGTGTCCTGCAAGAAAATCAAATCCTAAACGGACTTTAATCCCAGAAGCTGCTTAGAAACAGGTGCCTCTTAAGGAGCTGGGCTGTGGGATTTCCACAGCAAGCCATTCACTTGATGAAATTGGGAGCCAAAGTAGCTTCGCCTTATTCCCTGACACTGACGCCACTCACAAGCTGTACATTAACCCAGTTTCCATCACCATTAATTCATTTCTACTCCCATCCTCGCCCTCTCCCCCCCACCTAACAACAGCGAGTTTGTGTTTCTAATCAGTTTCCAGTCTCCTGATGCTCAAAGTCTGAACAGTGTGTTGTCCCTCAAGCAAGGAATCGGAGGGAGAAATGGAGTGAGGGAGAGAGAGAGAGAGAGAGAGAGAGAGATAGAGTGAGGGAGGGAGGGGACAGATAAGAGGCTGGTGGAGAAAACGGAAGGAAAAGCAAAGCTTGTAAACAGGAATATTTTAATATAAATCGCTTCACAAAAACAATTACAAACCATATTAGTTAGCCACATCGCTCTCTCAAACCTTCACCTTGAATAGGGTTTATATATTTGCAAAGCTACATGTCTATCAAAATAAATCAAATGTAGTTAAAATATATACAATTTAGAATTTTGGCAAAGTCATATTTACTCCACTATATAAAATAGGCAAAGTTTAACATATATAATACTATTTACATTTTAGCAATATGTAAATTCTTATACGCTTTGCAAAGTGACCAATTTATCTATCTATATACTAATCTATCTATCTATCTATCTATCTATCTATCTATCTACACATAGAAATAAGGTTTCGATGCTTTGCAAAGTCACATATTTATTTAAATATTCCTATTTACCAGCCCAGCTTCTCCCCTCATGCATATGTAAAACAAAAGCCTTGGCGCTTGGGAAAGTGATGTTCTTTTACGGACTAATTGATTCTAGAAATTAATTTGTTTTGTTTTATTTTACCTGCCTGATCAGATGGAAATCCTGTCTCGGTGGCGTAAGGATTAGCATGCTCCTCTCTCTTAACATCTTCCCTAATTATCTAATAGCATGGCTGCCAGAATCCTGTCTCTACTGAGCCACTTTGCGCATTAATAACATGATTGGAACTGTGATGGCAACTCGATTTCAACAAATTAGCCTGGGCAAGGAGGAGAGGCTGTGGAAGAACGTCTTGTCGTTTCCCGAGTTTAATGTCAATAATTACAGCAATTTGATAGAAAATGACTGAAATTATCTTCTGATGCAGTTTCTGCTGCGCCTCTAAATAAATAGGAGAGAGATTGGGGTGTGGGTGGGGGGGCGGTTGGGAGAGAGAAAGAGAGGGAGGGAGGCGGTGAGAAACAGATTCAGGTGAGAAGAAACGAAAGCAATAGCTGAGTTAACGGTTGAATTTTGTTAATAATAATACTTACAGCGTCTTATAACACCTTCGAGGCGCGTCAAAGTGCTATATACAGAGTACACTGTGAAATATTGGGACTGTATATTTTGTTAGGCAAAACGCGACAGCCAGTTGCACACATCAGTGTCCCACAAACAGTCACGGATTCAGTGAGCAAACTATTATTCATTTAAAAAAAATAATAATTTAAGACGAAATCATGTTGTTTCTGCTGGGGAAATAATGTATCACTGCACACAATTCAGATAAGATTTTAAAATCTGTGCGAAATTTTGTACCGGAAATCAAACAGACATCAAATAGGACAGGAGAGACTAAAAGCATAATTGTGAGGGATATACATTACACAGAAAGACAAACAGGTGAGAGACTGAGCGAGTTCTCTCACCAAGTCAAGTAACAAAACCAATACAGTAAAACTCACAAAATGTAGTATCGGTTGGGTTCATAAACATTTAACATGACTGATGCAGAGAACGGATTATGCCAAACTTGCATAAGTGGTTTCGTACATAATTTATTGTCAAGTCATGTGCTGTCCTAGGAGTTTCTATCGTCGTATACGATAGCATTTCCATCTTGCATCAAGTGACATTTTTCTTTCAGCAAGTTTAGCATTGATATTTCCGAAAGATTAGCTAGTCAACTACTTAACTTGTCTCTCTCTCTCACTCTCTCTCTCTCTCTCTCTCTCTATATATATATATATACAATATATTGGAGGGAGGACAAATTATGATCAAATCATCATTTTAAACTCAAACCTAAACATCAGTAGAATCGGATCATAAAACTACTTGTAACTTTGACCAGACTTGTTGGTCAGAATTATCTTCTGAACTTGGCTAGTCAAACATACAATGATCCATTGATGCAATGACCTGGTGGGGTGGGAGGGTAGGGTGGGGGGGTGTAAAATAAAAGTGTGAGGGTGGGAGCTAAAGTTGCTTTAACTTGTTCAACAGCTTGTGTTATGATTTCAGCACCAGGACAGCTCCCATTCATCACCTCCCAATAGCTAATCCCTTTCCTGAATAATCACTCTCTCTTCTCTCCCTCCCTCCCTCCCTCTCTTCCTCCCTCCGCCCCAAAGACTCTCATTGGCTGATCAAAGGCCTATTTCACCCTGAACAGAAGTTCCTCAGTTCACTGGGACTGACGTGTAGAGAGATAGCTCAATTTCCCCCCCTTCCCCCCCCCCAACCCACTCCCCAACCCAACCCCCCCCACAAAAAAAATCAGTGACATTCTCAAATAAACCAATTTCCCCGACTAGAGGAAGGAACAAACACACATACACACATAGAGAGAGAGAGACAGAGAGAAGGGGTGGTGGAGGGAGGCTTGATTGTGGCCATACCTTGAGACCTTCAGCACAGGCATAAGACCCTCATCCAACCAAACCCCATTTGGATCCAGTCAACATCTGTCCAGTTCAAAGTCCCAAGATGAACCTGAATTTCACCTCCCAAATCCATCAGATCTCTGCCCAACACCGACCTACTTCCTTCTTCATCGAAGACATTCTTCTGCACAAACCCAAGCCTTTGAGGGATCTTCCCCCAGTCTCCTTCGCCAGCTCCTTGGCCTCTCGAGTCCCCTTGCTGGAGTATGGATACCCTCTGATGCCAACTCCCACCCTCCTAGCTCCCCATCCTCACCACCCTCTACACAAAGCAGAACACCATCACCACCCTTACTTCCTGACCTCCCCAGGTAAGTAAAATGCCTTTCTTCCACTCACACACACATTCACTGGCTGGTTGGGGGCTGAGATACTCAAGAGGTCTACTGTATCGGTTCATATCTAGTGTGTGTGTGTTCTCTGTGTGTGTGTGTGTGTGTGTCTCCCTTCTCTGTGTACAAGGCAATGTGTGTTTTTGCAGGTTGAATTTGATCCATAGAAACAGCCACAGAATGAGGAGTTTTATTTCCACTGAATAAATTAATTTCATACATATTTAATACATATATTATATTATAATATTTTATAACGCATTATTTATAATGTGTGTCTATATCAGATATATATAATGGAAGGATGAAGGAATTTAGCTTGCTAATAATGGTGTTAAAGCAATTCTAAACAGTTTCAAATTGAAAGGATTTCAAATAGTTTGATTGTGGCCATGTATACCATAATATATAATACGTACAAACTATACACTTGCAAATAAAGACACGTCTCAGTTGTAGTGAAACGAATTCTCAGGCGGTTAGTGTCAGTGTCAGGATTTTTTGGTTTTGAGTGTTTTATTCCTCAACTTGTTGCAGTTTTAATCATTTCCCCCCCGTTTCCAACATGTGGTGCTGAGCCGCTTCTCAATTAAATACAATCAAATAATATATCGAGATAGAATAAAATAATCTTCTCAAAGGTGACTTTTATCTGCGTTGTCAACGCAATACAATACAACACAGAACTGCCGATTAAACTGTGTGTGGGTGGGAGGTTAAGAGAGACTCGATGAGACTAAACTCAAATGGTTTCTGTAATGAGTGTATGTGTGTGTGTGAATTAACACTTAAAAAAAATAGGTATATATATATATACAGTATAGCATTTCTGAATGAAATCCGATAATAAGGATTTGTCTCTTTGTAAATAAACTTTGATTTCATGTAAATATAGTTTCATCGATTGGCAAAATAACGGGAGTTTTAGACTGAATTTTAATTATTATTTTTTTGCTTTGATATCAATGTAAAACTTTCCCCCCAAAATTCAAGCTCAGACAGACACACGGTGTCGGGTGGAGTTTGAAGATACTGATGTGGTTTCCACATATTGTCATCACTATTAAATGTCTTTTAATGTGTGTCCCACAACAACAAAATAGTTGTCAATTTGGTGGGGGTGGTGGTGCGGGGGAGTGGGAGTCCGAATAGAGATTCAAATGAACACACCTTAACGAATGCGTTAAAGCAATTTCAAAAGCGTTTTATTTTCTCGTTTAAGCGACGTTGACTAGTTTAAGGGTTTGGATTTAAGCGATTAAAAAGTGGTGATAGTATTATTTTTGAAATGTTTTTATTAAAGAAAAGCAAAGGCATTTTGAAACGAGTTAGATCTAATATTTTAAACAGTTTGATAGCATTTAAGACGTTTTTCGATCTTGGTTTCAAACTCCCACGAATCATAAACCATTGCTGTTATCAAATATATATATATATACATTTATATATAATATAAATATATATATTGTTGTCTTGTCAGTGTCAATGAATTTATTCTCCAGTGATAACTTTGGGGCTATTTGGCAGAAATTCACTGTTTTGAGACAAATCTGAATTTAGACATTCAGTCTGCATTTCATTTCATTTCAATTCATCCCAGTGTTTAAGAATTTGTTTGCATCTATATACAGTTATATATTATATTATATTTGATATATAACACCACATATAATTCTGTATTAGAGAAGAGACTTTCCGACAAGACAGACACGATTGTGAAACGACCTTTTTTTTAAACGAAAAAAAATATTCTTCCAAATAAATGCCTTTGATTTTTGTTCCTCCCCCACCCTCACTTCCCCCCCCACCCACCCTTGTCTCGATTTTCCCTTTTTTTAAAAAAAACAACACTTGTGTTAATGTTTGCTGATGTCTGAGCCAGTGTTGGATTTTAAGAAGGAAAAAAAATATATATATAATTCTAATATATGATATTCTCACCATTTTATAACTCACAAGCCCAGATTTAAAAAAATAAAATGTATTAAACTCTTGCAATCACACAGACAAAACCCATGTTAATAATCATTATACCATACTAATACTCAGTAATAATAATATAATAGTAATAATAATAGCATTCAGTCTAGTGATAATTGTTTAAATAATTCAGTAATAGCGCCTTATAATTAAAACAAATTATCACCTTGTCTGGGGATTTATTTTAAAGCGGTTCACACATATATAAAGTGAATTGACAATGTATTTGGTGGAGGAAATTTAGGTTTTAGGGGGGATTAGCTGTGTGTCTAACCTCTCTCTCTCTCTCTCTATCTCTGCCATTTAAATGGCAGAATGTGCCCATCAATTAGGTATTTGTTTGTTTGTTAGAGAGTCACTGAGGTGGGGCGGGAGGTGGGGGGTGAAAGTTGTGAGTTATAGTTTAATTTAGAATCAGTTTATTTCCCTGGGTTGAGGGGGAGAGGGGGGGTGGGGTTTAAAAAACAATATTGCCAGTGTACTTTAGAAATGTGATGATGGTTCCTACAGACAAACCAGAAAATACCTTCCTTAAAACCACAGCAACTTACTCTGGCTTCAAACTCACTCCCTCGCCAGTCACCTTGCGCCGTATACCCTCCACGTATAACATTCGCCCACAAATATACAGTCAAATTCACTTTACAGCGGATCCTGTGAAGCCCTTTGAGACACAGTCTAGAAGATCCGAAAAGCGCTGTATCAAATGCAAGGATTATTATTAATATTATTATAAGACCAGGGTCCCTCTCTTCTCCCCTCCCACCATCCAGACAAGTCGCTTGACATGTCCTGGCCACAACTATAGACTGTATATCCCCGATGTTATTTCCCAGCAGAAATCTATCTCATTTGTTCTTGAAGGAATCAACAGTTTTCGTTTCCACCGTCTCGCTCAGGAGCCTGTTCCCATTACATTCACACTGAACTCGCCCACAGATTTGTACTGAATTTATTTACCCCTGTTTCAATTTGCCCCCTGAATTTACTACCTTTTGCGACAGTAGGACTAGAGTTTATACTGTTTTGTTTTGTATAGTCTGACTGTTTAGTGCAAAATAAAACAATTTATCGTAGACTACGGCTTATCAAATCCCTTCAGAATCTTAAAGAACTCAATTATATCGCTTCTAAATTACATGGTTTGAATACTAAACGCTGTGTTTTGTCTGCTTTAGTATTTGTTGCCTATGAGAGCTATGATGTTAGCTGTAGACAAGCTCAAAGTGGCGACGAATAAAGATCATTAAAAAAGAAAAGGACATCGTGAATGATGTGATAGATATTGGCAGAAAACCTGTCCGCGCAGCGTTTAAATGTGTTAAACGTTCGCCCGGTGACAAGTGGGTTGTGAGAGTTTGGTATTACAAGGGAATTAATCCAATCATTTCACACAATCATCAATTTCGGGATAATGATCTGGGTTTGATGTGATGGCAGCCAGACAATTGGGGACATTTTAACATATGTAACATACTAATGATTATATAATAATAATTATTATTATTATTTGGAGATATAACAGGACAATTTCAGGGTGGATACCAAGAAGTACTGTATTACACATCAGATAATTAATAATAATAGCAAACCTTGCATTTGATATAGCGGCTTTTCACGTCTTCTAGACTGTGTCATTTCAATCCATGACTATTGCTGTGTGGGGGACGCTGCCATATACAGTCAATTCACTTTACAGTATTTACTGTGAAAGCGCTTTGAGACACAGTCTAGAAGACGTGAAAAGCCGCGATATCAAAGGCACGGATTGCTATATTATTATTATTGATAACGAAATTGGATTCCAATCGGAAGTGCTTCCTTTAAGATATCTGTTGTGTTCTCTCTCTCTCTCTCTCTCCGTCTCTCTGTTTCTCTCTCTCAGTAGGAATGCACATCCCAGCCCTTTTCCCACACCCCCCCGAGCTGCCCGGCAAGCATTGTCGGAGACGTAAAGCCAGGACTGTCTTCTCTGACTCCCAGCTCTCAGGTCTGGAGAAACGCTTTGAGATTCAACGCTACCTGTCAACACCTGAGAGGGTGGAACTGGCTACAGTGCTCAGCCTGTCGGAGACACAGGTGGGTGGGAGTGGGGGAAAGGGGAAAGGGGAGGTGGGGTGAGGTGGGAGGGGGGGAGGGTGTGTGCATTAGCCACAAAGGGAAGCTTTTGCCCTCGACAAAACACCAACGCCACTCAACAGACCAATGTCAATCAATACACTACACACTATTGCCACTCAATACACTATACTACTGCCACGTTTCACTCACAAATACAGTCAATTCACTTTACAGTATATTCTGCAAAACACTTTGGGACGTTGATAAGATGTGAATATATATCATATGCAAGGATTATTATTATTAACACACCACGTTATTGCGCTATCAAAAGGCACTATCCAAATATAATTTTGCTGTTCTTGAGGTTGTTATTAACACACCATTAACAAACACAGCACTGGTCAAATCTGACTCCACAAACTTGTTTCGAAATTTAGTGAAGTGAAGGAAGGGAGCAAAGACCACAAAATGTAGGTCCATGTTAGATACAGTATCAGTTGTCCATTCTGAGTGAGATGCCTTCTCTCTCAGGCTCTGACTGAGATTGACTGACTGACTGACTGACATCCAGCCTCAAACCTCCCCTCTCATGTTACACATATATCACATCCATTCACGTGGCTTAAGACTAGGATTTTAAGTGCAGATTCTCATTGTCTACTTATTCGAATTCACTGCTTAATACACAAACACAATAGGCTGAATTGATGGATCACTCTCTCTCTCTGTGTGTGTGTGCGAGAGATTCACTCTCTTGTACCAGTAACATTGTAGTCTTGACTGACGATAGGAATGCCAACCCGACTATAACACCAACTTAATTCTGTCGCAAAAGAAGATTGAGAACTGTTCTTTTTATTTAATTTAACAACATTTCATTTACTGATGATTTCAATACATTTCCAGTTCATCCAGTGACAGATATTAGGAGCAGAGACTGAGACTGTGATTCCAGTATTTAAACCATGCAGTTTTGGTGGAATCTGACCCCCAAATTGGTAATGAGTGAAGTAAATAAGGACTGGAATTCAATGTTTGTTGAACTATTAATGGGGAGGATGGTTTTGGAAGAGAGGTTAGATGCTGTGTTAATAAACTTATTATATAAAGTATATATACATACATATCAAATGCAAGGATTATTGCTATTATATTTATTATAAGCTTCATATTTCTACACTCACATTGAATCTGTTCCCCATTGAAATGCTAAATCAAATGCCTTATTTCTTACTCTTATTGTTCTCATTATTCTTACTACTGTATTATTTCGTTTGCAATCGCCAACCACTTGGGAAATTTCAAATCCTTTTTTTTTCATTGCGTTTTAGTGTTTTTAACCCAGGTTAAAAAAAAATCTTACAATATAAGATCTAACAGAATATGGTGCAAAATTGTAAAATTACACCTTTACCTGCGAACTGATTTTAGCATTTCTTTTTAAAAAAAAACGAGAAACAAAATGTTTCCAAATCAAGACTGAACGTGAAAGGAAAATTCACATTTTTTTCGTTTCCCCCCCTAAAATAGGGGGAGAATTTCAACGCTAAAGCAGCTTTCATTTATTGTACCCTGTTTTCAGTCCTTCAAAAAGCATTTGTGTATTGCTATTAATTCATTTGATTATTAATACACTGACTTGGTTGGGATTGCAATATTTTGCACAGAAATAGTCACTTTCAAATGTGATGCAAATGGATTTTTTTTTCGTGTGTTTCTGTCCTCAGCAGGCAACTGAAGAAAACAAAACAAATAAAATTTCAAAACTCTGGTGAATTGAATTAACTCACTTAAATTTACACTTAAACGAATTGGCAAAATTTTTTCAGTAAATATTTTGCTGAATCCAAGGGAATACATTTTCCATAATATTTGTGTCAAGTGTAAATACATTTTATATAATAAATAAAAATATTTGCATTTGATACAACCTCTTATTGAATTGTCGAGACACCTCAAAACGCTTCGTAGAACATATCAATGTGTGTTGATTCTAAAAGTTTTCAACAGAATATTGTGGAGTCTAAACAAATAAGTTGATTTTGTCAAAGGGTGTGAGTGTGGGTTTTTTACAAAAATGTTTTGAATTTTTTCAGGTTAAAACCTGGTTTCAAAACCGAAGAATGAAACACAAAAAGCAGTTAAGGAAAAGTCAGGAAGATTTGGGACAAAATAATTCTCCCATCGATAAACACTGTGCGGAGTCCAGTCCCAATGAAGCTGAATTCAGTCAGAAAAACACTTCAGAGGCTAATAAATCCATCACCCCCCAGAACACATTTGTCCTGGAGGAGAACGAGGATGATGTAGATATCATTGAAGATGATGACATTTGTTCTGCTGAACATTTAGTGTAAACCCTCTCCCCACCCACCTACTAATGTTAAAATGTACATCTCACATCTGGTCACCGAGCCATGAACAAATCATGTTTAAAAAAATATATTGAAACTTTTAGCAAAGATTTATTTTTCTGGCTGTCGGATAATCCTGAGTTTATCATAATATTACTACTAACAATAATCATCCTTGCATTTGGTATAGAACCTTATCGCGTCTTCGAGACGTCGTAAAGCGCTTCACAGAATATATTGTATTAGAGATATATATATATTGTGGGCCAAATAAAGCAGCCAATTCTCACGCTCCTTCCTCTTCACATGCCAGAAATATTGAATTCTAAATTTTGAAAGTCTTTCAATCTGATTTTCTCTCGTGTACATAAAAAGAAGACGAATCATGCAAAGTTAACGTTTATATCTGTCAGGTCGTTTCTGCAGAAAAGAAAAGTATCATTTGGTAGGGAATTCTGTCTATCTGTAGCACTTGTCATGTCTTGCAAATAATCTCAAATGATATTTATGTGAATAAAATATTAATTCCTTTAAAAGTTTAAGCCGTAAATATCAATTTCCACATTTGATTTATCTCCCAAACTACTTGTTTCTTAAAAGGCGTTTCTCCCCCCCCCCCACCTTCGCATAAAACTGCACATTTTAAATGCTTAAATTGCTTATTATTTCTGAACTCACTTTGCACCAGCAAATACGGTACAGTTACCAGTCACATTGAATCAAATGTCACTTAATGTTTGCTGAACTCGTTTCTGTACCATTTCAGATCGAATAAAAGTATGTAAATAAAGTGAAAACAAAACGCGCCAGAGAATGGTTGGAGGCCCTTTTACGGAAAAAGTGGCTCTCCGGTTTCGTACACTTAGCATCTCACTGAAATAACCCTTGTTTCTCTCAAACTCCACATCACCCCTTTCTGCAAGCTTTCCTTTCTCTCTTTGCTCTGTCTCTCCCTCTCTCTGTAATATCAAACCTAAATTGATTCCACGCTCTCACGTCGCTGCTGTTCCATTAGTGGCTAGAATCCCTAGCGTTTCTTATACACACACACACACGTTTTACCAGACACCATTTATGGGGAGCCCAAATTGTGCTGGGGGGTAACTGTTTGGTGTCATACCAGCTGGTTAATCTCAATGGTGTCCCTGTCAATGCTTTCTTTCTGCTCCACAAAAAAACACTTGCTTGCATTGCCGTTCACCTGGATTTCAATAGAAACCTGGGCACCAAAATCCATATTCAGCCTCAAAGGTGGAAGAAAAACTGAGCTGTTCCTCTAGTGTTTGCTGTATGAGTGGAGGGCGAATGAGTGAAGTGAGTGAAGTGAGTGAAGTGAGTGAGTGCGTGAGTGAGTGAGTGAGTGAGTGAGTGAGGGAGGGAGGGAGGGAGGGAGGGAGGGAGGGAGTGGAGAGGACACGTTATATTATCACTATAATAATAATAATCATTGTATTTGATACAGCGCCTTATCGTCCACAAAACATACAGTCGATTCAATTTGCAGTATATTCTGTGAAGCGCTTTAGCTTTGAGACGTCGATCAGATGTGAAAAGCGCTATAAACAAATGAAAGAATTATTAATATTATCACATCTTCGAGACGCTTCAAAGCGCTTCACAGAATATACTGTAAAGTGGCTTTGACTGTACAGTACACACTTTACACTTATCACATTCCGCCTTCCACACCAGGTAGCGTCTCAGAGCGCTTCAGGCCTGAACAGAGATGTTCGACCCCAGTTGTCTACACAAATTGCCTGGTTCCAGTCTGTTAAAATGGTTAAAAGTTACCTCCAAAAAATCCAGCCTGGCCATGAGCTCCCCCCACCCATCTCCCCCTTCCCCCGTGTTTTCCGTACAATATACACACGTCGTTCTTTAGTGTCGGTCTGCGTTGTGGCGCCATTGACCCGCAGATTAATCCCAAGCTGTTTCCGCTCCGTGGTTGGTTACATCTTCTGATGGCTTCAGACAGTAGTCAAAACTCTTGAGCAGCATAAGCTTCAGGACAGCAGGAAACTGTGTGACATGCCACTGTGATAATGAAACCAATTCACAGTTAAAGTGTCTTCCCTCGACTCTTTCCGTCCTGGCTGTTGCTTCTCTGACAGATTTTCTTTCTCTCTTTTTTTTTGGGGGGGGAGGGAGTGGGCGGGGAAGGAAGAAAATACAAATCCCAAATACAGAAATATAATAATAATGATCCTTGCATTTGATATAGCGCTTTTCACATCTTATCGACGTCTCAAAGCGCTTCACAGAATACGCTGAAAAATATAAATATATTTTGTATGATATAAAACATAAATATATTAAGTAATCTTTGCATTTCATGCAGCAGCTCATCACTTGGTTGAGGTTGAGACGACTCAACCGGCTTCGCAGGACATGTTGTAAAGTGACTGTGTGTTTTGTCGGATGAAACACGGCAGTCAATTGCGCACGGCAGTGTCCCAAAAAGCAGTGGATTGAATGACCACTTTTTTAAAAAACTATATTTTACAGAAAAAATGTGAAATGGTTTGAGATTTTCACCCACAAATATACAGTCAATTCACTTTGCGGTATAGTCTGTGAAGCGCTTTTGAGACACAGTCTAGAAGACGTGAAAGGGGCTATATCAAATGCCAGAAGTATTATTTATTATTATTATGTTTCCGCACTGAATCACGTGGAGACCAAAGACTGTTTGTTATATTCCCTCCTAGTAATTTATTCTCGATTAGGCGTTTGCTCTTGTCAAACCCAGTCAGTCTATCGCTCTGGTTCATTGTGTGTTGCTGAAGCAGAATTTGGCACAACATTGTGATTTAATGTTAGAAAAACATTGCAATTTCGTTGGGACTAATGATGAGTAATTCAGTGATCTTTGTGGTTTTTAACCACTTACCCAGTAATCACAGCTAATGAGATTTAGTTTCCCCAATTATTACGGACTAGTTACGATAGGGAACACAAGTGGCGGGTGCACCTGGCTGTGATGTGAGTGCTAGGACACATTAAACATCTCGTTGTATGATATGCGCATTACAGCGAGCCCCAAGAGAAAAAAGAAGCTGGGAAATATACCGTACACCACACATCGATTTGTTAAGTTATTTAAATGAGCTGTTTGCCAGTGACCTTTCTGTTAATAATTATAAAGCAAAACCGCATTCAATTTGCCTTGAGGACAAATTAGATAGATTGATTTGAACCTTATCGAAACCCTTTTAGAATTTTAAAACTTCTCTTAGGTCATTCACCCTATTACCCACCTTTCCCCTTAAACATAATTTTAAAAAATTGGTCATTTCAATCCATAGCTGTTTGCGGGGGACACTGCTGTGCGCAATTGGCTGCCGCGTTTCAACAACAAACATACAGTCAATTCACTTTACAAGATATTCTGTGAAGCGCTTTCAGACGTCTAGAAGACGTGAAAAATGCTATATCAAATGCAAGGATTATCATTATTGTTATTTAAACGTCTCTTCTCCAAAGAACAAAGGCATAATCTATCCATTCTGTCCTCATAGCAGCAGCCTACCAGCCGTGATATCAACCTGTGTGAACCTCATCGACAGTTTCACTCTGTCCGGTATATTTTTCTTATCTTTGCTTATCTTTGTGGAGAACAGAATTGGATTCACTATTCCAGTGCGTGTATTTTAACTGAAGTTTTGTAGAAATTTAATATAACCTCCTCACTTTTATATTGCTGGCTATAAAGCCCGAACCTCATCGGCAATTTTTTTTTAAATAGCCTTATCTAAAAGTGGCTACTTTCAGATTTGCTTTTACTTTGAAGTTGTTCCCTCATTAACAACTCTACTTCTCCTTATTAATTACCGTACACTTTACTCTCTGCCGCGGCTCGCTCGCTTCCTTTCACCCAACAATTCGATACAATGGCTTTCTTCCGCAGGGCCAAGCATATAATGGATTATTCTAAATACCAAATGATCACACTTGCTTTCCTTGAAATCGACTCGCGTTAACTCCAAAGTCTCCAGTCACCAGATAAACAACTGCGCAATTTGCCAATTTTGCTCCTACTCAAATAAACATGATTTATCTCCCCCACCACCCCCCTCACACACATACAGGATTTTCCCCCAACACTCTTTTTAAATTAATTAAATCTTTCTTCCAGTTGATGTAATCTAGTCAGTCCTACCACACTTAGCCTTTGTGCAAATTTTATCCAATAATCAGAAAGAGCATTTGCATCCTCATACATTAGCAAAGAAGATCAAACGGTTTGCGTTGGTACGAGGTACAGTCGTAGCAAAAATGGTGGGGACCTTTTGAAATGTCACCCATTGAGAAAAAGACACAAACAGTCTTGAGTTTTGAGTTACATTCATATTGCAATGAAATCTCGCAACCCTACAAATTAGCCTCGCAGCCTGAAGCTAAGAAAAAAATCAACCCCTTGGTTGCATTCTATTCCGTGATCCCTTGCTGTGTAGTGCACCTATGTGTATGTTGGGTAGGATCTGTGATAGCCTTCAACGTTGACTCTCACTGTCTAGGGCTGCACATGTCTAGTCAGTCTACTTGGCTGAGATATTGGAGGGGGACTGGCAATCATGGAACATAGCTCATATGCAAGTTCTCAAGAAGGGAGACGAGCGGGGTAGGGTGGGGGAGGTGGGGATCAGCAGACTGTCAAAACAAACCGTATAAAAATGGGAAAGAGAGGGAATTGGTTTGTGTGGTAAGGGAAAATGATTATCCTAAAATGCCCCGATTCTGATATACAGTATTAGCAAAATGTCTTTCAAAAGATGGTGGTGGGTGCGTGGGCAGGGGGATGGGGGTGGTGGGGGGGAATCTAGGCCGTGTGGAAGGTGATCAATTAAGAGATTAAGCATTTTGTGACACATGGGTGCATCTGCATTTTACCTCATAACAAGGCCATCAGCTCATTTTCAGAGGACTGCTGTCTTGTTTGAGTCCGGGCCGCACATCAAAGAGACAACTAGGTCTATGGTTTCTAATCAGAAAAGGGATGCTAATTTATCCTCCTTAATGTGTGGTGGTAAGAGACTCCTTCAATTAACCGAATTCTATAGTCGGGGAATAAAAGGATGCAAACAAGAGTCGAACTGGAAAGGCAGATCTCTCATTAAATCAAAAGGTCCAGTATTCATTACCTCATGCATCTGAGGCTAAACACTAAACACACACAGTGCATCAAAGAGTCTGTGATGGGTTAAATGGGGAATGCAATCTAATTAAAATATTACATACGAGTAAATAGCTCTTTGATATTCATCTAAAGGTTCCATTAAAGAAATAGGTGCTTCAAATTTGTATTATGGGGGGATTATCACTTTTAAGTACAGACAACAAGTTTATGCCTAATGAGAACCACTTCAAAGTGTCATCATTTTATGACCCATTTGCAGAACCAGCCATGAATGAGGAAATATGCTGATATTCGGTGTTTGAAAGGCCATTTAATTCTGGCTGAATATAGCAACAGGTGCACAAACTGCATGACAGAGTGAGCGAGAAGGAGGAGAGGGGAAAGGGGAGAGAGAGAGGAGTGGAAAGAGGAGAGACGGAAAGTGAAAGGGACGGAGCCGTTCTGAAAGGGAAGAGGACACAGGGCACTGATTAACATTCTCTACAAACATTTGGAGCATTTTATACGGCCATTCTCACCATAGTGGGTTGTTCAGGCTGGCTCAGCTGCTCGCACTCCCCTCTGGGTGAGAAGGTCGTGGGTTCAAGGCCTACGTGTTGGGACTTGGAACTCAGTGGAAGGTGACAATCCAGCGAAGTATGGTGGGGGGGAGAGGGGGGAGCACTGGCACTGTCGGAGATCTCGTCTCTCTGTTAAGATTGATGTTAAAGATCTCATGAGAGTTTGTAAAGACAAGATGTTTGTCCGAGTGTCCTGGCCAACGCTCCTCCGGATAAATGGGTCGCTCACTTCATCTCTGTTCTACACAAAGTAGCTGCCTACAAAATATTGTCACTACGTTTGAGAGCCATTTCTCGTGTCTTCAAACTTGTTGAGGTATTTCAAAGTTATGCATATCAAATACAATGGACAATAATATCAGTTAAAATAATACTGTCCGACAGCTGGGAATTACATATCTCTGGATTTTAATGGTATATATATATATAATGCATTAGCTTGATCAATAATAACATTTTTTTTTCCACAAATGTCTCATTTATAGGCCCTTTACTAAGCTATTCAGAAAAAAAACAAAGGATTTTAATGCTTCTAACACAAACAAATATTAAAGTCTGATCCAAAGACTATAAAACAGCCAATAATTTATTTCAAAAACACTTTTTCTAAAAGAAATAGTTTTAACACTTCAAAGTCACCCTATTTCCAGTTGTGTACAGCTGACGTTCGTTCAGTGCCTTGGGACATCCTCCTGACGTGAAAGACACTATATAAGTATAATGTTGTTGTTGTTGATCAGTAGCTTTTGTTGAAAGACAGTTTCTTTATCTTTATGATAAATCGAGAATTATATAGTCTATTTTTCAGATAATTCACTACATTTAGTGACTAAATCACTGTGCGAATTATGCAGATTGTACCAGTGAGTTCTTCTGCAGGGTATTCAGTGAAAATGAGTCTCAAGATTCCGGATATAAATTAAAGCATAAATTATATGAGATTATTGTTAATCATTGTCTCGGAAGGGAAAGTACGCTGCTGTTTACCAGGAACAAGAGTGTGGCAAGCGCTGGACACAAAATGAATACACAAATATTAATTCACACATTGTTTACGAATAATTGCAAAACAAGGTGGATTTTCTGATCTTCAATTAGAACGTCAGAGGGTGATCAAAAGGTGATCATTACGCACCACCACAAACCTCCGCGGTGCATAGATTTGTAGCTTTGGCTGATCACACGGCAGCTAGATACTGGAAGAAACAAAACCACCAAAATGCTAACGTTACAAATCTCAAACTCATTTTGTTAGATTGGAGGATTATAGGTTCTATAGCTCCAGCACTAATAACATAAGTCGTCGGCATGTGATCTCCGTAAGGCTTATTATAATCCTGAAAGGGAAGACCCAAATGTTCAGAGCGGACTGGCATGTTTTCAGTAGCTGCTACTGTACACAATAATAATCCGTGGGTCTGAACACGCCTTTGAGATGTCTCGAAGCGCCTCGCGGAATGGAATACGCCGTAAAGTGAATCGCACATTTTGCGGGCAAAACGCCTTTTTAGCTACCGCTGTCGAGACTGGCTGGCATTGCTGGCCTGCGCGCGGGTGGGGGGGGGGGATTGTGGGTGCGTAAAAGACAAACGTAGTGTGTAAATTCTCGTGGGTTAGAAGTGCAGCGTCTGGACACCAGTTTAATTGGCAGAAGTCTGGCCTCTCTCTCCCATGTTACACCAGCCATTTTGCTGATCAGCTTACATGCATGGCTTTGAACGCAGCTACCATTTGCTTCTCTGCTTCGTGCCTTTTCTGCAGCATGTCCAGCAGCTCAGTGTGGGAGGGCTCCAGCTCCCTCTGCTTACGCAGCGCTCCCCCTCCCACCTTCTGGTCGCTGCTCTTCGACTTTGCTGCCGCAGGTTTGGGCTTAGGAACCGTTTTAGCGTATTCCATGGCCTGGGTAGTGCACAGAAGCAAAGAAAAGGGTGTAAGTTTAATATTCAGTGTCAATCAACAACAACAACACCAACAAAATTACATTGATACATTGAGCGCCTTTCACGTCGGGAGGACTGTATGGATAAAGGCATCACACAGACTGCACTGGGCAGTTCCTCGTCTTTAGATCAAACCCCCCAACCATACACTCACACACAAGATGAGAGAGTGTCACACACAGTGCGTATCTCCCTTACACACCATTTTCCGCCTTGGGTTTGCCTCCTTGTTTTCACTGTCAGACGAGGCTTTAAGTAGACTCCCTGGTTTAAATGCCACTTTCCAATTCTGTTCCTTAATCTGCTTTGCATATGCCTTCTGTCGTTTCATCTTCTCTGCCTTTATACACAGAAAAGTATTAGCATCAGGGACTGCGTTGGATCGAATAATAATAATACTGTAGTACTACTAATAATAACGCTTGCAGTGATATAGCGCCTTATTGAGAAGTCTCATAGCGCTTCACAGAATATGTTGCAAACTGAATTGACTAAAGTAGGCGGTCGTTAAGTGGGCTGATTGTGTATTTTGTGGGTGAACGTGGCAGCCAATTGGCACACAGTTGTGTCCCACAAACGGTGCGGATTACCAAACATTTAAGAAAAGTTATTCCGCCTTGGGAAAGTATCTTTACTTCAAACCCATTATTCTACTGCAAGAATACAAACCAACAAGGTGCAGCAGAAAGATAAGGGGGTAGTTTCTTGGCCCGGGCATGCGGACAGCTCTGTAACCACTGCTTGACATTAGTAAAAATGAGGTACACTTGCCTTTTCCTGAGCAGCCTGATAATCTGGTCCCAAGCCTCCGAGTTTGATATCCTGTTTTAGGTCCTTGTAATTCTTCAGTGAGTAAGGCTGGACAGAAAGCAAAATGAAAGTCAATAACTGCACGAGACATGTTTCCTCTGAGGCTATAGCTCAGTGAGCAATGATCGTTCTCTGGTAACCACTAAAGTGGACAATGAACGAGAAAATACGTTTTCTGATTTTCCCCTATACTGTACCCAGCTCGCTTATGGCCATTCATGCAGGCTCAACTTCTAACACAGGTTATTTCAATAACATTTAGATAATTGAAATTCCACCTACTCTTACCCTATTTTGATTAAAATAATAATAATCCTTGCATTTGATATAGTGCTTTTCACATCTTCTGGACGTCTCAAAGCACTTCACAGAATATACTGTAAAGTGAATTGACTGTATATTTGTGGGCAAAACGCGGCAGCCAATCGCGCGCAGCAGTGTTCCAAAAACAATCGTGGATTGAAGTCACCAATTTATTATTAT
This sequence comes from Hydrolagus colliei, assembly GCA_035084275.1. Classification (NCBI taxonomy): domain Eukaryota; kingdom Metazoa; phylum Chordata; class Chondrichthyes; order Chimaeriformes; family Chimaeridae; genus Hydrolagus; species Hydrolagus colliei. The sequence goes on along the minus strand of CM068770.1, from coordinate 3,992,603 downwards.
TAATATTTATTTGAGGGTAAATTAATTTAAGATCATCTAATATCGTGGACAAAAAGGCTAGGACCAGTTGAAAGCTTAGTCGACGGGACTAAACTAAACACTGACCAATTTCCCCCGCCATAACCTGGGGCACAAGGACGTTTATTACCCCTAACAACTCACTCAGCTGAGATCAACTAACTTCGCACTGAAGGGGATCAAATGTGGGAACTTCCTGGTTTGTATAGCTCATCCCATCAGGCAGTGCTATGAAACCCATACTCATACTTGAACCATTTAACACGATTGCCACATTTTCCCTTGAAAAGGAAATACCTCGGAGGCACAGGACTGACAAATTTAAGTAAATACAAAAGAAAACAATTCTTACAGCGCCAGGGGATGGGAGAATCAGACAGATTTGCCCTGCAGTCAGTCGGTCTAATCCCCGAATCCAGTCAAGCCACAATACACAAAATGCCTCGTTCAGAACTACAAAGACAATTACTTCAGTTTACCATGTCTGATTTGGAGCTTGAAGTTAACTTTTTTTTAAGGATGCATTTGCCTGTGGTTCTATTTAACCCTTTTATAACCTGCTCCCTGGTTGGTAATTTTGGCAGATCACATCAATGTGCTCTGGGAGTGTTAGAAGTCGTGCTGGATAATCTAATTGGCCTTCAAAATAATTCGAACAGCCCTCAGGTGTACAAAGCTTGTTCCTTGCAAATCCCTAAATAATTTGAATGTTAGTATTTTAATGCTTCTAATTATTTTGAAACCAACCAGCGCTTAAACACCACCTAGTGGCTGTTCTGTGCATAGTAGTTTCCCTGTTCTAAATTTTGACATTTCATCACATGATACAAACAAAGTTCAATGTAAACTCTCCGAGACACACTGTAGGTATGATGCACACTCTACAAGCAGCTGAATATAAATCACACCTTTTGAGTCTATAATATATTTATGGTCTACGATATAGAAAATGATACATAACAATTCTGATTTTAGATGTGTTTATCCTGTGCTGTTACAGCGTGACCTGGGCACTATCCAGAGTTCATAGTTTAATGAAGACCACTGAAGAACGATCACTGTGAATATTCCTTCATTGTTCTGTTTCAGAATATACTGTAGAGATGAACACACAGTGGAGTCAGCTGCAGGAATAATATAATACCCTCCCAGAATACTGTATGGAGAATGCTTCACTGACATGAGATTATAATAATAATCCTTGCATTTATTAGACGTCTCAAAGCGCTTCACAGAATATACCGTAACGTGAATGGACTTTTTTTTCAGCTTTAGTTCCAAGTCCCGCTGAAAACTTTCCTCTTCCTCTTCGACCGGCTACCTCTCCCAACCCTCTCACCCCCACCACCAGGTCGGAATCAAACTCTGCCACTGGTTAAGCGCTCTGAGGCGCCGCACAGTGTGGAGGACACTACATAAGTGTGTGAGCTGTTGTTGTTGCTGCTGTTGAAATGAACGCGAGTTGTGTTGAGTGCACGCACCTTGTACTTTGGTTTCTCCTTGAGTTTCTTGACTTTCTCCATTTGAGCCAGGTAACCCTCGGAGTTGCTGCGAGGCATTGTGGCCGCTCGCCTCCGGTTTGCTCGGGTGTCCAGTTCGGACTCGCTCCCCGCTATGCGCCCGATGGATGGCAGCACCAGCTGGGAGCTGGAATGTGTGTGCGTCAGCCGCGGTGTGTCCTCGTAGATCTGCTCCATTTGCTGAATGAGCCGTGAGCTGGGAGACTGAACCAGCTGCTGCCGACACTGGGGCAGAAAGGGAGCCATCCTAGAAACAATTCAAACCATTCAATCCCATCGCAGCACTCCCAGGCTGCAGCAAGGGTGTTATATATTAACAACAATAAATATTGATAATAATAATCCTTGCAATTGATATATGGTCTTATCACATCTCCGAGACGCCTCCAATCGCTTCACGAGATATTGTAAAGTGAATCGACTGTATATTTCGCGGGCAAAACGTTGTTGTCGTCATTGGGTTCGGGAGAACGAGAAGTAAGAAAGAATTCATGCCTGAACCTGTGGTATTTGACACGCACACAATCTGCACACACACGCACACACTCGTACAGGTACACACATTCACAGGTAGAACCTGTGAAAAAAAAAGCAGCACATCAATTGCACCTGGGATGGAAGCGAGAGACGAGATGGACTGTGCAAGCACGGTGATGCCAGATAGATTTACACATTTAAATTTACAAATCCGTCCTCCCAATTGCGATAATCATTACGCTCATACTCTCTGCACCCAGTTTACTGAGATCTACCACGACTCACGAGTTTTGACACTCACCCTGCACTCCACTGCCCCGTTCCGAACTGGTCCTGCAGCAGCTTTGGCGGTCTCTTCTGGTTGACGGAGCAGAAGGTTGGCCCTGATGCAGGAAGGTTGATGCCTGGCTGGAAGGAGTGATTACACATATACGAGGCTTGTGCCACTGGTGTAGTGTGAACAGCCTGGTGGAACTTTGGGATATGTTGGGTTTGGCCTGGGTGTGGGTAAGGAGGGAGATATGTGTGCCTTGTTGGCTGACCCTGGGCACTTTCGGGTACATACAGAAGGGAAGGAAACTGGCCCGGGTGAGGATGGTGAAGGGTCATCGATTCGGTGGGTTTGCGCGGCTGGTTGTGGGGATGGGGTGCCCCATAGACACCGTGGTTTCGGTACAGCGAAGCAGGATGTCCCACTGGAGGGCAGGAAGGGACAAAGTCAATGGAGGTTTGTGTGTAATCCTCGGTTACGGTTGAGGTATAATCAGACAAGGTCGTGAGGTTAATGCTCAGGTGGACCGTTGGCTGGAAATTGTGCTTTAAGCCTGAGTCAGTGTGACTGAATGGTGAGGAAACATTTTCCTGGCCCCTGCTTGGAATTCCTGAAGGACTGTGATCATCTCTTTCAATGGGCACCACAGACATCTCTTTCTTCTGGTCAACTGGGTTTCGATGATCGGACGGTTTCTCCAAATGTGGAAGGGTTTTCTGCTTTAACCGCTTAGGGCAGGGCTTTTCTGGAGGTTGAGGGGGGCGACCTCTCACTCTACTTGTCCCTCGTTTTTTTGTTATACGTTCCTAGAGAAGATAGGCATTGCAACAAATACTGGACTTTAACATACAAATGTGGAATTAAATAGGATTGTAAATCGGATCGGATTCATGGGTGGAGAGTCACAATTGTTGCTTTAATCTGTTTCTTGCAGAATTTAAAGACATTTTGTCAGCCAGTCCCCAGCCAGCAGACCTCAAGGTTCCAGTTTATGGAGAATGACAGATTTCATCTCCACTCACAGTCCGTCAATCAAAAATTGGGTTGAGCAAACTGCAAATTTTGTGCATTCGCACAAAACTAAGATCATGCCCAAAAATATTTTTAGATACTTCTGTGGAGCAAACTATTGTCCCAAAGCTGCATGACCAGTTCTGCCTTCCTTCCTCCATCTTGGCAACATTGCCCTCTCCACCATTATCTCCCACCTCTCAGGCTACTAAAACCCTTATGCACTCTCTCATTACGTCCAGGCTCGACTACACTAACTCCCTGTTTCCAACACTTCCCTCTACATGCTGTAGATTCAGAATTCTGAAGGATGAGGAGGTTCACAAGTCATGCTGTAACTTGTCACAGGGCTCATATAAAATGATGGCCTGGGATATTGATATATCATAATAACATATAATAGTTTACTATTTACTGTATGCAACATTTAAAGTGATATAACCTGCAACCTCTGCGCCCTTAGCTTCCATTTCCCTTCTGGATCGCAGCTCTGATCATCCAACATATTCTGGTTACATTCTGCAGCATCCTTGGCTGTCCTAGTGCTTTTAGGAGTAGAGTCCTGTGAAAATGAGTAGCAGCCAGTTTCACTGGCCAGATCTCACAGGAAAACATTCACATTATAGCCAAATCCCCAACAAATACAGTCACTCACCCACAGTAAAGTACTGTACTTTGAAAACATTTCAAAGACGTGGCAAGTCGCTAGATCAAATGCAAATAATAAATATCATTATAATCATTTGCCTCTCTGCCACCTCCATTGCTCCCCTTCCATCCCTTCCATCCTCACCACTTCCAGTGACTTTATCTCTGACCGAGACAGTCTGCTCATCTTTCCCTTCCCCACTTTCAGAAGCGACACTTTTTTCTCCAACACCACTCTCTTCCCTCAAAGACTCGCTCCTCCTCCTTTCCTTCCCCTGTCTTTCAATTTCAAATTCGTCTCGGGCTTTGCTTGCTTACCATTTCAACCATCCAGTTCGCCTTCCATCACCCTGGCAGTCACGCGTACAAGTAATGTCCTAAACTATCTACTGTATCCAGAGATATCATCTCCTATATCTCTCTAATTTGTTAGCCAAAGCCAACATTTTCTCCTCCCTAGCCCGGTTGGATTAGATACCCCTGCCGCTTGACCCGATATCAATTGACTCATATCACAAATTTTAAATCATATGGATCACAACAGAGCACTTGAACTGTACATGTCACCGCTGAGTACTGAACTTATATAATTTTACTGAAACAAATAATCTGGTCAAAACAAGTTTATTCATGATGTTTTGAAGTTTGATTAACATATACAGCAAATGCAGATTAACATTTTAAATCAGAAGTTTCTTGGGTACCAGTATTATATTGAATTTAATGGCAATTATTTTTATAGATAATTTAAATGACTCAATAGTGCGGATACCATATCACTCATAAGACATGTTTACTGGGTAAAACAGGCAAGGGAAATTAATTGAGTTAGAGATCATGGGGAATTTGATGGATCAAAAGAGTCCTTGAAAAAGCACTTGAGGAATGAATCAACAATAATGTATCTTTAGTTTACATTCAGTGATTCATGCTCACAAAGATAAATAATGTATGTCACGATGATGTCTAACTGAGGCAAATATTGATTTATTATGAAGATCCCACCACAAATCTCTTTTCAATGCAAATATGAGTTGCACCTGTGTGATTCCCATTGGATTTATCAATGGGAGAATGCTTAAAAGACAATTTACGGAAATCAGTCGGCAAGCTTTGAGCACCATGTCACTGCTCTCTGGAACTCTTCCCCAAAGCGCTTCACAGAATATACCGTAAAGTGAATTGACTGTTTATTTGTGGGTGAAACGTGGTAGCCAATTGCACACAGAATGTCCCAAACAGTCGTGGATTGAAATTACCAATTTTTTTTTAAAACAATTCCAATCAGTCTAATGTTCCTTCCAAAGGTCAGCACCTCCAACAATGCAGCACACCCCAGCACTGAATCCAGTGGCAACAACAACAAAAATTACATTTATTAGGGTGCCTTTCACATCGGAAGACATCCTAAGGTACTGACAGATTAAGAGGTACCTTGGTGCTAGCTCCACACTCAGAAGATGTCTTAGTAAGGATTGATGATGGTGAGGGGCGTGCAAAAAGGGAGGACAGGGACTGGTTGGGAGGGGGGAAGAATTTTGCATCAAGACACATTGTTATCTGCGTTGATGTTTGAAGCAATAAAACACCGGGCGTGCCCACACAGCACTTGATGCAAAAATAATCAAGACTTGATTGTACAAGTTTCCTTCAGACTTGCAAGATGAATCAAGAACTTCCGAACTTGGATCAACATAGTTTGGGAAAAACTATTCAATTTGAACTTCTTATTACCAGCCTTAGAGTAGTTGTTAATATCAATTGTCTGGAGCGGGTGAAAATAATGCAGCACTCAAAGGGGCATTTTACCAGTTGATTGATTTAAAGTTAAATTCCAACTAATAATTACTGGAACAGATAACAAGTCTAAATGTTGAAATAATTTTGTTGCTGCCTTAATGGATGCCTCTCATTTAATTCTTGATCCCTTGGCTATGAAGCACTTTGATGCTTGTCAATATATCGACATAGTGGAGAGCTCTTCATTCCATCTAACTAATACTAAAAGTTTTTTCAAATAACTCAAGGTTATACAACATCAAACCCTTGTTGCTCGCGATCTGTCATTTTAAAAAGGCTAAAATCCTGAAACGTACACAAATTTAAATTGTTCTGTTTGAAAAGAGAATGGAGTCTTTCCCTGGTGTCGTGGTTGACAATTCCCCACATAATACAGTAGTGGTCATTCACTTCATAGCTAAACGATTGCAGGACAATATTGTGTGCAAATTGGCTGCTGCGTTCATCGCCTACAAGGTATAGTCACTAGCTACATTTTAAAATAATTCCTGAGACGTGCCTTGAGACATCTCGGGAATCTGAAGCTGCGCGCCATATCAAATGCAAGAATTACTATTTTATTTAGAAATCGATCTGGAAATGAGAAATTAACATTTTAATCAACCAAGCAATTATGGTTTCATTTTCTTGCTGTTAAAGGTTCGCCTGTTTGGTTGCATGGTCAATCAAAATATCGGCAAACTGAAAATTTGCAAGCATATTGTTGTACTGGCTACAAGCCAGGAGTAATGAAGTGCTATGTTGTACATGATATGACTGAATGGTAAAATGAAAGGCAATATTTTAGCTAGCGTGCCTAAGAGAATACAACCATCTGCACTCATAGGATTCTATTGTCAGAAGTCTCAATAGCTGCATATAAAAAAGGGATTGACAATCAATGCAATGCGTTTTTTTTATACAGTGTCTAGATGAATCAGATATCATCATCCAGCTATCCCAATATTCCACAAACGATTCATCTATCAACAATGCAAAGCATTGTTTTTGCTGCAACTAACTGAAGCTAGATTGAAAATCTGTGCTTAAAGGCCTCAATGATGTTAGTTCTGGTAGTTTGCGCATGAGTTAACATATAACGAACCATAGGAACTCAACAATGTTTGCGTAAGAGTACTGGGTATAATTAGTGCTTGAATATGTTAATAGAAATGATCGGAGATATTAATACACTACTGCCACAGCTGGAGACTGTGAACAGCAACTCAGCTTTTCAGTAATATGAATAAATTAAAATACATTGTATTCACCTGTTGCCTCATCATTCACCCTTCCCATGTTGAAAGCAAACACAAGATTTATTATTAACGATACTAGAAATAAAGCAAGTAGAAAAAAGGGTGTCTTGTAGGCCTACATTGATTTAAAAAGGAAAATCTTCAAGAGATCTTTTAAAAGGATTTGATCTTTTGTTGACCTTTTCGCATTTATAATAATAATCCTTGAATTTTATATAGCTCCTTACTAAGTCTTCGAGATATCTCAAAGCACTTCACAGAATATACTGTACATTTTGTGGGTGAAATGTGACAGTAAATTGCAGTGTCCCATGAACAACAACAACAACAATTTACATTTATATAGCGCCTTTCACGTCGGGAGGACGTCCCAAGGCGCTAAACAAGAGGCGTGTGACCCGAGCTGGGAGGGGAGTGTTTGGGAAGGGGTGAAACACGAAGAGGAGGTAAAAGAGTTCGGGGTGAAACAAAAGGCACGATCGAAGAGGAAAGTCTTCAAATCGGCCTTGAAAGAGGAAAGTGAAGAGGTGAAACGGAGGGATTGAGGGATGGCATTCCATAGGGTGGGAGCGGAGGAACTGAAGGCCCGGCCTCCGATGGTGGGGCGGTTCGGGCGGGGGGCTTGGAGTAGGCCAAGTCCTGTTGAACGGAGGGCCCGGGTGGGTGTGTAGGGGGGGAGTAGATCGGCTAGGTAGGAAGGGGCAAGGCCGTGTAAGGCCTTGTAGGTGAGGACGAGGATCTTAAATTCAATCCTCTGGAGGATGGGGAGCCAGTGGAGACGGGCGAGGGTGGGGGTTATGTGGTCACGGAGGCGGGTGCGGGATAGTACACGGGCTGCAGAGTTTTGGATGGCCTGCAGCCTATGAATGGAGGAACTGGGGAGGCCGACTAGGAGAGAGTTTCCGTAGTCCAGCCGTGAGGTGATGTACGCGTGCACGAGTGTTTCGGCAGCGCGGGGGGTAAGATAGTTGCGGAGCCTGGCAATGTTGCGCAGGTGGAAATAGGCGGTGCCGGTTAAGGTGCGGATGTGGGGGAGGAAGGAAAGTTTTTGATCGAACATGATGCCGAGGTTCCTGATTGGCTTTGTGAGGTGGAGAGTGCAGCCTTGGATGTTGAGGCTGGCAGCGCCCGATGTGCGGAGGCGCTGGCTTGAGCCAATCAGGAGGGCCTCGGTCTTACTCACGTTCAATTGCAAAAGTTGTCCCTCGTCCACGATTCGATGTCGGACAGACATGCTGTCAGAACATCGATCGTCTGGGGGTTGAGGGATGAGGCAGAAAGGTACAACTGGGTGTCGTCCGCATACATGTGGAAATTTACCCCATGTCTGCGGATGACGTCGCCCAGAGGGAGCGTGTAAAGGGCGAAAAGAAGGGGACCGAGGACAGAGCCCTGAGGGACGCCGTGGGAAACTGTGCGGGGGTTTGATGAAAAGCCATTGGAAGAAACAAAATGTAAACGATGGGTCAAATAAGAGTGGAACCAGTCAAGGACTGTGCCTTGAAGGTTGAGGTGGGAGGAAAGACGTTGAAGGAGGATGGTGTGATCGACTGTGTCGAACGCAGCAGACAGGTCAAGGAGGACGAGGAGGCAGAGGGAGCCCTGGTCACAGGCGGTTAGGATGTCATTTGTGACCTTGACCAGGGCAGTTTCTGTACTGTGGATAGGGCGGAAACCTGATTGGAGGGGTTCAAAAAGTGAATGAGTTGAAAGGAAAGAGCGGAGCTGGGAGGCAACCACTCTTTCAAGGACCTTGGATAGAAACGGGAGGTTGGAGATGGGTCTATAACTTGATGGTTGCGACGCATCAAGGGAGGGTTTCTTCAGGATAGGGGTGATGGTGGCTGTTTTAAGGGAGGTAGGGACGGTTCCTGAGGAGAGGGAAAGGTTAATGGTGTCAGAAATGAGTGGAGCTAACAAATTGAGCTGGGTGCGGAGGAGGGGGGGTGGGGATGGGGTCCAATGAGCACGTGGTGGGTTTCATGGAGGTGATTGTTTTTGTGATTGAAAGCGGGGTGGTGGGGTTGAAAGTGTGAAATGGGGGGTGAGTAGGGGTTGAGGTAACTGATGAGGGCGCTGAGGTGGAGGAGTGGTGGGGGGAGGAAACCGCAGAGCGGATTTTCTCAATGAACAGTCATGAATTGAGTGACCAAATTATTATTACAGTTTTTTTTGTTGAAGGAATTATTTATTGTATTACCTCCGGAAAAGCCATCCGCCAATTGACTAACAACCGGGTTTATCCCAAAATATTGTTCTGGATTTACTTTATTCAACTTTTAGCAAATTTTATACACCTCTACGAAGTTCCCTCTGAAGCATCTTCTCGCAAGACTGCAGTCTGAGCTTAGTAATGAATGGCCTCCTATCCTGTAAATTTTCTACAGTTTCTAATCAAAACTAACACAAAATAGAATGAACAAAGGGAAGAAAATAAAAGCTTGTCCACCTCAACATGTGTTAATCAGTTTTCACAGAAGAATACTAAAACTAAGGATGTTTCTGTCATCCTGAACATGTTAGACATATAAGTGTAATCTCTTCATACTGTATACTTAAACTATGTGACCTACCTGCTGTAATCTGTTAGTCTCCTTCTTTCGGTTGTGTAACTGTTGATATGTGGAATTGTTTCTGCAACCCAGAGTGTCTTTATTACGTTCCACAATATTCTCTTCTGGTCTAGTTTTCATTTCCAATTTCCTTTCACTAATGATTTTGAGGTCCACATTGTGTTGTTCACTGTTATCTGCATTATTATTCATACTTACATCACTATGAGCTGACTCACGTTCGCAGTACTGCTGGTACTCCTTCTCATATCGATCATTTAATGTCTCACACTCACTATGATCACTACTAGTTTCATCCCGAGGTGCTGGGTCTGGTATTTTCCTTGTTCTATTTGTCCTGTGCTTCTGCCGATTACCTTTATTGGTCTCGTTATGAGGTCTATGGGAGTTGAGAGAATCAGAATATTCTTCATCGCTATCTTCATGCATATAAAATGGAGAATGTGGTCTTTTCCTTTCAGTCTGTGTTCCAGTGTTATACTTTTCTTTCGAGTTCAATCTAACCACTTGAGGTTCATACTTTGGTCGTTTTTGTTCCAATACATCCCCAGTTTCATTTTCAGATTCACTAGTGCTTCCAGATGCCTTTTCTAAAATATCATCTGAATTATCAAGTGAGTTCTCCAATGAATCAGGAGAATACAGTGTTTGAAATTGGTGCCCATGCTTCGATACAACAGAATGTGATCCTACGCGAGTCTTCCTCCAGTTGGGATTATACTTCAGGCTGGCATATCTATCACTAGAATTAGATCTGGAGGGAAACAACGGAAACATGAACTATAATAAAAACAAAATCTGTGGCTCACAATTTCTGCCAAACTTCTCATTTTTAATCTGAACCTTTTATGTGAAAATAAGAGATTTTTTTTAAATGTACATTCGGTTATGCTCTAAAAACAGCAAAACACCAGTGAATAAACTGATTGTTAACAAGTGCTAATCATTCAACACTTTCTCATTATGTTTTTATTTTTAAACAGATCACTTCCATAAACCTTGGGACAAGAAACTGTTTTTGAGGGTTTGTAAATCTCATTAAAATCGAGGCACTCTCACTCAAAAAGGTTCAAATGCAGATTAAATCGGAATGGAATGTATATCGTTAAGTTGACCATGTACTTAAAATAAAGTATCAATTGATTGAAAAACAAAGTGGCAAATGAAAGTTAAACAACCAATAACTTGAAATGATTTAAAGCGTTCAAGGAGAAAAGCTAGTCCATTTATTAAGTATGGTAACCTAATGTATGGTTGTAATTAGAGGGTAAACAGTCCCAATTTTAGTTGGACCTTGTCTGAGTATAGCAGTGTTTGTGAGTCTATTATTTTATAAATGGATATTTCATTTAGCGTGATCATGACAAGGACTTACAATGTAGTCCATTAACCTATGGAAATATTGCTTCATGTGTATATGAGACACACATACCTCAGTAACCCAATTGGTCATCCAGGAATTCAAAGTAGTTGCCCATCATCTGTTGTATATTCATCAACAAAAGTGCGGTGTAACTATCATCTGCCTAACCTTTTATTCCATTGGAAACAAAAAAAAACTTTTTTTTTCATGGTGCACTATCAAGAGCACTTCACACTCATTTTATTTCCACACTGGGGCCAGGGTCAGAGTGAACAGCAGGATCCATTTGCACATCACGCAGCACAATAGAGCTCTTGAGATTCATATTCAGATGGCTGAATGGTTCAGATCATTTGAAACGATCCTTTCTGACAGTTAGCTTCTCTTTACAAGCAGGGCTTCAAACCCAGAATCTACCATTGCAGTGTTTGCAACATTTGCATTTCACATATTGTTTACTGAGGAATTAGTTCAGCTGCTGTACCCCACTACACTGCTGCATTTTACAATACACGTCCAGATTGATCCTCATACTTCTGAGCACCTCAATGGCATAAAGCCAGCTCGCTGCACAAACAGAGCTATATACAGATTGTGCGGAAACTGTATCCTTTCAAACAGAGCAACTTCTGGAAATCAGGCTCCCATCACATTTTTTAAAATTCTGTATTGATTTGAACAATTTATCTTTTTCACGAACATAGCTTTTCGTATATACTGCATGTATACTACTGTATATATGTCCTCTCTACATGAAAGGCGGTCTATCAATGTAATTTTGTTGTTGTTGTTGTATATGTGTCGCCATTGGGTCCGAAATATTGTCTGTCCAGCGCTTTGGGAAGTCCTCCTGATGTGAAAGGCGCTACACAAATGTAATTTGATTGTTTTCGGAGCATTCATTAGCAGGAATCACGCAGATTTATATACTTTCCCAGCCATAACAATATCTGCAGCCAAGAATATGTGACAAATCCCAGGCATCACAGATTCAATCCCTTGGGTTTAAGGAAAAGGTGCACTGCACAGATGTTTGCTGCCAATCAGTGCCACTGTTGTGGGCTTGCAATCTATGCAACTGTTATATTCTGCCAATCTGTATCAGGTCCCTATGTTAATGATTATAAATGTGCTATTATAGAAATATCTCTCTTGGGGTCTAATTGTCTTGAGCGTGACAGAAGCTGCTGGAGTAAAAAATGGACCGATTGTAACCTGTGAAGCACTTTCATTGTTTGTGTTCTTCCAGCCTCTGGTGAAAGCTGACATAAAACTTGCTCCAGTGAGTAAATGGAGTGCAAAATAATCAAAACAGAGCATTGCTGGACTCTGCGGAAGCACAAGCCATACTGCCACACACAGGGCAGAGCAGGTACTGTAGGGTAGCCAAATGCCCCACTGCTTTATAATGTTATTTATCCCACTGTTAAATTGGTCATTCACTTCATGGCTGTTTGTGGAGACACCTCTATGAGTGAAATAGTTACTACGGTCACCTACAAATATATTCACTTTATAATAAACCCTGAAAAGTGCTGTGTGACAGTTTTATTATGTAATAAGGTAGTTTGCTTTGGGAACCAGGGCGCCAGTGGAGCCTGGCCAGAACTGGGATGATGGACATATGGAGTTTGATGCTGGCAAGAATTTGGCATAGTTTTATATCAGCTGGAACTTATGCATGGTGGAATGAGGGACAATGAGGAATGTGTTTGAAAAGGTGCTATTAAGTCCCCCCCATATCTTTAATAGAAACGCAAAACATGGTCAGGACTTTAGGGCAAACATGCTGCTGAAGCTTCAATTGTATTGTTTCTCTTGAATTCAATAATAATTAAAGCTTATTTTCCCATTAACGCCAAAACTACAACAGCCATTTAAATTAATGTGAGTAATTTCAAGATATAACGTGCGGCCCTGTATGTAGACCTGCACTTTCCTCGATGTCTGAATTTCTCAAGCTTGAAATTCAAGATTTTCTCTTGATATAATTACCTTGTTTCATCATTGCTGTTGAACTCAGATTCAATCTTCCACCTCAACTGCTTATATTCGGCTTGTGTTTCATCCAGACTGTCAAAGAGACTGCTTCCCTCCTCATCCTCGCACTCGGTGTCATCCTCAGTATCCTCCAAAGTCCGAGTTACAAACCGTTGGTTCTCACGAATATGCTGCAGAAGCTTCATTTGGTACCGTTTCTCTTGAATTAAACTCTCCGAATCAGATTCTACAGGCTCATGCAAACTCCAGTGCAAATTCTCCGATAATTTGTGCAGTTTGGTGTGAGCCTGTGGATTGATCAGCTTACTCTTGGGTGGGGTACTTTCTTTCTTACTCATTCTTATAAAATTCCAGATGCTCCAATAAGCATTTATTATCTGATCATTGTCCAGGAATAGTCGGCATTGGAGATTGCGTCGATGACAATAGCATTCTCTTGACTTCACTCTCTTAATTTCACTCCGTTAATGAAAGGTTCAGTTCTGCTTGCTCTCTTTCAATTCAACTGCACTTCTATTGCCTGTGATTGATTCATTCACCACCTTAAAAAACAACAGACAGAATATTGCAATAGGACCATAGAAATTGTCTCAAAGATCAGTATGATGCAATGCAATATTATTGTTCTTTAAACACAGTAGTTGCCTTTTGTCTTTGCAAATTAAACACTTCAATAGAACAGATAAAACTGGATTTGACATCACTCGAGGACTATTAAAGTGGATTTTCGTCCCTCAAATAAAAACTCAGGTAATTCTTTGCAATTTAGGGGGCAGAAAATGGGAGAAAAACACAGGTGGGGGGGGGGGGGGGGAAGAGGAGGAATTAACAAAGAAAAGCAGAGAAATTTGGTGAAATTTAGGAATTATTTCGCAACCTTATAAAAACTGATAAATCACACAAGATACATTTTTGGGGGGTCAGCTAGGTACCCAAACTAGATCGAATGTACACATGTCTCAAAACCCTCCACGGGATTTACTTATTTACTGTAACTGTAAATTAGGCAGCCAATTTATACACAGCAATGTCCTCAAAACAGGCATATCATAATTGACTAATTTTATCCAAACGCAGCAATGCACTAGAGTCTCGGTTTCGATTACGAGCTTGATATCCTGGTTCCCATACGTTTGCATAAACGAGGCCACCAATTTTTGAACAGAAAAAAGATCCCCCCAAATAGGGAACTCAAAATATCAAGAAATTGCTCACCAACTCCACTGTAATTGCTGACAACTGCTGTGTCATGAATCACCCTATACTCGGTGGAATACTGATCGATTGGAAGTGGGCCAGCGGCCTTGTTTACTTGGTTAACGGCTATCGAAGCATTTCCCTTTGGCGCTCACAACAAATAACTGGAGCGGCGTGATCTCAAGGCAGTCACCTCGTCACAAGTTGTGGGGTAAGACAGGCAGAGTGGGAGAGGTGGAGTGGGTGGTGGGGACACCCCAATTTGGGGTAGAAGCCATAGGTGGGCAACTTATTGTGGGATAGGTCAAGGTCATAGGCGGGTAGCATATTATGGGATGGATCGATGTCCCAAGCGGGCAGCATGTTGTGGGAAGGGACGATGTCACAGGTGGGCTGGTTGTGGTAAGGTTGGTAGAAGTCGCAGGTGGGGAGGTGGTTGTGGCAGGGGCATAGCGGGAGAGACAGAAGCGACAGCGTGAAACATGTAGACTCGCAGGAGAAGAGTCCAAGGAGGCGAAGGGCAGGGTGGGAGGCGGAGAGATGGAGGAGTGATGGGGAAAGGGCAGATCCAGAGTGGGAGAGGTCTGGCGTTGAGAAGAACAAAGACCACGATGTGAGAGGGGCAGAGGCCATGAAGTCAAGGGAGTAGGCTGTTGGAGTAAGTCAGGTGGGGATTGCCGAGTGAGAGGAGGAGAGTTGGGAGCTAAAATGAGCTGAGCGAGAGGGGCAGAGGGAGTGCAAGAGGGAGATAGAGTTTGCTGGTGGCAAGCCGCAGCGGATCTTTTTGGGGACTGAGGGTAACAGGGATGAAGTCCACAGCGACTACGAGGTGACTCAGACAGAGGCCGCTGATTACTAGTGTGGCAGAGTGAGCTGATCACAGGTTTGGGGATCAATGGAGAGTCTTCGGAATAGAAATTTGTGTTGAAAGTGGCTGACTGAGACGGGGTAACGGGAATGCGTGGGACAAAGATGAAAGAGGGATAGGGGAGAAGTAATGGGGGTGTGGGACAGCGGAGAGAATGGTTGGTCTGAGAAGGAGGAGGAGGAGAGGGAGGAGTGGCAGGGCGAGGACACGACGATGGGGAAGAAGATGCCCCTTTCGAGGGCTCAGGTGCAATTGTAGGTGAGGGTACCATGGGGGTTACCGATGTGGGTGAGGTTGTGGTGGCGGGCGAGGCTGTGGGTTTCGCAGGGGGTACCGATTGGGATGAGGAGGGTAAGGCTGTGGCCGAGCTTATGACTATGGGGGGTAGGTTTGTGGGGGAGGTTTGATCAGGTTGGAGGTGGACAGTGGAAACAGAAGATGTGGGGTTAGAGGGTTGGACAGTGGGATCAGAAGGTGTGGGGGTAGAGGCTTGGACAGGTGGAGGGGGAGGAGGAGGAGATGTGGGGGTAGAGGCTTGGACAGGTGGAGGGGGAGGAGATGTGGGGGTAGAGGCTTGGACACGTGGAGGGGGAGGAGGAGGAGATGTGGCGGTAGAGGCTTGGACAGGTGGAGGGGGAGGAGATGTGGGGGTAGAGGCTTGGACAGGTGGAGGGGGAGGAGATGTGGGGGTAGAGGCTTGGACACGTGGAGGGGGAGGAGAAGCAGATGTGGGGTTAGAGGCTTGGACAGGTGGAGGGGGAGGAGATGTGGGGGTAGAGGCTTGGACAGGTGGAGGGGGAGGAGAAGGAGATGTGGGGGTAGAGGCTTGGACAGGTGGAGGGGGAGGAGATGTGGCGGTAGAGGGTTGGACAGGGGGAAGAGGAGAAGTTGTGGGGGTAGAGGGTTGGACCATAGGAAGAGAAGGTGAGGGCTTAGAGGATTGAACAGCGGGAGGAGAAGGAGGTGTGGGGTTAGAGACTTGGGCAGGGGGACGAGAAGAAGGAAGTGTGGGGTTAGAGGGAAGAGAAGGTGTGGGGGTAGCGGGCTGGACAGTGATAGGGGGGGGAGGCTGAGACATGGGGGGAGGGGCCTCGGTTTTGGCCGAGCTGGAGCTCTGGATGGAGCGGAGGAAGCTTTGGAGCGACCTCTTCTTGGTACTGGGAACGGTCGCCATGGAGGGAGAAGGGCTGAGCACGGTGGGCGACGAGTTGGAGATGCCTTGAGGAGAAGGGGTTTGGGTGGAAGACCTGGAGGCCTCGAAAGAGGGGAAGCTGGTGAGGGACTTGGGATGGTCGGCGGGCAGCGAGGTGTAGGAGGTGACGGCGGGGATGTTGAAGTCGGGGAAGCTGGTGAGCGAGCCGAGCGGCAGCGGGGTGGACGATAGGCCCGGGTGGATGGAGGCCCTGGAGGTCGGCGGTACCGCCGGCGGCTGAGGGTGCCGCTTGTCGGTCGACCGTGAGGGGCTTTTGGAGACCCGCGAGGTCGAGTTGCGGATCCGGCGGTTCGAGACGGTGGTCACTAAATTGTACGAGTCGGACGGGTCCGCGTTGACCGGGATGGGGGGGAAGTAAGGGAGAGGATTCTGGCTAAATTCGTGGTCGGACATTAAATTAACCCGGTCGCTACCGCTCTCCCCCTCCCCCCCCCCCCCCCCACCCCCTCCCAGTACCCCGGCCCGCCCCCTCCCTCCCTTTCTTAAAGGTCTGACATCAACCCCCTGTCCCACCTCACCTCACTCCTCCCCCCTCCCCCCACCCACCCCCACATACACCCCTCTCTCCCCCCTCACACACACACACAGGCTCTCCTTTCTACCCCTCCTCCCCCGGTTGCTAAGGGCCGCAGGGCTATTGCGTCCGGTTGCTAAGGGGTCAATGGCGGCGAGTGCGATGGAAAGCGGTTGCTAAGGACCCGACAACTGTTGCTAAGGCGGCTGTTGGGGTTGGCGTTGGGGAGGGAGCTGGAGGATGGTGGGGGTGGGGGTGAGCGCTATCCGGTTGCTAAGGGTCCCGGAGCTGCAGGCCGGAGGCCGGGGAGCTGGACTTACCCGCTATTTTCATTCCCTTCCCCTCACCAACACAGCGTCGTTGCTATGTAACGCTGTGCCGTGCGGCGTCGCCATGGCAACGTTTCCCATGACCACATGGGAATGAGGGAGGGGCGTGTGGGCGAGGGGGCGCTGGGAGACACTGAGCATGCGCAAGGGGTGGTATTTTGCCGTGGATGGGAGAGACGGAGCATGCGCAAGGGATGGTGGGTGGGTGGGTGGCAGGGGCTTCATGGGATTGGGGTGGGGTTCCACCAGGGAGGGTGGTGGAGGGGTGGGGCTGAGCGTGTGGATAGGGAATACTTTGCGCAGAGGGCTGCTGTGGGTGGGGAGTGATTACGGAGCATGCGTGAGTCGGTGGGGAGGGGGTTAACACATAGGAAGGAGCATGCGCGGTGACTGGGACACACACACACAGAGCATGCGCGGTGACTGGGACTCACGCACGGAGCATGCGCGAGGCCAGGGCGGGAGGAGGGAGTCGATGATGGCGAAGGTAGCGCCGCCTCGGAGTGGCTCCTGGCGCCGCAAGCGGCTGGGGCTGGCGGCGCTTCTCCTGCTGCTGCTCCTGGTCTACAGGTTGAGGTAAGGCTGGCTCTCGGGGGTCAGGGACACGGCCCGGCGCCATTGTACACCTGTCATTGTGGAGGGTGGGGGTGTTGTTCATGGTCTTGTACACACACACACACTGACTGACTGCCTGACACACACACACTGTCACACTGACACACACACACACTGACTGACTGCCTGACACACACACACTGTCACACTGACACACACACACACTGACTGACTGCCTGACACACACACACTGTCACACTGACACACACACACACTGACTGACTGCCTGACACACACACACTGTCACACTGACACACACACACACTGACTGACACACTCACACACTGACACACACACACTGACTGACTGCCTGACACACACACACTGTCACACACACACTGACTGCCTGCCTGACACACTGTCATACTGACTTGACACACACACTGTCACACACACTGACTGACACACACACACACACACTGACTTGACACACTCACACACTGACACACGCACACTGACTAACACACACACTGTCACACACAATGTCACCCACTGATTGACACACACATACACACTGACTGACACACACTGACTGACACACACACACAATGTCACACACACTGACTGACACACTCACACAACTGACACACTTGCTGACCGACACACACACACACCATCACACACACTGACTGACACACTAGCTGTCCGATATACACACTGGCTGACACACAGACACTGACACACACAGACAGGCTGACTGACACACACACACTGGCACAGAAACACATTGGGAGACACTGACTGAGACACGCGCTGACTGGCTCACACACACACACGAGGACAGACTGACTGACACGCACCAAACTCATGCTTCAACAACAAATATTGATTGGTTTCAAATCTCTCCACTCGTCTGCAACTGCCCCCCCACCCCCCGTCCCCCACCTCCCCTACCTCTCTGACCTCCTCTCCTCACAACAGCACCCATTGCCTTCACTCCACTTGTCCCCCCCCGAATCCGGCTTGTGGAGTGAGGGCCCTGTACGAATTCCAAGTTGTTGTCACAGCCACCATTCCACGTTGTATTAAAGATGTACTTCCGCTCCAGGTACCACTGGCGTGCCATGACGCCGGGACAGTGGTCCATCAGAGGCCTAGGTCTGCAGGCGGAGAAGGAATACTTCCAGCTGGAGGGATACAAGTTTGTCATCCTTGGAGGCTCCCTGCACTATTTCCGGGTCCCACGGGAATACTGGGCTGACCGAATGCTGAAGATGAAAGCGCTAGGGTTGAACACACTAACAACGTGAGTCCAGATTCTACCCGCAGGGCTTCCTTGCTTCTCTTGTCTTCCCGACTATTTGTCTCTTAGAAGCGTGGGGCAATGTGCACCATTGAGAGTGCATCTTAGACATGTAGTGAGTGAGTGTGGTACAATTGTAGAATTTCACAGCACAAAGGAGGCCATTCAGCCATACAGAGCTGTACAGTAACAAACTTATTATTATCTTATTCCAGTTTTACTTGGACCATTGCTAATTTGAGCCTTTGAGTTGAATCGCACAAAGGGTGTCGGTGGGGAGGGAGGTGGTGGGGGTGAGGGGGCAAACAGGCCTTTTTTGAGGGGGAATCTACACTTACAGAAACCGTATTAGGGTCACAGCCATAGATTTCTTCTTCTGCAGGTATGTTCCGTGGAATCTTCATGAACCACAGATCGGAGTGTACAACTTTAGAAGTGAACTTGATCTTGAGTGAGTAGAAACTTAATTCCAACACACTTGACACAGAGGAATGGGTGAACAATGGGCTTTTCGCTCGAGGGGAGGGAGTTGAAATGTCCATAACTCCACAAAGACGTGGATGTAAAAGATCTAATCTACAAGTAAATAGCTTTCTCTCCAGGTGACGTCTTACTGTGAGCAACTGTGTCTGTTCCCTCCTTCACGTGTACTGTACCGTGTTAAAACTAATATTTCTTTCACAGAGACTACATTATGCTCGCAAAAGATCTCGATTTGTGGGTAATTCTACGCCCAGGGCCTTACATCTGCTCAGAGTTGGACCTTGGAGGTTTACCCAGGTAACATCCCTACTTGCCAATAGCTCTCGAAAATACTCACTGATATCCCTCTCTTTCCCACTCCCCACAAAAAGTACAGAATCTTTATATATTTCCTGATAACCCGTCTGCAACCTATGTACTTTATTAATATTTACAATTTGCTTTTACGCAGTTGGTTGTTACGCGATCCTAATATGCGTCTACGCACCACTTACTCTCGCTTTACTGAGGCGGTGGACAAGTACTTTGATGTACTGATGCCTAAAGTTACTCCGCATCAGGTAAAGCTGACCGATTGTCCTAATAATACTTGCATTATTATCGCAATACTTGCGTTATTATAATGGTAATATAGTGCTGTATCCCGTCATTGAGATGTCGCACAGAATATATCGCAAAGTGAATTGAATTTTGTGGGCATCAAAACTGTACCATCATTCCTGGCATTTAACCGGAATGTTTTGTGACATGCGGCATTTGTTATATGCCTCATTATTCTTTCCTTTTGATCACGGGGGAAGGGTGGGGACTCGGGGAGAGGTAGGTGTCAGGCTGTCCTGGGGGTGGTGATCATGAACTTCAAGCTTGACATTTCTCCCCATGGTTTGTGGTTACAGTACAAGAACGGTGGCCCAATCATCGCAGTGCAAGTGGAGAATGAATATGGCGGCTATAACGAGGACCCTAGTTACATGATGTATATAAAGGAGGTAAGTCTGCATCCTCATATGCTGCTGGCGCATAGATAAGCTGCCTACCTCTGGCACCTCTGAGAGATCCAGAGGTATACAAATTCTTTATTTCAGAGCACCCTCCCTCAACCAAATAAATCATATCGTTGGATCAACAACTACAAAATTACATTTGTATAGCGCCTGTTTACGTCGGGAGGACATCTCAGGGCTGTATGGTGTTTTGGAGCCAAGCTGGGGTCAGGATCGGGGCAGGTTGAGGGAAGGGAGGGGAAGGGGAATGACTGATGGCACAGTTGAAGGGAGGGTCTTGAGGTGGCACTTAACTTGAAGGAGGCTAGGGAGGGGAGGGTGAGGCGGAGGGATTGCAGGATGGAAATATAAAGCAATGCTGCACAGAAACGTGCCAGACTACACCGCGTCCAACTAATTGATTGGCCTCCTGGCAAAGTGTGTAGACGTGACTCACCTGTCTCACTAATGTTCCTACATCTGTCGGATTCTCGTCTCTTGTTTCCGATGGATTCGCGCCTGCCTTCGCCTGTCGGTTTAGCTCAGCTGGAAGTTGATGAATGCTGCTTCTGTTAACTCCAAAAGGCACTCGTGAGCAGAGGAATAGTGGAATTATTGATGACATCAGATAACAAGGACGGGATGCGAATGGGATCGGTAGACGGAGGTACGTACCAGACGGTCTCTCTACTTGATGACCAATTAATGCAATCAGCTGTGGTTAGTCCAGATGTGCCTTTCAGCGGTTCTGGAGAGGGTACCAGCAGCTGTGTATTAGGCATCACCTTCAACCTTGCCGACCTGGCTGCTTTCGTGTGCCTCCACCCTATCTGTGGAACTCCTGTAGCTTAGTGGTTAGAGCACTCGCCTTACAAGCGTGAGACCTGTGTTCAAATCCAGGTAGATCAGGGCGAAACCTACTCCACACACACCTAATAGTAATCCATCCACAAAAAACCACGACAATAAAAGTTGGTAATTTTCAATCTACAGCTGTTTGTGGGGAACGCCACTGGGTGCAATTGGCTGCCACGTTTCGCCCACAAATATATAGTCAATTCACTTTACGGTTTATTCTGTGAAGCATTTTGAGACGTCGATAAGATGTGAAAAGCGCTATATCAAAATGTAAGGATTGTTATTATCTACCCCACCATCGGCGAATGGGCTTGCACCTCACACAGCCTGCTAGTGTGCACATTTGGAGCGAGTCGCTTCTTGTCCGCATGCCCTAATTCTGTTTCTCTGCCTATAGCTCTGCCGACGATCAACTTTCAGAAGGCAGATACGGGGCTCAGTCTGCTAAGCGAGCTGCGGGTAAGGCTATCTGTTTTCACACCAACTGCGACTAATCGGTTTAGTTCATATCATCAGTTGCTGGGACGCTGGCTGCGTAGGGCTCTCATCAGAGTTGGGGGACGGGAGGGTGGGGGATGTGCGGGCATGGGCTTGCAAAGCTCTTTATTCTGGGCTCTCCATCTACAATCGGCTGCCGCATTTCACCCACAAATATACAGTCAATTCACTTGACAGTGTATTCTGTGAACGCTTTGAGACGTCTAGAAGACGTGAAAAGCGCTATATCAAATGCAAGGATTATTATTATTATTATTGTCCTCTTTGTGATGGTGAATAATACCAAACAGGACATGGGAATAGCTGTGTGAGGTACGTGACCTCAAGACACAAAACAAAGACATGGGTTAGTCACATGCCAGTCTATTAGACGTATGTAGGACAAGGGAGTTGCTGTGAGAGCTTGGCTCATGTCAAATACCACAGTCTCTGATCACTTGCTTTTAGAGTATTATAATTGCTACCCAAAAGTAACTTACTGTAGTGGAATTACTGCTTTACCCTGAGTCACACAGTCAGTCAGTAAGATTTACCTCCTCTTGCCAGTGTGTTTATACAAGTGTAATTTTGTTGGTGGTGTTGTTTAGGCTGACAAGCCCCTGATGGTGATGGAGTATTGGACAGGTTGGTTCGATCATTGGGGTGACCATCACCACGTCTTCAGTGAAGGTGAGTGTATGCCTGTCACACCGACTCACTATTTTCTCTCCGGCTACTTAATGATGGTCTAGGTGATTTAGCAGTTTGTCCCGTTCTCTTACTGTTACAGGACTCATAGATATTGTCACAGCGCTTCTGCTTAGAGACATCTCGATCAACCTCTATATGTTCCACGGGGGCACTAACTTTGGATTTATAAACGGAGCTCAAGATTTCGAAACCTATATCGCTGATGTCACAAGCTATGGTGAGTGCCTGCTCGGTGATCACTAATCAGACACAGCGAGTTTATACCTGTGGCTCAGTGGTTAGAGCACTCGCCTCACAAGCGAGAAACCTGGCTTCAATTTCAGGCTGTTCAGGGCGAAACCTTGGGCAAATTTTCTAACTCCACACACTTGATAATCCTCAAAAGTAAATAAATAACTAAATTAGTCATTTTGAATATACAACTGTTTGCGCGACACTGCTGGGCGCATGTGGCTGCCGCGATTCACCCGCAAATATACAGTATTCAGTATATTCTGTGAAGCGCTTTAGGACGTCGGTAAGATGTAAAAAGCGCTATATCAAATGCAAGGATTATTTATTATTATTATTGTCACTATACCAAAATAATATTAGTATTGGTTAGTATGTCTGATTGAGGGGAAATGTCTCAAATTGCTTCAGAGTTTCTTGACTGTGTATTTTGAACACATCAGTAGCCATCTCTCAAAAGCAAATTTGCAGCTTCTCACCCTTCTCAGGCTTTCCCACCCCACCAACCCCTCCACCCAAGTCTCGGTTGTTTCATTGCTGTTCATATCTCTGTTGAGCTGCTGTAGTCTAGCGGTGGGGTTGCCTGACTGTTTGTGTGTTGCAGATTATGATGCACCTTTGTCAGAAGCCGGAGACTACACCGAAAAGTACTTCAACCTTCGACAGATCTTCTTCACGTATCTCGGTAATCCAGAGCGAGAGAGAGAGGGAGAATAACAGGCTGGCTGGAAGCATGACAGCCTCCCCCAACCCCCGTGGAGGAGGCTCCTAATTCTTTCCTCCTTTTGGGATTGGGGTTGTGGTGGACGGAGTTAAGTAGGGTCTTGAGGCTGAGCTGGCTCCGAGGTGACAGCTTAGTGACCGAACGTTGGAATTGTGTCTGTGGGTCTCTTGGTCACTCGGTTCCTGTACGCGGCAGTTCTGCGAAAGTGGTGGGTTCGCAGTTTGGTTTGTTTTTAATCGTGCAAATCATTTTTTCGCCTTTGCAGGGCACGCCTTGCCTAAGATTCCCATTGCCACATTCAAAATGGACTACGGCATGATGCACCTGAAGGAGTACATCTCTCTGTGGGACGCACTCAAGCTTGTACAGACGGTACATAGCAGATATCGGACCAGCGCTCAAACCTGAGGACTTCAAACACTGCTTCTAATCGACAGGAAGCACCTGTTTGCGACCGTGAATAGTCGTTCACAGTATATACCAGACTGTCCCACCCCGCAGTCGCCTCTTCCCCTCCAAACACACGCACGCACATAGTTGCCATCGCCCCATAAACTTCTTATCGGCAACGACCGCAGGCCCTCCTCCCATCGCCAACCACATACATCTGATGCGCGCAGAGAAGAAGAGAGTTTTTCCCCAGTGCCCTGACCTGCAAACCCCCAAGTAAAATTGGTTCATTTATTCCCCGACTGTTGGCATCAGTCTTTGCCTACGGATACGGTCACTGCAAATCATAGTATATCCTTTGAAGTGCTTTGCGATGTCTCAACGATAAGGCGCTGAATTCAAATGCAAGTATTATTGCTCCAGCCTCTACGATCGTGTGTATTAATTCTCCCAAACTAATGTTAATAATAATTATCCTTGCATTTGATCTATAGCGCCTTTATCATGTCTTCAAGACATCTCAAAATTGTGGGAATGTTTGTGTGTTAAAGATCCTGCCTGTGTGTGATTACAGCCAGTTACCAGTGAAACGCCCATCAACATGGAGAACTTGCCAATTAATTCAGGCTCTGGCCAGTCCTTTGGCTACATCTTGTACAGCACAGTCATCACCAAAGGAGGAACCCTAAAATCTGAAGACCACATCCGGGATCGGGCGCAGGTCAAAGCAGAAATTCTTTCTATCAAGGCAGCTTTTCGCCCACCCACAAAATATATAATAATAATCCTTGCATTTGGTATAGCGCTTTTCACATCTTATCGATGTCTCAAAGCGCTTCACAGAATAGATTCATAGAATTTTACAGCACAAAAGGAGGCCATTCGGCCCATCTAGTCTGTGCCGGCTCTTTGAAAAGAGCGATTCAATCCCACTGCCCTGCCCGCTCCCCATAGTCTAATAGACCCGTTCTCCGTAAATAAAGATCTAATTCCCGTTTAAAAGTTGTTATCGAATCAGCCTCCACCACCTTTTCAGGCAATGCATTCCAGATTCGAACATCTCGCTGAGTGAAAAAATTTCTCCTCAGCTCTCCTCTACTTCGCCTTGAAACTATTTTAAATCTATGACCACGAGTCACAGATTCACCCACGAGTGGAAATAGTTTTTCTCTATTTGCCCTGTCGAAACCCCTCATGATCTTATAAACCTCTATTAGGTCTCCCCTCAATCTTCTCTGCTCCAGAGAGAATAACCCTAGCCTATCTAGCCTCTCCTCATAGCTGAAGTCCCTCAATCCTGGCACCATCCTAGTAAATCTTCGTTGTACCCTTTCCAATGCCTTCACATCCTTTCTGTAATGTGGTGACCAGAATTGAACACAGTATTCCAGCTGAGGCCTCACCAAAGTCCTATAGAGGTTAGTCAGCACTTCCTGACTTTTGTACTCTATACCCCTATTTATAAAGCCTAGTATCCCATATGCCTTCTTAACAGCCTTGTCTACCTGTCCTGCCACCTTCAACGAGTCACTAACACAAATCCCCAGGTCTCTCTGTTCCTTCACACCATTTAAAATTGTACTATCTAGCCTATATTGCCTCCCTTCATTTCTTCTCCCAAAATGCATCACCTCACACTTCTCTGCATTAAACTTCATCTGCCATGTGTCTGCCCACTTTACCAATTTGTCTATATCCTCTTGCAGATGGCTACTATCCTCCTCACTGTTTACTATTCTCCCTAACTTAGTGTCATCTGCAAACTTGGAAACTGTACTCCGTACACCCAAGTCCAGATCATTGATGTAGATTACAAACAGCAATGGTCCCAAAACCGATCCCTGTGGCACACCACTGCTCACTTCCCTCCAATCTGAAAAACAGCCGCTCACTACAACTCTCTGCTGTCTGTCTCGCAGCCAGTTGTGGATCCACGCTGCCACTGTCCCTTTTACGCCATGGGCCTTTAATTTCATAATAAGTCTCTCATGTGGCACTTTGTCAAATGCCTTTTGAAAGTCCCTGTAAACTACATCAACTGCGCTACCATTATCCACCCATTCCGTTACCTCATCAAAAAATTCTATCAGATTTGTAAGGCAAGATTTGCCTTTAACAAATCCATGTTGACTGTCCTTTATTAGCCGATATCTTTCTAAGTGAAGATCTACCTTGTCCCTGATTATGGACTCTAGAAGTTTGCCCACTACCGACGTTAGACTGACTGGTCTGTAGTTACCAGGCTTGTCCTTCTGCCCCTTTTTATACAAGGGAGTAACATTAGCTATCCTCCAGTCCTCTGGCACGACCCCTGTGTCCAAGGAAGATTGAAAGATCGTGGCCAGAGTCCCTGCTATTTGCTCCCGTGCCTCACTTAGTAACCTAGGGTGCATCCCATCCGGACCAGGTGACTTATCCACCTTGAGCGACGTCAACCTTTTTAGAACTTGCTCTCTGGTTATAATTATTCTATCCATTTCTCCTACCCTCTCCTCCAATACCATGGCATTGGCTGTATCCTTTTCTTTTGTGAAGACAGAGGCGAAGTACTGTAAAGTTAATTGACTGCCTATTTGTGGGCGAAACGCAGCAGCCAATTGCGCACAGCAGCGTCCCACAAACGATCGTGGATTGAAATGACCAATTATTATTTTTTTAATTGTGTTTTTTGGGGGGGATGGATTATTATTAGACTTGTGTGGGGAGTAACAAAATTTGTCCAAGGTTTCACCATGATCTGCCTAGATTCGAACACAGGTTTCAGGCTTGTAAGACGAGTGCTGTAACCACTAGGCTACAGGAGCTCCTTATCATCACTTTACGTAAAGTCATTTTACGTAAAGTCATCACTTTGCGGTATATTCCGCGAAGGATTATGAGATGCCTGGGAAAACGTGATAAGGTGAAAGGAATGTTGTTATTATGATTATTACTATTATTATTACTGTCGTCTGCAGGTGTTTGTCGATAATGTGTCGCTGGGATTCCTGGACTATGACAAATCAGAGCTTCCCATCCCTGAAGGCAAAGTAAGTGCCAGGAGCCTTATTCCAGCTCGGTCACCTTTGCCGACAATACCCTAATAACATGCACCAAAGCTGAGCTTGGCTCGATGCCCTGTTCTCCCATCTAGCAAGCTTAACATCAGATCAGCCACCTGTTGCCAGGTCTCCAGTGTTGGTGCCCTACATTGGAAGAATAAGAGCAGCCCCACCCGGTCTCTGCAGTTATATTTTCTATACGACAGATACAATATGAGGGCACTTGCGTTTCAGTGTTTCTCCTCAGTGCGGCTTGGTGCCATTCATTCGCTGCAAACATATCAACACCCCACCCCCCCAACCTACCCTCTTGTGTCTCTTGTGTTCACCTCCCCCAGGGGAAACGCAAGCTGAGCTTTCTGGTGGAGAATCGCGGGCGAGTGAACTACGGCCTGAAACTCGACCAGCAGAGAAAAGGTACTGTGTCACGAGAGACTGACACTGATATATAAATTCACACACTAAACCCGCAACACTGCCTCCTCCTCCTCCACACACGCACCACACACAGCCTGCCTTCTCCGCACACACCACATTACCTCCCACACACACGCACACACTCACGCGCAGCACATTGCCTTCACACATACTGCCTCCTACACACACAAACACACAGCGTAACGAGCAACTGATACATGCTCACACACTACACACACGACCATCCCTCCTACACAGACATTCATTGCTGACACTGCAGTTGTCAATGTGATTGGGAGCACATTTGCCATGAACACCCAGCCCAAGAGGAAAAAGCTAATTTCATCTTGTTGCAGGTATAATTGGGGACATCTATCTGAACAACAAGCCTCTGAGGGGTTTCACCATCTACCCTTTGGAGATGAAAACCAATTTCATCGAAAGGTAAAAGCCTTATATCTCTGCCTCAGCACTTTCTG
The DNA here is from genome assembly GCA_035084275.1 of Hydrolagus colliei. Classification (NCBI taxonomy): domain Eukaryota; kingdom Metazoa; phylum Chordata; class Chondrichthyes; order Chimaeriformes; family Chimaeridae; genus Hydrolagus; species Hydrolagus colliei. Next base: position 3,964,910 of record CM068770.1, on the reverse strand, counting down.
CTCCCGTGTGAGGGAGATTTGAGCTAACCAATGAAGCTCCTCGTCTGTCTCATCCGTTAGATCAAATCCCTTAATGTTTGACGATGACGGTGTGTATGTAGTAGTAACTCCTGACCTGTTCTTTTTTTTGTCTCTCTGTCTCTCACGCTTCTGAAGGCTTTCTGCTGTTGACTGGGCTGTAACCCCTCAAATTCCCGCAGTGCCTGGGTTTTTCTGTGGGCTTCTGAGAGTGGATTCATTGCCTTATGATACATTTATAAAATTCCCGGTAAGGAAATGGTGTTTTCCCCCCCCCCCCCCACCCCACCCGCCCATCCAATGTAGATTTTTCTTGTGTTCAGCTGAGACACGCTTTGAAAAATAAAATAAAATGGTCACTCAATCCACGACTGATTGTGGGAAGCTGCTGTGCTGTGCGCATTTGGCTGCCGCGTTTCGCCCACCAAATATATTCAATTCATTTCACAGTGAATTCACTTTGAAAAAGCGCTTTGAGATGTCTCGAAGATTTGATCAGGCGATATATCAAATACAAGAATTATTATAATTATTATTAAGAGCCTTGTTTCACTTGTGTATATACTCTTTTTGCTGTGGCCTCTACACGCCCCCTCCCCTCCCCCCGTGATTTACCTGGTCCTGTAGAATTTAAGCGCGGGCTTGTGAGTGCCAAGGTTTGGGGAGACCAAAGTTTATATCTGTGTACTGGTGGCATATAACCCTACTATTGCAGATCGCTAGGAAACTTCTTACAATGGCTATGCTGGTGTAGTGGGCGTCCAGTGACAATTCACTACATTGGTACCCAGTGAGGAAGTGCTTTCCCACCCAAGCTTCCTTCAGGTATAGATTAGCTTGTATCAGCAGCTGTTGATAGCTTGATAAAAGCCAGTGGATCTGCCGTCGAAAACGCCAGTGCACACACTTGACATTCCCTCAAATTTTTTCCAGGGCTGGGAGAAAGGCGTGGTCTTTGTGAACGGACTGAATCTCGGCCGGTACTGGACGGTGGGACCACAGCAGACACTTTACGTGCCAGCACCGTGGCTACATCACGGCACTAATGAGGTGAGATGTAGGCTCATTATATACTTGCAGTCGGTGAAATGCTGGCTTTCTCTCTCTCTCTCTCCCTCCCCCGTTGAGCTGATGATCGAGTGTCAACGGTGTTGCCACCTAACTCGCTACTCACTGTCTGCAAAGCTACTTGGCAATAATCGCTAGTTGCTCTTTCTCACGCACATACATAGAGCTATTCAAGGAGTGACTGTAAGGCTGCTCCCTGCATTGGCATTTATGGAATTCACTACCCCCAAAAGGCTGTAGATGCTCTCAGTCCTTGATCATATTCATTTAAGACTTAAATTGACAGATTTCTTATGGATATAAAGGGATTATGGGGATAAGGTAGGGTCAGGCGGAGTTAGATTAGAAGATCAGCCATGATCTTAGTGAATGGTGGGGCAGGCTTGAGGGGCTGAATGGCCTAGTCCTGCTCCTTATTCTTATGTTGGCACCAGTCTTTCCATGCTGGGGTTAGTAATCAGAACTAACTTCGTGGTTCACTGCCGATGGAGTGAGTGTGGGCAGATTGAGTACAGAGTCGAAACTTGTATCGGCGATCAAAAGGCAAAATGCTGAAAAGGCTGCAATTCCCAAATAAAACGCAGAAGCAGCAGGTCAGGCAGCTATGAAAGAGAGGAACGTGGGTTAACCAGTGCCTTGGGACATCCTCCTGAAGGGAAAGGCGCTATACAAGTATAATTGTGTTGTTCTTAACGTGTCGTGTCGATTACCTTGCGTCAGACCGTTCTGACGGGTGATGTTCTCATCGGTTTCATTTAGATAAGAGCCTGAGGCGTTTCCGTTGATGTTTATGCCATTTTTTCCCTCTTTTTCCCCTTCAGATTATAATTTTTGAGGAGAGCAAAGCGGGGACCGTTGCGGCGTTTTCCCGCACCCCAGATTTGGGCGGAGTTTGACCATCGGGGAAGGACTTTCCCTGCGTTCAGAACCGTCAACCTTTTAGATGAATGAAGATTTAGATCTCGGATGTACAGTCAGTCACACGTTGGAATCGATCTTCGGTTGTAAAGTTTGTGGAAATATTGCTGGTTGTGTTCATTTTTGTAAAAAGAATCTTCATTATGTTGGCTGATGGTTTAGTGAAAATTGATTATAATAATAGTAATCCTTGCATTTGATATCGTACCTTATCACTTCTTCGAGACATCTCCTATAATATTATAATTATAATGGTAATCTTTCAATTTGATATGGAGCCATTGATACATCTGAGTTCTGGGTTTTCTTTGTAAAACAGTGTTAAAGTACAGTCTAGTAACTATTAAGGGGGCAAATGCGGCAGCCAATATGCCACAGCGTTGTCTCACAAACTGCCGTGAAGGTGAATAATCCCTTTCATCTGGGGGATTGTTAGCCAGGACACTGGGAGAAACTCTCTCCTCCCTTTCTCAGTCTGACCTCCTGGTCTTACCCTTACCCAAAAAGAGCAATGCCAGACTTAGCTTGTGCGGAGGATGTGACCGATGGACATGAGCAAGATGCATATGTAGCCCCTTTAAGATCGGGGCTACATTGAGCCACCATGCATGTGAGTGAGTGAGTGAGTGCGTGCGTACGTGAGTGAGAGGTGGGGAGGGCAGGAGCGAGTGAGCGAGCGAGCAATGTAAGTAAGGGGCAGGCAGGGTGAAACCTTGGGCAAGTTTCCTTACTCTACACGCCTGATGAAAATCCCTCAAGGTGGAAGAAACAATAATAATTTGGTCATTTCTGTCCACGACAGTTTTGGGGACACTGCTGTGCGCAATTAGCTGCCGCGTTTCGCCCACAAGTTAAAATCGGCGGCAGAGGAAGTCATTCACTTACGGTATATTATATGAAGCTCTTTAAGACGTCTAGAAGACATGAAAAGCGCTGTATCAAATATGTGTGATAGGTGTCAGTGTGAGTGTAAGTGGGTGCCTGTGCGTGTGTGTGTGTATGAACGTGTGTGCATGTGTGTGTTTGTGTATGCAGGGTGCCAGTGTGTATTTGTGAGATGGTGCCTCTGTGTGATCCGAGTATGTGTGTGTGTATGTGCGAGCATGTGTGTGTTTGCAGGATGCCAGTCTGCACAGGGACTACAGAGCCACGTGGCTTTGTCAGTCTTTTATTTTTCAGTTTTTAATTTACTAAAACATCAGAGATTATTGACACTGAACAGAACATTGACATGCAGAAAGGTTTTCAGGCGCGAAAGACAAAAGGAAAAAAGGAAACCTATTCCTAATCGGGTAGTGTTGGAAACAAATCATTAGGGCATTTCTTCTCAGCAAATTTTCTCTTTGTCCAGTTGAGACTTTTTGACAATGAAACGGACTTAAAAAGAACGTTTCAATTCTGACCAACCCTCTCCACATTGAGCCCCCACTGTAGGTAGGGGTCCGCTTCTGAACTGTCTCTGGAGCTGCAATCAATCAATCAATCAATCAATCAATCAATCAATCAATCAATCAATCATTCATTCATTCACTCACTCACATTCCCTTTGTATTTGCTGCATGCAGATTTCTGTCTAGTCTCAATACATTCGGTCCATCCAGTGGTGCAAGTGAGATACTCTCTGAGATTCTCCGCACTGTTTCTATTCCGGTGATGGTAAGACCGGCCGAAAGGATTACTGTTTGCGAGATGTGCATGATTGGCCCAAACTTGCTTAATTCACTACATGTTATTTCTACTCCTTTGATAAATGTGATGGGATTTAATTCCGCCCAGCGATGATAACACTGAATGTAATTTTACATTAAATTGTTTTAATGTTATTTAATAATTTAAGTCGGATTCCTTTTTTTTTCATTCCCCCTCACATATAACTGCACTGGGTTTTTTAACCTTCTACTCAACTTGATGAGCAGGATAGCACTGTCCCTTCGAGGAGCAATTAATTCACAGTTTCTTATCCGGAGAGTTGCAGTTTCCCTTCGCTAACTCTCACGGAGTTGAAATTCGACCCGGATTTATTTAGAATTGTTCGATTCAAGTCGCGTTCAGAGCAGCCAGATGCTGGCAAATCGTTGAATCCGTAGGAGCAGGGGAAGGCTATTCAGCCTCTCAAGCCTGTTCTGCCATTCTATAAGATTACGGCTGATCTGTACCTCAAGTCCAGTTAATCACAATATCCCTAAATACCCTGACCTAACAAATATCTATCCACCTCAGTCCTGAAATGTGAATGCATGTAGCATCTACAGCTACAGCTTTTTGGGGAGGGCGGGGCAGAGAGAGAGAGTGAATTCCACTACAGATAAAAGGACTTATCTTAAGACTTTTCTGCTAATTTTTGATAAAAGTGGGGGGGTGGGGGGGTGAGGGGCAGGGGGAAACAACGACAATACAAGGCAAGGAAGGTCGTAGAGGGTCTTTGCTGGAAGGAGAGACTCATTGCTGGAGGGAGGGTTGGGGGTTTCTGTGTGGTTCGTCGTGACCTCTCAAACTCTCCGAGACACCGTCTGTCACGAAGGGCTATCTCTGTGTGTCGTTACAGTGGTTGTTGTTGTTGGGCTCCAAGTGCAATCTGATTTTTAGTGCAAATAGGAAGTCTCGGGGGGGAGTGGGAGGAGGGGGGGGGGGGGGAAGTGCTGGTGTTGGAATGAACGTGCCAATAAGGTGTAAATCTCTGAAGTCATTCAAGCACTCAACTTAAGTGCCTCACCCCCCAACCCCACACACCCCAAAAAATTGGACGTAGTTAACGAAGAGAGAGAGAGGAAAATAATTTTGAAAAGATTCAACTCTGAGAATGAATAGTTCGCCAGGTGCCATTGATGCACTCACTTTGGCCCGCGCTGGGAATAAATAAAAGTGTTTATGAGCAGCTGAGAAGAGACTGGCACATTGCACCCCCTCCTTTGGGCGCTTTCCGCTTGTATCAATGACTGCGTACTGTGTAGACAGAAGCTGAATTGTTAAAACACTCAAGTCACACGTTGCGGTTTCACGGGCCAAAAAAACCCCATTTCCGCCCAGATTTCCAATTCAAGAGATTCTTCAACCACATTTCTTAACCAATAAATGGAAATGAAACCAAACAGCGGCAGCAGTGTGTGTGTGTGTGTGTGTGTGGTCAGGACAGAGCGAGTATTATTAACTAATTGGAGGTGATAATTCGGGTTGGTTCGATGGGATGCTTAAAAGGGGAAGCTATTTCAGCCCTGGGATGTGCCGCTGGGAACCTTAAGGGCGGAATAGCAAGTTCTGGTAGCCTCGTTGAGATGTTTCCCAGTAAAATTGTGCTTCGTATTTTTCAGTGTTAGGAGAAGGCAGTTCCATCCTAACTAACTAACTAGCTAACTAACGAATTACCTAACTAACTAACTAACTAACGCGTTGAGTGTGAACAGATCTCCCTTGGCTCCCCGTGTAAACATGTCCCCGTAGCAGCCTTCCCATCCTGAGCCGCTTCCACATCCGATGGTTGTTTATTACAGAAAGGTCGACTTGCCTGAAATGTTTTTTTTTGAGAGCTAATCTCAGGCTGGCAATGCACTGGCTCACACAGCGAGCAGCCATCACTCAGGTCAGTGGCCAAGACTCCTTGTTATAGGACGAGAAACCAGTGTGGAGAGATTCGACACTGAGTGTAACCTTTTCAATCGCAACCGCCAGCGATCATCAGGTCCACGTCTTCTGTGCGTGCGTGTGTGTGCGCGAATGTACGTGCGTGCATGGCAGATAAGTTGTCTGGACTTTTATAACGTAAAATGAACGCGGACGGAGTTTGGCTTTTGGCACTGGGAACCGTTCTCACGTTACAGCTGCCGGACGACCACATCTCAAACCCAACAGGTTCGTCCAGGTTTGTCCCATCGCTTCTCAAATGTCCCATCTCCTTCCTCTTCCCGTTCCTGTTGTGCGTTCTCTCTCCCCTGCCTCGCTCTTCCGTCTCCTTGTCTCCCTCTTCCCTCTCAAGTGAATGAGCACGTACTGACCTTGCTGTACATCAGTCTGGTCGAGACTTTGGCGAAAGTTGGGTCCAATTTGGCATTGACTTTACCTCTCGTTTGTTGACCCAGCGCCTTGGGACGTCCTGACGTGAAGGGCGCCATCTATACAAGTGTCATTTTGTTGTTGTTGTTGAGTTCTGTGCAGAATAATACTCGCACCCATCTCACCCTTAACCGCCACTTTCTGGTAACCAGAAACCGGTCGTTAATTACCAACTCAGGCAAAGAAAACCTTCCCTGGTGTCTGTGGTGAAATTGCCCTTTCGTAACTCCCTTAAACCCAGCGTCCTGGTGTTCTCTTCACCTGGGAAGATTCCTAACCTGTCGATCTGTGTTCCATCCCAAGTTAAAAAAAAAAAATCTGATATAAACCTCTATAAGGTCCCCTCCGCGATGGCTCCTTTGAAGACTTGACGAGCCTAGCTTGTCTAACTGATACGCTCGCTCGCTTATTCCTCTTAACACTGAGGGATCATTCCTCAATGCTCTCCTCCGTTCTGGGAATCCACACTGCGTGAGGGCCGCCAGATAGATTAGATACATAAATGCAAGTTGTTGTGGTTGTATTGACTAAGGATCCCGTTGTTATTGCAGTGACTTGATGCCGTGGGCAGTATATTCAAAGTGCTAGTTTGACCACAACCTGCGTCTGAAGTCTGAACTCAAACTGAATTAGCAATTCCTTTATTGCAGCCTCGCAAAGGTTGTTTGTTTTGACACAGTGAGCGCAAATACATCTCCTCCGCAGCTTCAGACTATTTACCAGCTGACACCATCGCTGGTGCCTGTCTGACAGTCTGTGTGTGTGTTCCTCTGGCGGTGAGTGTGACCTGATGTCAAGCCACCCGACTGTGTGTGTGTGTCTGTGTCTGGTAAGTGTGTGCATACTGGCTGCCTGTCTGTGTGAGTGTGCACTTGTGTGTCTAACCACCTGTGTATGTCTGTGTGTCAGTGTTTGTGTGAGTGTGAAAGACTGTGTGTGTGTGTGTGTGTGTGTTTGTCTGTCTTTATCTCTCCTGTGAATGTGTGAGATTGTGTGTTTGTCTGTGTGTGTGTGTGTGTGTGTGTGTGTTCTTGTCTGTCTGGTGTCTGTGTGTGTGTGTGTGTGGTTCTTGTCTGTCTGGTGTCTGTGTGTGTGAGTGCGTCTGTCTGTGCCATTATGTGTGAGCGAGTGTGTGTGTGTTTTTGTGTCTCATTACCTGTGTGACTGTCCGTCTGTGTATTTATCAGCATGTGTCTGTCTGTGTGTGTGTGTGTGTGTGTGCGCGTCTGTGTGTGTGTGCATAGCAGCGTTTTCAGGTTCCTGTTGTGGGTATAAAAATTAATCCGCTCCGTGCCACCTTCTCCGCGGGCGGACGCGCTGCGTTTGAGCCGAAGTAAACATCTGCTGTTTGTGGGAGTGAACGAACTCCACCAAAGCTGTTTCGGATGAGGAGAGACGGGCGAGGCTGGGATTCCAGGGACGTTAGAGAGAGAGAGAGAGAGAGAGAGAGTGTGTGGGGGAGGGAGTCTGGTACAATCCATCAATCCGCGCGGACCACAGGCTGGCGGAAAATTCAATCGAATCCTTTCATCGCTTGCGTGAATGACGGTGTGGTTGTGGTAACTCACTATTGCTCACTCGGCCTCCTCAATCATCTCCCCCCCCCCCCCCCCCCCCCCCCCGCCATTCCTCCACTTTGGCCAGTGAGCAACGCAGGCGAGTCCAAACCCATCGCTTGTCTTCTCTTTCCAAAACATAGTCCTCACAGCAGTGAAGCCACCTTCGCCGGTGTCCTCTGGAGGGTGGGGGTGGAAGGAGGTGGGCTGGGCTGGGCAGGGCTGGGCAGGGCAGGTGAGGGGGGAGGTGGGGGGACACACCATCCTGTCTCACCTCACAGGTTTGGCAAAATAGATCCGATAGGGCCACCTTCACACGGTCTCACACAGTCTGTCCATCCGTCCGGACGTCGGTCGGATGTCGCTACCGTGAGCTACATGAACTGGAAATGGCGGTGGGCAGTTTAGTCCATTCTGTGTGAAGTGAAAGGAAGACAGGAGGGCTCTCTCTCCTCCTTCAGACATTCACCTGCCATTGGTGGGGGGGGGGGGGGGGGGAGGGGGGGGGGGAGAGGGGAATGAAAAATAATGTTAGTACGTTGGGCGGAAACGTACCAGTTCAGTCGGTTACGAAAGATATGGGGTGGAGGGACGGACGGACGGCTCGGCCACTGAGGGTCAGAGATTGTGGACGGGAGAGGGTTTGGAGACTGGGAGGCACAGAGCCAACTCGAGTTAGAGAGGAGGGAGGAGGAGGAGGTGTATGGGAGAGTCAGATAGCAGAATATCAGAGAGGTACAGAGATGTGGCCTCTTCATAGATTCATAGATTCATAGAATTTTACGGCACAAAAGGAGGCCATTCGGCCCATCTAGTCTGCCGGCTCATTGAAAAGAGCGATTCAATCCCACTGCCCTGCCCGCTCCCCATAGCCTAATAGACCTGTTCTCCCTAAATAAAGATCTAATTCCCTTTTAAAAGTTGTTATCGAATCAGTCTCCACCACCTTTTCAGGCAATGCATTCCAGATTCGAACAACTCGCTGAGTGAAAACATTTCTCCTCAGCTCCCCTCTACTTCGCCTTGAAACTGTTTTAAATCTGTGACCACGAGTCACAGATTCGCCCACGAGTGGAAATAGTTTTTCTCTATTTGCCCTGTCGAAACCCCTCATGATGTTATAAACCTCTATTAGGTCTCCCCTCAATGTTCTCTGCTCCAGAGAGAATAACCCTAGCCTATCTAGCCTCTCCTCATAGCTGAAGTCCCTCAATCCTGGCACCATCCTAGTAAATCTTCTTTGTACCCTTTCCAATGCCTTCACATCCTTTCTGTAGTGTGGTGACCAGAATTGAACACAGTATTCCAGCTGAGGCCTCACCAAAGTCTTATAGAGGTTAGTCAGCACTTCCTGACTTTTGTACTATACCCCTATTTATAAAGCCTAGTATCCCATATGCCTTCTTAACAGCCTTGTCTACCTGTCCTGCCACCTTCAACGAGTCACTAACACAAATCCCCAGGTCTCTCTGTTCCTTCACACCATTTAAAATTGTACTATCTAGCCTATATTGCCTCCCTTCATTTCTTCTCCCAAAATGCATCACCTCACACTTCTCTGCATTAAACTTCATCTGCCATGTGTCTGCCCACTTTACCAATTTGTCTATATCCTCTTGCAGATGGCTACTATCCTCCTCACTATTTACTATTCTCCCTAACTTAGTGTCATCTGCAAACTTGGAATCTGTACTCCGTACACCCAAGTCCAGATCATTGATGTAGATTACAAACAGCACTGGTCCCAAAACTGATCCCTGTGGCACACCACTGCTCACTTCCCTCCAATCTGAAAAACAGCCGCTCACTACAACTCTCTGCTTTCTGTCTCGCAGCCAGTTGTGGATCCACGCTGCCACTGTCCCTTTTACGCCATGGGCCTTTAATTTCATAATAAGTCTCTCATGTGGCACTTTGTCAAATGCCTTTTGAAAGTCCATGTAAACTACATCAACTGCGCTACCATTATCCACCCATTCCGTTACCTCATCAAAAAATTCTATCAGATTTGTAAGGCAAGATTTGCCTTTAACAAATCCATGTTGACTGTCCTTTATTAGCCTATATCTTTCTAAGTGAAGACCTACCTTGTCCCTGATTATGGACTCTAGAAGTTTGCCCACTACCGACGTTAGACTGACTGGTCTGTAGTTACCGGGCTTGTCCTTCTGCCCCTTTTTATACAAGGCAGTAACATTAGCTATCCTCCAGTCCTCTGGCACGACCCCTGTGTCCAAGGAAGATTGAAAGATCGTGGCCAGAGTCCCTGCTATTTGCTCCCGTGCCTCCCTTAGTAACCTAGGGTGTATCCCATCCGGACCAGGTGACTTATCCACCTTGAGCGACGTCAACCTTTTTAGCACTTCCTCTCTGGTTATAATTATTCTATCCATTTCTCCTACCCTCTCCTCCAATACCATGGCATTGGCTGTATCCTTTTATTTTGTGAAGACAGAGGCGAAGTACTCATTCAGTACATCAGCCATGCCCTCTGCCTCCACAATGAGATTTCCTCCTAGGTCCCTAATTGTCCCAACCCTATCCTTGACCAACCTTTTACTCTTAATATGTTGGTAAAAAACCTTAGGGTTCCCCTTAATCTTACTCGCTAATTGTTTTTCATGCAGTCTCTTTGCCCCTCTAACTTCCTTTTTTAGTTCTATCCTACACTTCCTATATTCTGCTTGGTTCCCTTCTGAATTTTGAGGCTGACACTTATTATAAGCCTCTTTTTTTTGTTTTATTTTGGCCCCGATTTCCTTAGTCATCCAGGGAGGTTTGGATGCCTTACATTTGACCTTTGTGGGGATGCTTTTGACCTGTGCCTGAACTATCTCCTCTTTGAACGCTGCGCACTGCTCGTTAGTTGTCTTACCTGCCAATTTTTCTTTCCAATCCACGTTGGCTAGGTCCCACCTCAACTCATTGAAATTAGCCCTTTTCCAGTTGAGTGTCCTCACCTGTGATCGTTCCTTATCCCTTTCCATAATTATTCTGAATCTAACGATATTGTGGTCACTATTCCCTAGATGCTCATCTACAGAAACCTGTTGAACTTGCCCTACCTCATTTCCCCAAACTAGATCCAGCAATTTCCAGTCCAACGACTTCCTCGTTGGACTGGAAACATACTAACCACCCTTCCACCCCCCACCCCCCCACCCTCCATCTGTTCACAAAAACAACTTGCATTTATATAGTATCCTTAGCGCAAGGCAGCTTCCTGGAGCGCTTGACAGTGGCGGAATCAGACTCTGGGAGGGAGGGAGGGAGGGAGGTTTGTAGACCACACGGCGCTCTATATCAATGTAATTTTGTTGTTGTTGTTGTTCTGCCCACACTCCCACACTGCCCTCGGCTGTGTTACCTGCACAATCAGCTGGCATTATATCTCCAGGTTCGGATCAGTGAAGCCCTTCTTGCCCTCGTTAACCAGCACAGGTTTCTCAGTCCGTGTGTGCCACACGAGTATCTGTAAGAGACGAAGATTTCACTCTCGTGAGGTCCACAAGCATTTGCTGTAGCGCTTTTCACGCCTTCTAAACGTCTCAAAACGCTTCACAGAATAGGCCGTAAAGTGAATCGACTGTATATATTTGTGGGCGAAACGCGGCAGCCAATTGCGCACAGCGGCGTTCATCCCCACACACACACACAGTCGTGGATTGAAATGACCAATCGGGATTCTTATTATCAGGCGAGTGTGTGTGTGTGTGGAGCAAGGAGATTTAGCCAAGGTTTCGCCCTGACCCGCCTGGAATCGAACCCAGGTCTCTCGCTTGCAAAGCGAGCGCTCTAACCACTGAGCTGCGGGACTCCACGATGGCTGCGGCGACTGGCGTCTTCGTGACAGGCGGTGTTGGCGATGGGGGAGGATCAATAGTGGCTGAAATATAACCTGACGATCGTCCTTGCGTTTGACAGAGCGACTCACCACGACGACACCGAGACGTCACGGAATACACGATCAAGTGTAGTGACCGTGGATTTTGTGGGCGAAAGGCGGCAGCCCATTGTGCAGCTCGGCGTCCCACAAGCAGTCTTGGATTGAGTGACCCAAATTTTGTTTTTTTGGGGTGGGAAAGGGGATTATTAACCCCAATAAAGCGGGGTCGGCCTGGCAGCTAACAATCCTGTTCCTCCTAACCACCGGGTAAACAGAGGCGTGCGGAGAGTAAGAAAACGTGTCTAAAAGTTTTGCCCGGCCCCGGAATCAAACCCAGATCCTGGCGCTGGCGAGACGAGGCGCTCTAACCAACTGAGCTGACTACACCGAGGAGGTGCGGCGGTGATTTACGTTGTGTGTTTAAGGCTGCAAAGTGGCAGAATTAATCACTATATTTCTGCGGGGAGATTATACTGTGGATGTGACCTGTAGGAGTTGAATTTAACAGACAGCATTTTACATCAATCTTTAAATCGATAAGGGAGGTTTTTTTTTCTCTAACAGCCGCTCAAACACGTTGCAAAGCTCGTTCCTGTCTCCATCCTTCAATAGTTTTACGTGGAGGCAAAGCCATAATTAGCACCAGCGTCTGTCTCGTCAAGGTCTAACGTCTCATTGCAACAATCAGACACGGTTATCATTAGACGTATGTTTTGCCCACAATATAATAATAATAATAATAATAATCCTTGCGTATGATTTGCAGCGTTTCGCGACTTTGGTGACACCTCAAAGCGCTTCAGTGCCTCGGGACGTCCTCGTGACGCGAAAGGGCGCTCGATAAATGTAAAGTTTCTTCTGGTTGTTCACAGAATATACTGTGAAGGGAATTGACTGTGAGGCTTTGTGGATCGTAGCGACTAATGTACTATTATTGCTTTTTTTTGAGGGATTATTATCGGGCGATTATGCGTGTGTGTGTGTGTGTGTGTGTGTGTACGTGTGTGTGTGTGTGGAGTGAGAATCTAACCCAGGTCCTCTCGCTTGCGAGGCGAGTGCTCTAAACCCCTGAACTGCGGAGAGGGGAGTGGGGGGGGGGGGGAGTGGGGGAGTGGGGGGGGGGGGGGGGGAGAGCTCCGCGCAATGATACACACACAGTCGATTCACTTTTTATGGTTGTAGCCCACGACGGAGAGCGCGTTTCGCCCCCCGCACCCTCTCGGGTCGTTACCTTAGTGCAATTGGCTGCCTTGGGCTCCAGATCGCCGAGCGTGACGAGCTCTCTCAAGAGGCTGCTCTCCTGATAACCTCCTTTGACCCCACGCAGCTTGAAGTAGGCCTGAGGCCTCTGGAGCAGCAGACGCAGGTTGACGGCGAAGCCGGCCATGTCTATGGCGAACGGACGGTGGGGATCGAAGACCGTCTTCCAGCCGTAGACCTTCCCCGCGGCGTTCACCTTGGGCGACTCGTAGCGCAATCCCCCCACAAACGCCACCGGCCAGACCGAGACTCTCCTCGTTCTGCGCATCTGAGGAGGAGTGGGGGGGTTGGGGGGGGGGGGGGGGAGGAGGAAACGAGCTCATCAGCAGGAACTGCCATAGATCAGCGGTTCAGAGCGCTCGCCTTTACAGGCGTGTGATCGGATTATGATTAGGCGAGCGTGTGTGTGTGTGTGTGTGTGTGTGTGTGTGTGTGTGTGTGTGTGTGTGTGTGTGTGCGCGCGTGCGTGGAGTAAGGAAACTTGCCCAAGGGTTCGCCCTGACCTGACCCTGACCCTGCCTGGATTCGAAACGCAGGTCTAACGCTCGTAAGGCGCGAGCGAGCGCTCTAACCCCTGAGCCTCAGGACTTATCAAATGCGCCTTGTTCCATCCAAACGATCTCGCGGCTCAATTTGAAAGACCAAAATGCCGGGCAGTCGCTCGCTCTCTGCTCGGGCCTGTGTATCCCTGGTGTTGTCTCCGCGGCCTGGAAATGGGATAATGACAGATGGAGACTAATCTCCGCATTGTCAAAGACTGCAATGGGACGCACATTGTTCTCCTAAAGTTGAGGCATAATCACTCCCATTAAGTTAACTTGCAATTGAAACATCCAGACATCAAGAATCAGTGCTTCAGCTGTTCTTCAGAGATCACGTCCCTATCATCAAATAGCATTGTTTAAGTGGCGGTAATGAATTCTTGGGTAACTATTCCGCAGAGAGCTCGTCAGGGACTGTTTGCATTAGACTTGCAAAGTACTGTATCTGGGGTTTATGACGCAATCGAGAAAACTGTTTCAGGAGGTGTTTTAATGAGGGGTTTTAATACAGGTGTTGAATTCTTGAATTGTTGAATTGGGGTGGACAGTATACACCACCAAACAGAGGAGAGTATTAGGATCCCAATATACACCATTAAGGGATCCCTGTGTTTAGTGTCAAGCCCTGACGGGTTAGCCTGAATAAACAACCTGTTTTGATGAGATACGACTCTAGTGCATTTCACTCATTGGTCGAATCTCTAACACTCCCACCACCCCACTCAAGCCCCAAACCATCTGGGTACTCCCGTTACCGATATAGCGTTCAACACACACACAGACACACACACGCAAGCCAGCCAGCAAGCAAGCCAGCAAGGCTGGCTGTGTTGCCTCTCACCTCCTCAAACAGCTCCAGACTGTAGGTGTTGTCGTCATCCGCAAAGTACACGACCCCCGGCTGCGACTTGTTCAGGTGGAACATTTCCCGCAGCCAGCGCAGCGCCAGGTTCCGCTGCATGGTCCCCCGGGGGAAGCGGGGATTGCGAATGTCCCCCCTGAGCTTGTAGCTGCGCGGGGTCTCCACGTTGAGGTGGGTGTAATTCAAGCCGGTCTCGCGCAGGAGCCGGGTGACCAGGGAGGTCCCCCTCTGGGCATCTTCCACCACGATCCAGTGGAGGTTGGGGACGTGGAGCAGGGTGTTGGCCAGGCGGGTGAGCTCCGCCTTCTGGACGGGGCGGCTGTAGGTGGGGGTGATGACGTGGATGGTGGAGAGTCCGTGGGACCAGGGCGGAGGCCTCGTGTACACATACTCGGTCCTCAGCACCTCGACGATGCCCCTGCCGGGCGGGCAGGACTCCTTCCAGTCCGAGGTCTGGACCACAGCGTCCCGGCGGACGCTGATCTCGCTCCCGTCATCTGCTGGGTGGGGGAGCGGAGGGCAAATCCGGGGGTAATTAACACGGGCGTGTGTGTGTGTGTGGGGGGGGGGGGGGCGTGTGTGTGTGTGGGGGGGGGGGGCGTGTGCATGTGTGTGGGGGGGGGGGGGGCGTGTGTGTGTGTGGGGGGGGGGCGTGTGCGTGTGTGTGGGGGGGAGGGGGGGGGGGGAGGGGCGCGTTTCGGTCGCCAGAGTCACGCTGACGTGTTTCGCCCACAAATAATAATCCTTGCGTTTGACACAGGGCTTTTCGCGTCTTCTCGACTGTGTCTCAAAGCGCCTCGCGGAATATACTGTCAAGTGAATCGACTGTATATTTGTGGGCGAACCGCGGCAGCCAATTGCGCACAGCGGCGTCTTCCCCCCCCCCCCCAACCACCACCACTCCCACCACCCCACAAACAGTCGCGGATTGAGTGATGACATTATTATTCTGATGTATTTTTTTTCGGAGGGATTATCATTATTCCTATTAGGCGTACGGAGCGAGTAAGGAAACTTGCCCAGGTTTGTTCCCTGCCGGGAATCGAACCCAGGTCTCTCGCTTGTGTAAAAAAACAAGCCTCTCTTAGAAATGTTTCCTGGTGGGTTGTGTGTGTGTGTGTGTGTGTGAATGGAACACGATGCGGGGGGAAGATTTGGTTGTGAAGTGTTGGGTGGTGGGGGGTGGGGGAGTGAGGGAGTGGGGGTGTGTGGGGGGGTGGGTGGGTGTGGGCTACGTTCTCTCAGTGGCCAGTACTCACCCCTCCGCAGGGTCAGAAGAGGAGATAGTGTGTTCTGGTGCCAAACTGTGAGGAGCAGTGTCCAGGGTAAGACGATCAGTACAATGGCGAGGATGTCTCGTCTTTTCGGCATTTCCGTGTCTCTTCATCACCTACAAACCCACAGTCACACAGACTCTCACAGCAACGTCACCATTGCACCACAGGCGAGGGCGAGATAATCAAAATAATAATCCTGGCTTCTCAGTGGCTCTTCACATCTCATCAATGTCCCCCACCCACCCCCCCAGCCCTTCACAGAATCTAGTTTTGATTGTTCCCTCCCACCTTTCTTCCCTTACTCCTCTTCCCCACTTTCTCTCCCCCCTTTTCTCTCCCTCTTCCCCCCTCTCTCCCTTGCCACCGCCCCCTCTCCCCACCCCCTCTTTTCTTATCTACTGTCTCCCTCTCCCCCTTTCCTCTTTTCCCCCTTTCTCCCCTGGCCCTGTTTTCATGACTGTTTGTGGGACGCTGCTGTGCGCAGTTTGGCTGCCGCGTTTCGCCCACAGAAATACAGTTAATTTTCCGTCCCCAGATATAGTTTACTTTCCTCCCCCAAACTCTGTGAAGAGCTTCGGGACGTCGATAAGACGTGGAAAGCGCTATATGAACTTAAGGATTACTTACTTACTATATATATTTCTGGGAGAAACGTGGCAGCCAATTGTGTACATCAGCGTTCCCCCCCCACAAACAGTCTTGGGTTAAAATTACCAATTTTTATTATTGAGAGGAGGAGGAGGAGGGAATGTGGGATGGACTTCCAGAGGTTGGGTAGGGGGTGCAGAGTGGCTAGAGGTTCGCCCACCGATGGTGGGGGTGGTTGGGTGGGTCTGGGGGGGGGACTGGAGGAGGCCACTTGAATGGAGGGAGCGGACAGGTTGGTAAAGGGTGGGGGGCGGGGGGGGGGGTTTAGGAGGTGCCAGAGGTAGGGGCGGTGAGTGATTGGAAGTGATCGATTGTACTCACCTCTCACACACACCACAGCCTCAGTAAGAGTTGGCGGAGGTGACTGGGGACGGAAACCTGGCGTCGAATACGAAACGAGACATTATCTCAACACAAGGAAAAAAAAACACCATCCGTCATCAAGGTACATTCAGCGCAAAACGCAAACAAACCTGATAGCATTATGAGCTTGATTATCAGCAGAGACTGGAAAGCGTAGAGTCTGTCTCAATATTTAAGGACGATAACGTCTGAAATTTAACAGTAATTCAATATTGTACCTGATCACATCATCGATTTTATAATAATAATAATAATAATCCATGCATTTGATACAGCACTTTTCACGTCTTGTAGACGTCTCAAAGCTCTTCACAGGCTACACTGTCAAGTGAATTGACTGTATAATTGTGGGCGAAACGCAGCAGCCAATTGCGCACAGCAGCGTCTCCCACAAACAGTCGATAACCAATTTTATTATTGTGTTTTTTTTTGAGGGAATATTATTAGGCGCACGCGTGTGTGTGTGTGTGTGTCTGTGTTTGACTGTGTGTGTGTGTGTGTGTGTCTGTGTTTGACTGTGTGTGTGTGTGTGTGGAGTAGGGAAACTTGCCTAAGGTTTCATCCTGCACCAGGAATCGAACCCGGTACGCTGGCGAGGCGAGCGATCTAACACGGTACGCCACAGGACGACTCCACGCTAAAGCGCTGATTTGTCTCTCCTCTTGCGACGGCAGGCAGAGAGAGAGAGAGAGAGAGAGAGAAAGAGAGAGAGATAGAGAGAGAGAGTGCAGCGGGCAATGCCCGATTAAACGCAGGATTATCTCGGAAGCCGCCCCCTTTGCTGGAACGAGCCCCTCTGTGATTTGGGAGCGAAAGACACAGGCAGGAGTGATCCTGCGATCCTGCCAAAGGAACAATGGCCCTGTTTCATAAAGTTGCATTAGTTAACTAATTAAGTTGCACTAGTTAACGCGTTAGCCGTGTTTGGTCTCCGTGGTAACACTTTTTCGTGGCAACATCTCAAGAACCTGCCCAATGACTAAACCTTCTCCCCGACAAACAGGACCAGTAATTCAAAGGCTTCTAGTGTTTGCAGTGTGTGTGTGTGTGTGTGTGTCTGTCTGAGTGGGTGTGTGTGTGTGTGTGTATGTGTGTGTGTGTGTACGCCAGTGAACCTTGTCGTTTCTAGGTCCGCACTAATGGACGTGCTGGCAGATTGAAGGTTTTTTTAAACAGCACAATGCTGCGGGGATGCAGTGCGCGCGATCCCCAGAGTCAAAGTTTCACCCTCTAACGGTTTCAACTTCCAAAGAGCAAACGAGCAGGCCCTCTTCTCTGCCGGTGCGCTATCGAGCGCTCGGGAGGCGGAGAAAACTTATGTAAAGCATCAATGCAAATATAAATCACCTTCCGAATCGATGCAACCGATCAACCCATGAGGCACGAATGAATGGGATCGCACGGCCTATTCTAGGGGGCTACATGGATCTTAGCCAGGGCTGTGCCTTCCGCGCTCCAGATTGGCTGCCGCGTTTCGCCCACAGGATGCACAGACGAGGTAATAATCCTTGCAATTCGATGAGGCAGCTTCTGACGTCTTCGAGATGTCTCAAAGCGCTCCGCAGAGTATACGGTAAAGTGAACTGACTGCGTATGTTGTGGGCGAAACGCGGCAGCCAATTGCGCACAGCAGCGTTGCCCCCCACCCCCCACCCTCCCACCCCCCACAAACAGTCGTGGAATGAAATGACCCAATTTGTTATTGGGTATTTTTTCTCCAGGAAATTTGTATCAGGCATGTGTGTGGAGTAAGGAAACTTGCCCAAGGTTTCCCCCATACCGGGAATCGAACCCAGGTCTCTTGTTTGTAAGGCGAGTGCTCTAACCACTGAGCTACAGGACTCCACTTTACAATATACCTTGTGAAATTTTGAGACATCTCAACGACGTTGCCAGGATTATTATTATTATTATCGAGCACCAACTATTGTGAGGAGAAAATACAGATGGTTCTTCTTTACTGACAAGTTTCGGTTCAACTACTCTCTCTCTCTCTCTCTCTCGCTCTCTCTCTGTCTCTCTCTCGCTGACCCCAACTCCAAAGTAAAGAGATATCTTTCATTGGCTTTACACTCCATTCGATTCATCGTTCCCAGTGAAAAGGCTTTTAATTGAATGGATCAGATTGGATTGGAAGCGAGTCACGGAAATGACTGGGGTTCCTTTGAGAAGAGGTCTAAACTGGATCTTTTTATCTTTGGGGGGGGTGAGAGAGGGGCGGTGGGGGGGGGGGGGGGGGGAAGGGGGGATGAAAAGAATAAAAGATTTCTGTAGGAATAAATTGGAAGGTGTTTGGTGTCCTGGAATTCACAGCCTTTGGATATTCTGATTGAAATGAGGTTGATATCTAATACTTTTTTAATGCAAAGTCATCTCATTCTTGTTCGCCGCAGAGCTCAGTACTGCTCTGTGAGATCAATGCTGAATTTTGGGGATTTAAAAAAAGTGAGACTACAAACAGATTCACTCTATAGCAGCTTTCAGCGAGTTCTCAACTGATTTTGTACCTGGTACTGAACTGGTTCTCAGGCTTTTGTTGAAAAAGACTGAGGATGAATTGATTGCATCTAACGTAACCACTGAGCTATTCTCACAGTGTAGAGACTACACTATGTGGCTAGGCTCTCAATATGAAGGAAGATTTATTGCTCCTGTAGCAACTGGGTTCTGTCACCCCACAACCAGCACAATGGAGTCGTGTAGCTCAGTTGTTTGAATCCAGGCAGGTCAGGGTGAAACCTTGGCCAAAACCTCCGTATTCCACACACACGCCTGATAATAATAATCCCTCCAAAAATATATGATAAATTGGTCATTTCAACCCATGACTGTTTGTGTGTGTGTGTGGGGGGGGTGGGGGGGGGGGGGAGACGCTGCTGTGCGCAATTGGCTGCCGCGTTTCCCCCACAAATAGACGGTCAATTCACTTTACGGTCAATTCTGTGAAACACTTTGAGACGTCTCGACGACATGAGAAGGGCTATATCAATTGCCAAGGATTCTTGTCAAAAACGTCTGTGGTGTCACTATGGCTGAGAGAGCCGACCAGATGCTGAGACGTGTTAAAATGCTGCAAAGCTGCGGATCAATCACTGATGGAATTCTAATGTCCTGCTCTGCGCACAAACTTCTTGAATCTTTCATCAGTAAATATATTGGGGGAAAGGACACACGGGTTGGCTGCTGTAAAGTCCCTCCCACCCCCCCCTCCTAACCTCCCTCCCCAATAAATGGTGCGTACAAATGGGAGACGATTTGACAGCCAGCGGAAAAGGGAGACTGGGAACTGCCTTTGCTGGAGAGCACAGACCGGTGTTTTCTGGCTTGAAGGACAATGCGTTAATTCTCCGCGCTTTAGTGTCATGAAAGAAATCTTTCTTTCGCAAAGAGCCGCAGATTAAAAGGACTACTGCGAGGCCACGCAGCGAGGAATCAGCGATGTTTAGCGGATGCCCAGACACCCCCTTTGTCGTTGCTCAAGGCTTTTTGTTTTAAACGCTGCTGCCTGTCTTTTTTGCATCCCCCCCCCCCCAACCACACCCACCCCCCCACCCCCACCCCCACCCCCTGTGACTCCTGAATTTGACCCCCGGGTTGAAAATGAAGTCAATTGGAACCCGCGGCTGTCAGTGGTGTCACCGAAGCAAAGTTCCAAGTGTAAAGTTACAATAACATAATACCGGATTCGGGGTTTATGGAAAAGCTTTGCAATTTGAATTAAATCCCCCACCCCCCCACCACCCTCCCCACCGCACACTGGAATGTGGGTGGCCTGACTGAGTCACTGGGAATCGAGACCAAGAACATTCAAAGTCAAAGCAGAAGATAGACAGTGTGAGCTGGGACAGAGGAACATAGGAACTGGAGGAGGCCATTCAGCCCTTCGAGCCTGTTCCGCCAATCTACTAGATCATGGCTGATCCGTACCTCAGTTCCCATTACCAGCGCTTGCTCCGTATCCCTGGATACCCTGACCTCACAGAAAATCTATCTGCCTCAGTCTTAACAGAGCAGATAATAGCAATATTAATCCTGGCATTTGATAGAGCGCCTTATAATGTCTTTGTGATGTCTCAAAGCGCTTCACAGGATAATCTGCCGAGTGAATTGACAGTATTTTTTTTTCGGGTGGTGCGGGGGGGGTGCGAAACACAGCGGCAAATCGCGCACAGCAGCGTCCCCACAAAACAGACGTGGATCGAGTGCTCAAACTAATCTTTTGGAGGGATTATCAACCCCGGAAAGTGATCCGCCAATCGAGAAACAAACGAGTTTCTGTTTACTGCTAGGTCAACAGAAATACGTTGGAGTTAGCAAACTTGCCTACGGTTCTGCTACGCCACCAGGAATTGAACTCTTGCTTGGGAGGCGAGCGCTTTAACCACTGCAGCTACACTCCACTTTATTGAATCTCGAGAAGAAGAAGAAGAAGAAAAAAAAAATGAAAAATTGAACGCCATTATTTCAAAATAAACTTGAAAGTGTATCAAATAAACATCTCCCAGCCTGGCAGGGCACTGCAGGGCAGTCGTTCAATCACTCGCAGCTTTGTTGCTGTTATGAACCGTGATTTATGAGACGCCTGGAACGGCTCAATTGAATTACAGGCAGTAACTCACCGCCAACCATTTCCTCCTGAAGTATTTAATCATAACATCCCCCCCCCCCGTCCATTCCCACATCCACCACCACCGACTGACCGACCGCTGGAGACAGTATCCAATACAATGAAGCTTAGAGCATCGCTCGCGAAAATGTGTCCACCAAGGAGGACACTGCCCACTGGACCATCTACCGTATCTCACTGCTAGATTTTCCCCTGTGTTACCCGTTTCTCTCTCGTTCCCAACGGGAAAAGAAAGAGAGCACATTTTCTTCCGTCCCCAGAGATCGTCTCCCTCCCATTCGAGAAGCCAAAGGCTGGGAATTTTTAATGGCAAATACTCGATAACTCTTGTCTTCTCTTTGGCTTGTCTTGTCTTGTTTGCCTGTAGGGTTTCCCTGTTGAATTTCCAAGTAGCTTTTCTCTCCTTTCAAGAGGAGGGGGGGCTAGCTAGCAAAACAGATATCCCAAGGGACACAAAGAAGTTTCTCCTAATGAATATTGCAGAGTCTTTAATTGTCTGCTTCCACACAGTATCAGGTATAAAACCCCAAACAACTAAATCCCTGGACTTTCTCCAAGTCCACTGTTCTGTTAGATGTCAGAGTATTTCACGGCTGTTCAGCCCTTTGAGGTTTGCTACTGCCCTAAGGTACTCCCTGCCATCATAAATATTCAGTCACTCCACTCAACAGTGAATCCTGAGTAGCACTTTTTTTGCGAAGTGTTGTCCACATAATAAGATGCTTTACCAAACACGAGGATTACAATTATCAGCAAAAGTTTGGCAAGATCCATTGTATATAAAATGCCCCAGGACCTAATAATAATAATAATATAATAATAATAATCCTTGCATTTGATATAGCGCCTCATCACGTCTTTGTGTCATCTCAAAGTACTTCGCGGACGCACTTATAAGGCGTAGCGACTGTGTATTTTGTGGGCGAAGCACGACAGTTAATTGCCCACGGTTTTATGTACCTCAAACAGTTATAAATAACTGGCAACTCACCATTGGACAAAGCCCAGATCAGCGGATTGTGACATTGATCAGTGCGTGTGTGTGTAAACTGCAAGATGAAGCGATCAGCAAATCAACCCAATGGCAGATCTCACTCTGCTGATAAAGCAGGTTCGGATGAGTATCTGAGCAGTAAAATCCCTCAGAGATGTATTAGCTTGTATTTATCAAACTCCCTCCCCACCCCCACCACATATCCAATCAAGAGACAAAGACGGCGAAAGTCTCCTCCTCGCTTGCCCTCATTTCCTCTGCAGGGGTCAGCCTAGCTCGGTTGGCAGCGCTGAAATTCTCCATGTCAGACTATTGCTGATTCCAGTCCCAAATTGAGTCTCTGAGTTGATACAACAACAACACCTTGGACTTATATGGCGCCCTACACGCAGGGGTAGTGTCGAGGAGCGCTTAGCAGACACGAAGGAGACTACAGTGGAGTTCTATAGCTCAGTGGTTAGAGCGCTCGCCTTACAAGCAAGAGACCCTGGGTTCAATTCCAGGCAGGTCAGGGAGAAACCTTGGGTAAGTTTCCTTACTCCGCACACACGCCTAACAATAATCCCTCGAAAAATACAGTAATAAATCGTACTTTATTACAATCCATTTCAATCCACGACTGTTTGTGGGGGGGAAGCTGCTGTGCGCAATCGGCTGCCGCGTCTCAGCCCACAATTATACAGTCAGTTCACTTCACAGTATATTCTGTGAAGCGCTTTGAGACACAGTCTAGAAGACGAGAAATGGCGCTGGGTCAAACGCAAGGATTATTCTTATGATTACTATGATGGTTATCATTGCAGAGTGACGGTAACAAACGGGAGTGAACCAGAGGAGGAATTTGCGGCAACCAGAAGCGATAGCTACAGAAAAGGAAATGGTACAACAAACAATTGATTGCACGCTAAGCGAACAAATCACTGCTGTCTAATGAGATCGCTGAGGAGCATCAAGGAGAAAATGCAACGCAGACCCATTAGAGCATAATTCATTGCAGCTCAGAGCTGTGTGTAATACATTGGGGCGTCCTCCCGAAGTGAAAGGCGCTCTATTATTGTAATTTTGTAGTTTTGTTTTGTTGCTGTTGTTGGGAGTGTTTTAGAGTTGGACTAGGCCACTTCTGAAAGTTTCCCCTTTACTCTCCGAGTGAGTAATTAATGACTAGAAAAGGTGAACAGTAATAATAATAATCTTTGTATTTGATCACTTATCACATCACTGAGACATCACGATAATAATAATAATCCTTGCATTTGATACTTCGCTGTTCACGTCTTATCAAAGCGCTTCACGGAATATACTGCAAAGTGAATTGACTGCATATTTGTGGGCGAAACGCGGCAGCCGATTGTGCACAGCAGCGTCTCCCCCCCCCCACAAACAGTTGTGGATTGAAATGACCGATTTTTATGATTGTGTTTCTTTGGGGAGGTATTATTATTAGGCGCGCGTGTGTGTGTGTGTGTGGAGTAAGGAAACTTGCCCAAGGTTTCGCCCTGACCTGGCTGGATTCGAACACAGGTCTCTAACGCTTGGAAGGCGAGTGAGTGCTCTAACCACTGAGCTACAGGAACTACAGCTCAAAGCGCTAAATAGAATACAATTGTGCTTTGCCAGATAAGGTGGTGTAAGTCAGGAAACCGGACTCATTTAAACAGCAGCTTTGATGTGGAAATGGCAGATGGGTGGGGGGGGGGGGGGTTTAATGGGGGACAAATGGCCATCCTCGTCCTGACTTGTGCTGTGATCGTATAAGTGGAAGAAAGCTCAATGAAGATTTGCTTCACTGTTGCACTGTGGCTCAATTCGCCGGAACGAGGAGACAAGCTCTCGCCTTGCCCTCTTCCCACGCTCTCACACTCAAATGGCCAAACTCCAGCCGTCAGGTCACTAACCAATGTTGCTTCCTGCGTTGCTCCCTGCACAGCAACCAGGAAGTGACGCCAGTGATCAGATTAGTGGGGGGGGGGGGGGGGGGGGGAGTCAGCCCTTTCCGCATTGAGTTGAGGAAAAACTTCTTCACTCAGCGGGTAGTGAATCGATGGAATTCTCTACCCCCAGACGGCTGGAGATGTTACAGTGAGTCTTGAACACATTCCTGAAATTGTCAGATTTCTGATGGACAAAGGGATAAAGGGATACAGGGATAAGGCGGGGAGGGCAGGTGGGAGTTAGATTAGAAGATCAGCCATGATCTTATCAAATGGCGGGACAGGCTCGAGGGACTGAATGGCCTACTCCTGCTCCTTATTCTTAACCCTAACCCTAACCCTTGTTCTTATGTGGTGACCTGGTGCCCTGATCTCTGCCCACAGTCTTTCAAACGTCTGTGAAGTTTGTGTTAAGGAGAGCAGAGGTCGGCTAATGTGTCCGTAGAGCAAGAACTGGATCCGTTGAGTAACTGCAGAACTGTCAGGCCGACAGCCACAGTGAACAAACTGTGACGGGAACAATAGTTTTGCACCAAAGAATGACACGTTTACTTGCGTAGCAAGATATAATTTGAACTAAAATGACATCCAGCGTGCATTTGAGAAAGGCAAATTCCTGCTCGATGAAATCATCAGAAGAAGCAGAATCAGAAAAATAATCCTCGTATTTGCCAAAAGCGGTTTATCACACCGCCGTGAACCAAAGTCCCAAAGTTAGTCCCAGAATATACATTGCAAAGTGAATCGACCGTGTGTTTGGCTGACGAAACTGAATCCAAATCAGGCCTGCTGCTGCTCAGTAACTCAGGGGGTCTGCAAAACGCAGTCACTTAGCCATGCTGGGGACGAGGTGTTTGGACATGGCAATCAAATAAATGATTTGCACGAGTGAGCAAACGAACGAGTGGCCCAATATTCCCTGGTGACCGTACGTCTCTCCGACTCAGAAGCCAGAGATCACAAAGGAGTCGATGAGAAGACAGGTTCGCAATCACCTTCATTGAGTGTCTGAGCAGGCACACAACAAGGTGATTATTGATGGCACTGTAGGTCCTGCAGTAAATCTACGCTGCTTCGAATGGAATTCACAAAGCAATTCACAGATTACACAGAACTGTCAAGTGAATTGACTGTATATATTGGTGGGAGAAACGCAGCAGCCAATTGTGCACAGCAGCGTCCCCCACAAACAGTCGTGGATTGAAATGACCAATTTATTATTGTGTGTGTTTTTTTGGAGGTGTATGTGTGTGTGTGGGATAAGGAAACTTGCCAAGGTTTCGTCCTGACCCGGCTGTATTCGAAACACAGGTAAAGGCGCTTGTAAAGTCGAGCGCTCTAACCACTGAGCTACAGGAACTCCACAATTACCACAAGAAACCTTCTACGTACTGAGAATCAAAACTACCTGGTGTGACCCCCCAACCCCCCCCACCCCCCCCCCCCCCCACCCACACCACACTGAACGCAGCTTCTCATGTTGAGTTAGAACCAAATTCACAGATCACTGCCTTCATTACCCCTACTCCGCACTAATTGTTAAAAAGTACTTTAGGATAAAAGAATCCAAGTCAACCGCTGTGGTTTGTGGACTACTAATAGACCCGGACTCGCCAACCTGTCCTACCAGGCTAATTAACCCAACTTGCAATTACGCTAATTGTGTAAGAACAATAACAGCGTTCCTCATCACTGCTTTCTCTTTAATTACATTTGGGGGGAATGTTTATATGTGTCTGTTTTTGCAACATATTAAACTTGATGAGGTGGCTTATCAAGTTTGACCACCTTTCTCTCAATGCAGTCAAACAATGTATGTCCTTGTCAAATTATTATAATTTTCATTGTCTCCAGCCTACAGAGGTAAACCAAAGCTAAAATACTGATTCCTCCTGAAAATCTCTTGAATAATAACAATCCTTGCATTTGATATAGCGCTTTTCACATCTTATCGACGTCTCCAAGCGTTTCACGCAATATACTGTAAAGTGAATTGACTGTATATTTTGTGGGCAAAACGCGGCAGCCAATTGCGCACAGCAGCGTCCCCCACAAACAGTCGTGGGTTGAAATGACTAATTTATTATAGGTTTTTGTGGATGGATTGTTACTATCAGGCGCGCGCATGTGTGTGTGTGTCTGCAGTAAGGAAACTTGCCCAAGGTTTCGCCCTGACCTACCTGGATTCGAAACACAGGTCTCTCATGCTTGTAAAGGCAAGCGCTCTAACCCACTGAGCTACAGGAGCTCCACTTATATCAGGCACGAGACATACAAAAATCATGATATTACAGTACTCTCTCTTTTTCTCTGCATCCTCACCCACGCAAGCCTGCGTTGCAAACGGGTTCGGAGAAAACACTAGCCAGACCACACAGCGGGTGGTAGAATGGTTACTGAAACGTCCCGGCCCTTTCCCCGCGGGTTAAAGAAACACTTCTCATGTGAAAAACTTTGAGCAACTCGACAAATAAGGGATGATGTTTCCCATTGTGCAGAATGCGCTTGCCTCAAGGGGACGACAGAACACTGGATCCATCTGATCGGGTTAATAATAACGTGTGTCCGCAGTAAAACCATTTGCCGAGCTTCCAGATTCATTAAAGTCTCACCTTTCGCGATCTCGAGTTGTGCATGTAAGGCGAGCCATTCGATTTACAACCGCCCGGGTTTCACCCGCAGCTCCTTCGGTGAAAAATCCTACCCACGCGAAAAGAAAAATATTTGCGCGGCTCAAACTCTTCCCGAGAACTTCACCGGACATGGAACAAAGAAGAAATAAAAATTGGTCATTTTCAATCTCACGACTGTTTGTGGGGGGGGGGGGGGGGGGGGGGGGGAACGCAGCTGTGCGCAATTGGCTGTCGCGTTTCGCCCACAAATATATAGTCGATTCACTTTACAGTATATTCTGTGAAGCGCTTTGAGACATCTAGAAGATGTGCATAGTGCTGTATCAAATGCAAGGATTATTATTATTACATATTATAATTTTAGTTTAATTTCTATCCCTCCGTCTTGCCCCATCCTTCCCCATCTTCAGGTCGCGCCTGAAGACAACAACAACAACAACAACAACAAATTACATTTATAGAGCGCCTTTCACGTCGGGAGGACGTCCCAAGGCGCTGACCTTCCTCTTCGACCGCACCTACAGTCACCTCTATCCTCCCCCACCCCACCCCCCCACCCCACCCCCACTTTTGTTCCGCCACCATAAAGTGCTCTGAGGCGCTACCTTGCGTGAGGGACGCTATACAAATTCGAGTAGTTATATAGCGCCTTTCACATCAGGAAGACATCTGCACACTTCACCCACAAATACACACACAGTCCATTCGTTTTATAGAATATCCTGTCAAGTACTAGAAGACGTGAAAAGCACGAATTATTATTATTTATTATTATTATTATTCTAAGGTGATGGACAGTCAAAAGTTTGCACCTGAGATAGGGTTGGACTCATGAGGGATGGAGATCAACCAGGGGTGGGGATGGAGATAGGAAGACGTGACGTCCTCCCGACGTGAAAGGCGCTCTATAAATGTAATTTTTGTTGTTGTTGCTGTTGTTGTTGTTGAAGGCTCAGTCGAAGAGGAAGGACGAAGAGATGGACCCTGACGCTCACTAACTGCCATTTCCCTCATTCCCCGTCAAACAGAATTGATTGGAAAAATACCAGGAGAAGGAAGAATAGCGTGGACAACAACAACAACAACAACAATAGAATGGACACATATTTGTATAGAGCATCTCTCACGTCGGAAGGACGTCCCAAGGTGCTGGACAGAGGGCAGGGGCAAACTCCAACACTGATCGAAGGCGGAATCTTTTTGATTTGCGTTCGAAACCATTGATATCTGGAGGGTGGGAACTATTCGGGAGAAAGATAAGATCCCATCGGATCAGAGAAGACTGGAGTTCAGGGGGAAAAAAACCTAAAGGCTTAATTATCAACAGAAAAACAGGAAATGGATAGAAAAACACTGCCTCAAAAGCCAGACATCAACCCAACTCTCTCGCATGCGAGAGAGTTGGGTTCAATTCTCGGCAGGTCGGGGGCGAAACCTTGGACCAGTTTTTCAAGTTTTTCCTTACTGCACACACACACACACACACACACACACACACACCGCGCACGCCTGATAATAATCCCTCAAGAAACACAACAATAATGATTTGGTCACTCAATCCGCAACTGTTTGTGGGGGACGCTGCTGCGTGTGCAATTGGCTGCCGCGTTTCGCCCACAAATATACACAGTCAATTCACTTTCCTAGCTGTCCGAGCTGGACCCCATAGTAAAGCTGGGAATGTGAGACAGCAGAGACCACAGTATGGGAACAGCGCAGCAGAGAGCTAAAGTGGAAAACCGGAGTAAGCGGAGGTTGCAAATTAATCATTCAGATTTGCTCCAGTGACTTACTGTATCAGAGTCCATTGTTAATCACTACTAACTGACTTCTGGCATGAATGAAAAGCTCCAGTTATTCGATAGGGATTAAATACGATCAGATACTATCGCGAGGGTGGCATCCAGGTCAGTGGGAGAGGTACCTACATACAACCCGTTACTGGGAAATACACACTGTTCAAAGCAGCCAATTCTCTCGGCCGCACAAAGATGAGTGGATGGATTTCTGTTGAATCCGCTTGTGTTACCTGACGCAGAACAGAGACAAACGAGGATGTTATAAAGGACTCGTATCTCTGTTTTCTGTTTAATCTCTGTCGGACAACAGATTAAATGACCGAGCCGGGATACAAGTTCACAAGTCAAATCAAACTTTGCCTCGTTTGAAGGGTTTACATTCCGACCGGCGAGGTTTCATACGTCACGATCGGTGCGAGCGATTAACCTCAAAGGGAATTGAGTTCGCGATTGAATAAGGGTGAAACTGGAACTGCAGGATTGTCCTATGAGCCTGTGCACGTTAACAAGCGATCGCTGTGTGTAGGTAGGATTATCTTCCTCTAATCGACTGCCTCAGTGATCAAAGAGCCTCCCTTCATCAGGACCAGAACTAATAATAATAATAATAATAATAATCCTTGCATTTGATATAACAGCTTTTCACATCTTCTGGATGTGTCTCAAAGCGCTTCACAGAATACACCGTAACGTGAATTGATTGTACGTTTGTGGGTGAAACACGGCAGTCGATTGCGCACAGCAGCGTCCCCCCACAAACAGTCATGGATTGAACTGACCAACTTATTATTGTTTTATTTGAAGGGATTATTATTGTGTGTGTGTGTGTGTGTGTGTCTGTGTGTGTGTGTGTGTGTGTGTGTGTGTGTCTGTGTGTGTGTGTCTGTGTGTATGTGTCGGTGTGTGTGTGGAGTAAGGAAACTTGTCCACGGTTTCGCCCTGACCCTGCACGGATTCGAACGCAGGTCTCACGCTTGAAAGGCGAGTGAGTGGCTCTAACCACTGAGCTACAAGAACTGTAGCTGTGTCTGTCTGTCTGTCTGATGATGATGATGATGATGATGAGAAACTTGTGCTTTAAATTCTTGACACCCATTGAAATGCACTCCATTAATGCGCTGCAAATGCGCTCCCCCTTTCTTAGAAAAATATAATAAGGCAACGGTTGCAAACGCATTACGGTCGACTTTGCTCGCGGGAATTCAGCAGGTTCCCTTTGTCGTGAAGAGAATTTAAATGGCAACCAATAAAAGCTAATTAGCCGTTTAGGCGGGATGGCTCCCATGAAAAACGGATGAGGCAGTTCGTTTTAATTTGTGATCAGATACTAATAAGCATAAGTACACGCATAAACACAGACACACCCACACACGCACACATGCACACGCACACGCTCATACACACACAGACAACTTTAAGCACAGAAATCACTAACTCTGTGAAGCAGCAAAAGTCCCACAGAATCCAGCTCAGGACAAGAGCTCCTTTGTCCAGTGGCAGCTCAGCTGAACGCAAGAAAAGGCAGGCTTTTTTCATCCGCCTGCTATTGAGATTCAATCTCCGCAGCAAACTGGAGGCCTCCCCCAGCCCTCCACCCAACACCTGCTCGGATCAGATCCGCTCGACTGCCAGCCTGCCCCCCGCCACTACTGTATATACACAGATCCCGCTGCTCCCTTCTCCTGCATTCATCGGGAGATCGTAGGACACACACACACAGAGAGACGGGAGGAGAAGCTTTCTCTCTCTGTCTGTCTCGCTGCCTCTCTCTCTCTCTCTCTCTCTCTCTCTCTCTGTCTCTCTCACAGTCACCACCACTTTTACAATACATTCTGTGAAGCGCTTTGAGACGTCTCGAAGCAGCCAATTGCACACAGGTGCCAATTGTCCCACAAACGGTCGTGGATTGAAATGACCGATTTTTTTTTTGGGTGGGAGGGGGGAGGGATTATTAACAGGCGTGTGGAGTAAGGAAATTTTCCCAAGTGTCAAATGCAAGGATTATTAGCATTCCTATCTTATTGAAGGGGCGATTGGGGGAGAGAGAGAGAAACTCAATACTTTTTACCGATTAGGATTTTTAAAACATAAAAGATAAAAAATAATATAATAATAATCCTTGCATTTGATATGGAGCTTTTCACATCTTATCGACGTTCTCAAGATATTGTAAGGTTCACCTGCCATTCCACTCATCCACTCGAAAGTTAAATAGATCCTAGATGAGCATAAATTCACAAGCTTCCACAGGCACGCACGCACGCACGCACAGTATCAATTCTCTATTGAGTTCAGCGTTTGTGCGAATAACTCAATCATCTTGAAGGAGAACGATACAGCACTTGTCGCTTATTCTCGACGAGGACAGTCTCAGTCTCTGGTTTAAATGATTAATGTTTCCTTATGTGTGTCTGTTCACGAGTGAAATGATAAGACTATGCCTTCATATTTTTTGTTCCCCAAGTCCTATTCTAGCCAGACATTTCACACTGGCTAAAAATCCTCCAGCCAAACTTTATTTCAGGGCTGTGTGTGTGTGTGTGTGTGTATGTGTTACATTGTCATTGGCAAATTTCTCAACTTGCCTGCCAAATACACTCCACGTGACGGTATAGTCTGTGAAAAGATCTCCTAACATGAAAGGAGCTATAATAATAATACTATTTGCATTTGATAGAACTCCTTATCACTATTTCAAACGCTAGACTATCATAACTATTACTTATACCTGGGTGTGGGTGAGGCCATGTTCAGTCTACAATTAAATTAACAGTGACGCTGCTTTGATATCATAGAATCATAGAATTATACGGCACAAACGGAGGCCATTCGGCCCATCTAGTCTGCGCCGGCTCTTCGAAAAGAGCAACTCAATCCCACTGCCCAGCTCTCTCCCCATAACCTAACAGACCTGCTATCCCTAAATAAAGATCTAATTCTCTTTCAAAGTGTATATAGTGTGTATGTATTTATATATAAGTGCCACAAAACACGCCACAGAATTCGCTATCAAAGTGTAGGGGTGAATGCAGCAGCAATTTACGCAGAGCTACATCCCACAAACATCCACTGACTGAATGACCAAGTGGTCATAGTTGAGAGGATAATAATAAAATAATAATCCTTGCATTCGGTATATAGCGCCTTTCGCATCTTCTGGATGTCTCTGATAGGGGGAATAAGGTACAAAATACAAGGACAGTATGACTTTTAGATTTCAGCATCTTTCACAAAGCAGATCCAACAAAGTACTTAGCAACCAAACTGGTAGGGTGGGTGGTGGGGGAGTGTGGGCGGTGGAGGGAAAGAGGGAGGAAAAATAGGCCATAGATGGCTTTGATCGCGAAGGGAATGCGTCAAAGAGAAAGCTCTTGGGATGGATCTTGAACTCTAGGGTAGTGTGTGTATGGGGGGGGGGGGGGGGGAGGGAGGAGGGAATGTTTTTTATGTTTGTGTAGAAGGAAATCAGTATTCTAAATACTATTTAAAGAAGTATTTTAAATGCGAAAGGCTATCAATGCAAGATCTTACACTGGGACAGAACCTACAATGGTCAAGCAGGGTCCTGTGGCTCAGTGGTTAGAGAACCCGCCTCGCAAGCGAGAGACCCGGGTTCAATTCCCGGCAGGCTGGGACGAAACCTTAGGCAAATTTCCTTACACCACACACACACACACATACACACACCTGATACTAATCTCTCCAAGAGAAAAAACCAATAATAAATTGGTCGCTTCGATCCACGACTGTGTGTGGGGGACGCGGCTGTGCGCAAACTGGCTGCCGCGTTTCGCCCACAAATACACGGTCAGTTCACTTTCCGGTATACTCTGTGAGGCGCGTTGAGACGTCTCGAAGACGTGAAAAGCTGCTGCAGAGAATGCGAGGATTATTACATCGAGAGAGGGTGAAATCCCATTCATTGTACATCGTGTGAAGCACTTTGAGACACAGTCTAGAAGTGATCTAACCACTGAAGCGCTCTGAGGCGGCGTGGAGGCCAATATCTAAACACAAAGTTGTTGTTGTTGTTGTAGCTACAGGAGCTCCAAGTTGCTGTTGTTTACAGCCATTGTATTCTGTACCTTATTCCCCCTGTTGGTGTGTGGAGAATTCCTTGTGTCTCTAACTGAGGTTTCGCCCGGTAATGTGTAAGTCACCAACAGACCCATTGAGATGCGTCTCCTTTGATGCATGCACTGCACATTTGTTAAACTAACAGTTAAGACAATAAAAATGCACTTAACATACAAACGCCCCTCGCGCAAATGGCAACTCTTAATAACATTGACAGGTCATGGCAGGTTTTATACTGCCTTCATAACCGCGTCCCTGATTGATGGCTGCTTGCTATCACGAGTGTGTGCGGATGTTAATTCCTAGAGTGGTGTGTGTATGTGTGTGTGTGTGTACACATGTCTGTGTGTGTATACATGTGCCTGTGTGTCTGTGCCTGTGTGTACGTGTGTGGTGCGTCTGTGTGTTGCGTGTCTGTGCGTGTGTCTGTGTGTGTGTCTGTATCTGCTATATCTGTGTGCAGTGTGTCTGTGTGTGACTGTGTGTGACTTGAATGTTTGATCTGGGAAGTAAATATTAATCAGGTGGTAAGTAAAAGGTACTACAGTATTACTAATAAAAGTCCTTGCATTTGCGATTTATCGTGTCCTCCAGAACACCTCAAAGCGAGCCACAGCGTTTGAATGGAAAGTGGGGTGACTGTGTGTTTCTGTGGGCTTGCCCCATTACAGCTTGCTCCATTGCCGTATCATTGAGACGTCCCAAAGCGCTTCACGGCGTATACTCGTTCTTATATAACAGGGGGGAGCCCAGAGTGTGTGTTGTGAGATAACTGCTGGAGTCTTAACCGGCAGCTAAAATTGCAGAATTTGCCATTGATATCGCTGTCTGGTAAGATCTCCTAGTGCTTGTCCAGCTAAGACTACCCTACCCACTAGTTAGGGGCTTTGGCTTCCAGGGTTAACAGGAGCTGAGTGGGTTGACTCCCCCCCACCCCACCCCACCCACCAACAGTGACTGGTCTGCCCTTCTAGGAACACTGCAGACCCCCCCCACCCCCCCACCCGGCGCAGGAACCGGACTACCAAGACCTCCCCAGCAGACTGCAATATATTTGGTGGGCGAAACGTGGCAGCCAATTGCGCACGGCAGCGTCCCTCACAAACAGTGCTGGACCCAGTGACCAAATTATTATCCTCATTAGTCTGTTTTGAAGGGATTATTGCCCCACCGTCACCACCCCACCCCCCCCACTCCCACCCGCAGATTAAAACCAACCCTCGGCCCCTCTGCCCTCACAATAATAACAGGTGAAAGATACTCTTTCCCATCAGCATCCCGTCCAGCCACAAACACCAACCCAAACTCTCCCAAGGTTTGGTTTAACATTTTGTTGCAATTCATTTATTTTTTCTCTCTCTCTCTCTCCTCCCCGCCCCCACTCCCACCCACGCCTAACCCCCCCACCCCTCTCGCCAGCACCACGACCCCCCCCTCCTCCCCCCCCCGCTCCCCCCCACCAACTTGCAATCTGCCGGTCTGCGAATACCACATCAGATGAAAAGGGGGTTAGCAATGAATAGAAGGGGGTGGGGGGTGGGGGGGGGGGGGAGGAAAGGCAGGGCAAGGCAAGGGAGGGCTCGGAAGGGGTTAATACCCGTCTGATATTCCTGCCGGCTGGTGGTTTGCGCTTTCATTGAAAGCGTGTCCGAAGCTGCTTTGTGGCCTGTGTGAAGCTCAGCGGGTTGTGAAAGACCCTCAGCCCGAAGCCCACCTCCCCTCCCCCCACAGCCACCTCCAAAATCCAAAGCCAGAGCTGGTTTTTCAAGCTCAGTCTCCCCCCACCCCCCCCCACCCCCCCCTCCCCCCTCCCCCTCTTACCCACTCAGCCCCCAAGGAGAAGGGATTGAAGATGCTTTGAATTCAGTTGATTTCTCTGCCTCGCTCTCTCTCTCTCTCTCTGTCTCCAGCAAATCTCACCCTTGAATCGACAGCCATCCCATCTGTGCAAGACTCTTAATTGCCTGTAACCCCCTTAACCCCCTCCCCTCTCATCTCATCTCTTTCTCTCTCTCTCTCTCTCTCTCACTGCGGCACAGACAGCTCCTGCCAGCTACACAGCCAATTCCACAACACAATGACGACAATAATACCAATAAGAATTAATAATAATGATGCTTGCATTTGATCAGAGAGCCGTATCGCGTCTTCGAGACTCGTCACATTATTTGCTAACAGAGTGAGGGTTGGAGGGGGTGGGGAAGGAAAATAAGGATGGAAGTGGGAAAGCAAACCAACTGCGGGGAAAAGGATCTTCTCTGATTCTGTGCCTGAAACAGGGAATGGGATAGAGAGATGGAGAGAGGGAGAGAGAGAGAGAGATGGAGGAGGAGAAGGTGGGTCGGTGGCTGGCTGGCTGGGTGATTGGGGGGGCTGGTTGAAGACACGACCAGGGCAGAGTAGGGGGAAGAAAATGGGATAGGGAGATGGAGAGAGATGCAGAGGTGGGGGTTGCAGATGACATGGGTAGGGAGAGATAGAGAGAAGAAAATGGGATAGGGAGAGAAGGAAAGAAGGGATGGGGAGGGGAGGGGAGGGAAGGGGAGGTTGGTTGTAGGCAGGACAGAGAGAGAGAGAGAGAGGAAAGGGAAGGAGGTTGGAAAATTTGGTACCTCAGATTTGACAGGGTGATGGGACTGAGATTCCTCCACATGCTGTTGTTTGCTGTGTTCCTGCTGCTTGTCTCTGTTCCTTCTCTCCCTCTCTCTCTCTCTCTCACACACACACACACTCACTCACTCACATATACAATCCTTTCTCTGATCACAGGAGCCAGGTTGGGTTTGAGATCATGGCTTTATCCTCCACAGCAGAGGTCCAGATGAATGCAGTGAATAATGTTGACGACGGTGATGATGATGGGGGGAGAGGGATGCTGCATGCACACAGACAACACAAGCCAACAGCCACTGATGTGTCTCTGTGTACAGTCCCATTTGTGTGTGAATGTGAATGAATGAGTGAGTGAGTGGATGGAGCTCTGGGTCCCCCACAGGGAAAGCTGTGGACCTCGAATTGGTCTGTACCAAACCCACGAAGCAATCAGGGTGGTCCTTGGACCCAGATCCCTTGTCAGCCACCACTGCTGCCTGTAAATCACTCCACCGTTTCCCTAATTATCCCCCAGAAAGAAGAGAATGGTTTTGTCCCCATAGCCTAACAGGAAATGGCACTGTAGTTGAATGAATATCAAATCACCAAATCCCTGATTGTGGGGGAAGAGGAAAGTGAGGTTTAATGAACACAACACACACAGACATTTATCTCAGCACAGGGATTTTATTTTCAACGTGCCGCGCTTGTATTAAGACACCAAACAAACCCGCAGGAATAGGAATTTCACCCACGGATTTGAGTCTGAATGATAGATGCGCTGATTTCGGTATCTTAACAGTGATGAATATTGAATCTGCGAACGTTACAGTCGCGTCAAATGATTCACGTGTGACCGATGCACAGTCAACGTTTCCCTTCTCTAAAGGAAATGCCACGAGCGCAGCAGTCATTCAGACATCTCGAAGCGCTTCGCAGAATACATCGCGTCAAAGCGAAATCGACGGTGTATTTTGTGGGCAGTGGTGCGCACGCGGCGGAGTTCCGTGATCGCTCGTGGATTAAGTGACCCCCTCCCCCCCCCCCCCCCCCGAAAGTTATCGTTTTTATTCGAGGGATCTTTAATCGATCCGCCAATCGACTTAATAAGTTCGGGTTCCTGCTCACTGCTAGGCAAACCAGAGGGTGTGTGTGGAGTAAGGAAACTTCCCCCGTTCAAGAATCAAATCCAGATCTTCTCCCTTCGCGAGGCGAATGCACTAAACCATTACGCTACGGGATGTTATCTATCTATCCATCTATCTATCTATCTATCTATCTATCTATCTATCTATCTATCTATCTATCTATCTATCTATCTATCTATCTATCTATCTATCTATCTATCTATCTATCTATCTATCTATCTATATCTATCTAATCTATCTAGGGAAATAGGTAGGTAGGTAATGTTAACCTATAAATACATTTTTTATGTCTTTAACATGATCAGTGTGTCACAGATGGCTGCCTTGCTGTATACACATTTTTTGCCATTAAAAAATTTATAACTTTAAGCCAACTGATGCTCGATAGCCAGTTGCTGATCTGGGCTCCTGTATCTTCTCTAGTGCTGTCGTGTCTGTGGCGAAATAGCTGTTTGGAAATTGGATCACATTGCCCGTGTGCCCTCACACAATTAGTTAAGAGGCACAAGCAGCAGGAATGCCGATAGCTGCAAACACAGGAACCTGGGTCCCTGTAACTCTCTCTCGCTCTCTCTCTCCCCGGCACTTGGCAAATAGTCCTTCAGCTTTGTGTGTGGTGGAGGGGGGAAGAAAACTTGCCCACGGTTTTGCCTGGGGTCAAACGCAAGTCTTCTCGCTCGCTTGCCATGTGAGGAGAGGACTCTAACCGGTATACGCTTCAGGACTCCATGGGAGATTTTTATCATAGGAAAGACATGAGAGCAGCGGCAGACATCATTGGGAGCTAAAATCGGTGGTGTTTATTACTGTAAATCATGTACGAATCGCGCTGTTTTCAAAACACACACATACACACACACACATAGATATACACACACATAGGCTACAGTTCTGGCAAATAAGGACAGCGTCACACAGTAGACAGTAGCAAAAGCGTCTGTCTGAAAGCACATGATCTCAATGACCTATTGAGTATGCGGCCATCGAACCCATGGGAGCTGCCTCCAGGAATGGTCTCATCGATTGGGTGAGAATGGGTATAAATATGGCAAATCAAATCCAATGCATTCTGTCGATATATATATCTAAAAAAACAGCGGTTGAAATACGAGTTGCACTGGAGAGTGTTGCAGAGGAATCGGAAGAAGAAATCAAGAGAACTGGCCCGGCTAATCGATTGCTCATGGTATAAAGCATTCGTCAAGTATCTCAGCGGTTAGAGCACTCGCCCTGACAAGTGTGAGATCTGTGCTTCGAATCCCGGAAGGTCACGGTGAAACCTTGTGAAAGTTTCATTGACTCCACACACACACACGCGCCTGATAATAATCACTCAAAAAAATAGTAAATTGGTCACTTCAATCGACGACTGTTCGGGAGGGGGGGGAGCGGGAGACGCTGCTGTGCGCAATTGGCTGCCGCGTTTC
Organism: Hydrolagus colliei; assembly: GCA_035084275.1. Taxonomy (NCBI): domain Eukaryota; kingdom Metazoa; phylum Chordata; class Chondrichthyes; order Chimaeriformes; family Chimaeridae; genus Hydrolagus; species Hydrolagus colliei. The sequence goes on along the minus strand of CM068770.1, from coordinate 3,927,237 downwards.
GCACACAAATATACAGTCGATTCACTTTACAGTATATTCCGTGAAGCGCTTTGAGACACAGTCGAGAGGACGTGAAAAGCGCTGTATCAAACGCAAGGATTATTAGTAGTAGTATTGTCATTATCCATTCCTGTGCTTGTGAGATGTCTTGGTGATTTGTGATCCAACAAGATCATTATACAGTAACTAGGAAAGCTGCTGCCCGGGTAAGGTCTAGATGTGCTTTGTTGTCTAGGAAACCACTCGCTTTGCTCACACCTGCCGATTGCCACTGTATCAGTGGTGAAAACCAGGCTCTCTCTCGATGAAAAATGGCTGGACATTTCTTCCTGGCAAACTCCGCAAGCAGCAGATATCCTTTCGAACCAAGTTGCTCTCTCATGCGTACTTCGTTTCTCCCTCCCTCCCTCCCTCGTCAGACAGTTACTCTCCGAGGAAACATGACAGAAGGTAAGTTTATTCCAATATTTAAGAAGAAAAGTGCCAAACGAAGATCTTTTTTTAGGCAACATTACCACAGTGGTATTTAAAGATTAATGTCACGGCGTTTTATCATTACCAACCCCACCCGTCTCCCTCGTGAATGTGTTTGCCACTTAACACACAGCTAATGGGTCCAATGGGCTGCCCGGCAGCTCGGTTCACTATCTTTGGCTAATCACAGTTTAGGAACAGAAAGGAAATTCACTACTTGAAAGAAATAGCAGGAAATTAATCACCATCTCAGACAGATATCAGAATGATCCTTGTATTTGATATAGCGGCTTTTTACATCTTATCGACGCCTCAAAGCGCTTCACAGAATATACTGTAAAGTGAATTGACTGTATATTTGTGGGCGAATATACCACATTCCCCCCCCAAGGAAACTTACTCAAGGTTACTCCTTACCCCAGGAATCCTGATAACATCTGCGCTCTGGTGTGGAGGGCGCTTTGTAAATCAAAGTCGTTGTTGTGTTGTTGCTGTAACCCACAGCACAACAATAACAGCGTGCACTTATACAGCGCCCTCCCTGCGGGGCAGCGTCTCTGAGCGCTAACGATTATTGGGGGCCCATTTGGGCTGAACCAACAGTTAAACAAAAATAAAAATAGTCCTACGTCCCCACCTCTCTGCCTCCCTCCGTTGATTTATCCACCAGATTGATATCTTAACTCCACCTTAACATCGCTGACACAATTCTATTCCACTGCCATCCGTGCAGCTCCAGTGGCTCAGCGGTTAGAGCACTTGTCTTGCAAACTGGGGAGACCTGTGTTCGAATACAGGCAGGTCAGGGCAAAACCTTAGGCAAGTTTCCTTACTCCACACACCTGATAATAATCCCTCCAAAAAAAAAAACACAATAATAAAATTGGTCATTTCAATCCACGACTGTGTGTGGGACTGTTGTGCGCAATTGGCCACTGCAATTTCGCCCACAAATATATACAGTCAATTCACTGTACAGTATATTCTGTGAAGCGCTTTGGAACGTTGATAAGATGTGGAAAGTGCTATATCAAATGCAAGGATTATTATTATTATAGTGTCTTGTTCTCGTAATCTTCCTTGACCTTGCTCTGTGCGAGCATTGGGTCCTTGCCTACTCGGATCTCGAGCGTCTGAATAGGATCTTCCCCGGAGGCTTGTCTACCGTAACGTGCTTTGAGATTTCCTTTCACAGTGAAAGGCAGCCGAAGGTGAAACACTGGCGGAGTTAAGCCAAGGCGAACCCCAGGCTTGTTGAAGAAGTTAGCCTCAGACCTTAAGCCATCCAATGGGACCAGGCTCCCCCACCACCCCCTACCCTGCCCCTCTCCCTCGCTCGGGTCCTGACCCGACTGTTCAGTGCCTTGGGGACGTCCTCCCGAACGTGAAAGGCGAGCTCAAAATGTAATTTTGTTGCTGTGGCTGTTGTTGTTGTTGTTGTTGTAAGACTCTCAGCCAGAGGCGGCATCGACAAAGACGACAACTCGCATTATTGCAGCGTCCCTGGCGCTGAGTGGCCAAGGCACGCAAACAGCCACGGATTGAGATCCAAATTGGTATTTTTTTTTAAATACGATTCTTTGCACAGGGATTATTGCCCCCCGGGGAAATGAACCGCCGATCGACTAACACACAGCCTCTTACTTGTTTACACAACAACAACTTCGATTGACATAGCGCCCTCCAGGCCGGACGGCGTCTCAGAGCGCGTGAGACGCTACACGCAAGGTGAACAGGCTTGTGGAGTAAGGAAACTTGCCTTGGGTATCGCCACACCACGCCCAAGGTTAGCATTCACCGCAGATGCCCGCGTTTTCTCATCGCTCAGCGGGGTGCGGGTGTCAGCTCCTCGCTCAGTGTGACTTTCACCAAAAATGGTCCCATCGTTAAAACGTTGATATTTTGCCGGTGAAAGGATTTCGTGTGATTTCTCTTCCCTCTTCAATGGCGAAAACTTAGGACGTCTGGTAATGTCGAGCCCCGGCTCAACTATTGTCTGATGCTGAAGTGATAGAGGCAATCACAAAATCCTTCCTGAAAATGCAACAAACCTTCCTGAAAAATTACTGCAACCTTCCTGAAAATCTTCCTTGAAGGTTGGCAGCTCAGTTTATTCTAGCAGCAAATAGGGAAGTAGTGATTAGTCGATTGGCTGTCTGGGAAGGGGTGGGGGGGGACAGGGGGGAAATAACCCCCCCCCCCACAAATATATGGTACTCTGATAAACCAAACTAGTTGAATAATAACCAATCCAGGATCTTTAATGTTTCCGAAGTGAGTGTTTAGCAGTGTCGGGAATACCGAGGGAGAGGAACCTGGAGTGTTTGTTCGTAGACTAAATATTTATTGCTAATCAATACTATTTGTGCTTTGGCTTACGTACAATATCTACGCTTCTCTGATTAAATAGTCTGGGCCAGAGAAACGAACAGCGCGCTAGGTTCTGGCTATTAATAAGAGGTCCATTCGAAGAGTCTTTCTCCATGGGTTTGGGCCAAAAGTGTTTTGAGGTTTTTGATGACATAATATCGAGCTATATCAAGTGCAAGCATTATTAATATTGCTTATTGCTATGATCCAAAGCGGTCTTGGCTGCATGTGGGAGCTTTTCAGTTTACAGATTGGCTGCTGCGTTTGCCCGACAACAAACAGTCACGAAACTTGCAAAGTGTTCGGATCAGTCGCCTCGGTTTCCTGCGTCAGGCCCCTGCTGATAATAATAGCGATAATAATATTAATAATACAACAACAACAACAACAAACTTACACTTGTATAGCGCCTTTCACGTCCCAAGGCGCTGGAATAGTAATAATACTATTACTTAAATTACTTACATTTTGTGCTATCACGCTGGGAGGATGAAAGAGTTTCACAGGGTTTATTATAAACGTCTAGTGACTGTACATTGTAGGAACATGGCAGTCAGTTTGCTCACAGCAATGTCCCCACAAACAGCCACAAAGGTAACCAACCCAACACCACAAACTCTTCGCAAAGTTGAAATGATCGTCAGCTTTACGGAACCATGTTGTGGAGCTCTTGTAGCTCAGGGGTTAGAGCCACTCACTCGCCTTGCAAGCGTGAGACCTGTGTTCGATCCCAGGCAGGTCAGGGCGAAACCTTGGGCAAGTTTCCTTACTCCACACACACAACATGCACACACACACACACAACACACATACACACACACAACACACACACAACACACACACACACACACACACACACACACACACGCGCGCGCCTAATAATAATCCGTCCCCCCAAAAACACAACAATAAAAATTGGTCATTTCAATCCACGACTGTTTGTGGGGGACACTTGCTGTGCGCAAATGGCTGCCTTGTTTCACCCACGAATATACAGTCACTTTACAGTATATTCTGTGAAGCGCTTTGAGACGTCGATAAGATGTGAAAAGCCGCTACATCAAAATGTAAGGAGTATTATTATTATATATTATATTATATTATATTATAAATCCCGGAGGGTAACTTTTATACTTCATACCTTCAATCCGCTCAGTCAGGTATGTCTCCTTTATTACCTTACACGCAAAGGCAAGTTTCTGAGTTTAGACTTCACAAGTCAGCCTGAAAAATAGCTGAGGCTTGAAAGGATCTCAGCGTTTTGCATCTCAAATCCCTGGCGGCTTCTGTTCTGCCTGTATCTCTAATCCGAGCCGTGACATTGTATAAGTAAGGATGTACTGAATTATACTTCCTATTGATATTCTCTTCAGTTTGAAGTGACGCCGAACCGGTGTACACACATGTATGCTAATTTCCAGTGTTTTGCGGCTCGTATGAAATGCCAGCGACTTGACGTGGGCTCGTGTGTTTAAGCTGCTCGGCGAGATTAAGGAGGAAGGCAGCGAGCCTTTCGGCATCCGAGTCTCGGAGACAGACAGATGGTCATTTTATTGCTCCAGTGCTATAATTCCGTTCTCTTTATGTGAAAAATTCCCCCCCAAATCCTGGATAACGCGGGTTTATTGTGCGATAGTCAAAGCTTTGCTCGTGTACGCCGTTCAGACTCCATATGCTGGTGGCATTCTGCTGGATGTAGAAAGATGGGTTGTGTTTTATCCATCTGTCAATTGTATGTTGAATTGCAATTAATGCTGCCCTTTCCAGACTGTGCAAACCACTTAGAATAAGCATGAATAATAATAATATTAATAACAATAACCCTTGTGTTTGATTACGGTGCCTTATCACGCCTTCGAGACGTCACAAACTGCTTCACACTTTATTCGCTGTAAAGTGAATTGACTCGATGTATAGTTGTGAGCAAAGATAGTATGTGAAAGGTGGTTGGAGGCACATTTGCAACGAGGACCATGCGTCCCGAGCATTTCAGCGTTCACAATCAAGCTGGAATTTTAATGACATTATGCTAATAAGATTTATTTTTTCCCCAAATGCAGTCTGCACTAAATGATGAAAGAATTAGCAGTCCATTATTTAACACTGCCACCGTCTGAGTAACTGTTGCCTTCGCCTTCTCCGTCTTACAATTAAACCAAATGGCTTGTAGATTTATTGACTGAGAAGGAAATCTGAGCTGCTTCCAGTCCCTGAACATGTTATGCAGTAGCCCTCATCGTCCCTTCCCCCCAATAAGACCTCCTCCCTTCATTCGTATCCCCTTAACCGAGAAGATTGATTTCTGACATCTTCAAAGGAATCAATGTTTGCAAACCGGATCGGCTTCAAACATTCATCGTGGAGGGGAGAGAGAGAGAGAGAGAGAGAGAGAGAGAGAGAGAGAGAGTACCTGCATTCGGGGTCACGTCGGGAACTTTGTGGAGTTCGTGTAGCTCAGTGGTTACTCACTCGCCTTTACAAGCGTGAGACCTGTGTTTCGAATCCAGGCAGGGCAGGTCAGGGTGAAACCCTGGGCAGGTTTCCTTACTCCACAGACACATACACACACACACACACACACACACACAGGCGCCTAGTATAATCCCTCCCAAAAAACCACAATAATAACATTGGTCATTTTCAATCCAAGACTGTTTGTGGGGGGGACGCTGCTGTGCGCAATTGGCTGCCGCGTTTCGCCCGCAAGTATACAGTCAATTGACTTCACAGTCGATAAGATGTGAAAAGCTGCTATATCCATTGCGAGGGAGGGAGGGAGGGTTAGTCCCAGAGTTCCTTCAGGGTGTAGCCAAGGTCTGGGTCAGTCGTCATTATCTGGAAGTACAGATGCATTGCAGTTGCTGACTCTGTCAGGTTGTAATTTCATCGCTCAAAGGTTAAACTGGACACAACTACAGTTACTGTTATGTTATCTCTCCCCCCCCCCCCCCCCCTCCAACCCTCAACCATCTGGCCAAGGGCAATCACAGGAATAATTCCCCCGAGATTCGCTCACGTGTGTCTGGCTGCTTGGCTCTGGCTGTTAATTGTAACTGACGGACGGCAGAGCGAGTGGCACGAGACGCGTTCTCGGGTGACCGGCTGCTCTGACGGGGGGGAAGGGTTCTAGTCTCCGGAGCAGATGGTTCCAAGGCATAAGGAAGAAACTCCAGTCAGGATTCGCCCTCCGGCAGCTGTCTGTGAGGGGCTTAGGAAACGGGATCGCTGAAGCAGCGCGGGGGGGAACGAGCGGACGATCGAACAAACAAACGAACGCACGAACGCACTTTCAGTTCTTATTCCCGCATCTCTATGTATACCAGACATAATCACAATGCTTGCGTTTGATGCAGCGGCTTTTCACGTCTTCTAGACGTCTCGCAGGGCTTCACGGAATATACTGTCAAGTGAATTGACTGTATGTTTGATACCTGCTTTTGACGCAGTGTCTCGTCACGTCTTCGAGACATCTGAAAGCACTTTACCCACCCCTTCCCCCTCCCCCGCCTCCCCGCACCCCGTCCCAACCTAACTGTTCAGCGCCTTGGGGTTTCCTCCCGACGTGAAAGGCGCTCTATAAATGTAATCTTTGTTGTTGTTGTTGTTTACACAGGATAAGCCGTGTTGCGAAATGCAATTGACTCTACGTTTTCTGTGCTAAACGTGAAATATTAAAATTTACGTCGATTTTGCGTCTCAGAATCTCATTCTCTAGCCCTCTGTTTTAATCACTCTGTCTGCCCGTCTGTCTGTCCCCCTCCCTCTCTCACTCTGTCTCTCTTTCCTACTCTGTCTCTCACACTCTGTGCTTGTCTTTCTGTCTCTCTCTCACTTTCTGCGTCTCCGTACATCTTTCTCTCTCTCGGTCTCTCTCTGTCCGTCTCTCTCTCGCTCTCTCTCTCTGTATCTCTCTCTCCACTGATCCCTGTTTACCTGTGTGTCTCTCTTCCTCAATCCATGTCTGCCTCACTAACAGCAAGGTCCTAGCAAGGTTACTGTATGATGTGTGTGTGTGTCTCTCTTTCTGGTCGGTTCTGAACTGAGAAAGCGATGGAAACAATTCCTTTGGCTGGAAGTATCAGACGGCCAGTTAACACTAAGAATATCTCTCCCTCTGCCTTTCTCTCCCCGCGTGTGTGCGTGTGTCTGCGTGCGTCTCGTTCTCAGTGTTTCTCCCTGTCTGTAACCTAACGCTGCGTCTGCACACGATAAACAACAACAGCAATAGCAACATCGAATTCCATTTGTATTTCACGTCAGGAACACATCCCAAGGCGCTGACACATCATTAAAATGCCGTACGAAAGCATTGATCCAATGCGACTTTTTCCTCCGCATCTCCCAACCGAGGTGTGGAAGTGGAGTAAGTTTAAGATGAGTGCGTGCGTGCGTGCGTGCGTGCGTGCGTGCGTGGTTTGACAATGACAGTGTGTGTGCGCGTGTGTGCGCGTGTGTGTGTGTGTGTGTGTGTGCGTGTGCGCACGTGCCCTGAATATTAATCCCAGCCCAACGCCACCTCAGCATTGTTGCCATGTCAATAATTCCACGGGGCGATATATACCGGTGTAAAATTCCGCTGTGGTAACTGCGTACATCTGCATTCAGCTGAGGCAGCCCCGACTCTCTCTCTCTCTCTCTCTCTCTCTCTCGCCGACACCTCCATCATTCATTCGCATCACATCGCAGTCTCGTAATCACGACACTTTTCGGAACAAAAGCCAAGACGATCTGTGTCTGCAGTTCGTCATTTAGATTTAATTTTAGAATCAAACACTGACAGGAGAGAGTGTTTTTTTTTACATACACACACACACACGCATACACTGATTCAAGTGATTTATTTGAATCGAAAGCCAACACAACGGCTGCCGAGCGGAGTGACAGTGTCTAACAACAAAAAAAAAACTGCAACAACAACAATATTATACGTGTATAGCGCCTTTCAAGTCGGGAGGACGTCCCGAGGAGCTGGACAGTCAGTGTTTCAGACCCGAGCTGGGGTCGGGATCAGGGAAGGGTGGAGGGAGAGGAGTTGGATTTGGATTTGGGGCCACCCATGGCTCAAACACTGTCCGCCCTGGAATTGAACTGACGTCACTCAGTCCTCAGCTGTAACTGACCGCATCACTGATATAATAATCATAATCCTCGCATTTGATATGGCGGCTTTACACATCTTATCGACGTCTCAAAGCGCTTCACGGAATATACTGTCAAGCGAATTGACGGTATATTTTGTGAGCGAAACATGGCAGCCGATTGCGCACAGCAGTGTCCCACCCCCTCCCCCCCTACCCCCAGACACAAATAGTCGTGGATTGAAAATGACCGATGTATTATTGTTATTTTTTGAGGGATTATTATCAGGCATGTGTGTGTGTGTGTGTGTGTGTGTGTGTGTGTGTGTGTGTGTGTGTGTGTGTGTGTGTGTGTGTGTGTGTGAGTGTGTGTGTGTGTGTGTGTGTGTGTGTGTGTGTGTGTACGTGCGTGTGGAGTAAGGAAACTTGCCCAAGGTTTCGCCCTGACCTGCCTGGAATTGAACCCAGTTCTCTTGCTTGCAAGACGAGCTCTAAATCACCGAGCTACAGGACGGGGGTGGGGGGGGCACGTATCTGTATGTAACGAGAATCGGAGCTGATTAATTTAATTACGCTACATCAAGTTAATCCCCAAAGAAAATCGGGTTAATCACTTCAACCTCCGGGTTTCTCTCTGTGTCAGAATGTCGAGTCTGGGAACTCCAATTTCTGAAACTAATTGGGATGGAGGTTAGATCAGGTTATGCTCCCGGTTAGTTTAGATGCGTTCAGAATCCGCGTCAATCAAAACCCGTCCTCGCTCCAACACGACGAGAGGTGAAAGTCGCCGCTCCGTGCTCTCAGACTCCCCCAGGATTCAAATCCCGATTAATGAATCCGATTCCCGGAGGAGATTATTCGTCGGTTGCAATTGACTGCGCGTGACATTCGAGGGAATTTTAAGGAGGTTACTACACATGCGATGGATCTGAGACGAGGGGACAAGGGTTGGGGGAGCTACCTTGGGGTCTTCCTTACTCTACACACACACACACACACACACACACACACACACACACACACACATCTAACAGTAATCCATTCGTCATTTTCAATCCGCGACTGTTTGGGGCAGACGCCGCTGTGCGCAATTGGCTGCCCGTTTCGCCCGCAAATATACAGTCAATTCACTACTTTACAGTCTGTTCTGTGGAGGACTTTAAGACATCTAGAAGATGTGATAAGTATCCATATCAAATTCAAGAATGGTTATTTTTATTATTTTTAGCCAAAGAAAAGTCTATTGGGGGCATTTTGGAAAGAATTGGACAAGAGTGTGTCGAGGTAAGATGTTATAGGGCACATAGAGGGAATTAGGATTAAACTGGTTGGAGACTTAAAGCAGCAAACACCTACACAAAATGATGGGCCAAATGGCCTCGCGCTGCATTGCACAACTCTGTCTCATACTATCTATAATCACATTTGCTCGGTGCCTCTCCGTATCACACTCTCCCTATCTCTCCGCCACATTTCCTCCGCGTCTCTATCACACTTGATCTACATCTCTCTGTATCACCCGCACTCTGCGTGTCTGTCTCAAGCTGTCAACATCCCCTTTTCGCACCGCTTCCGGCTGTCTCTGAATGGCATTTCGCTCCGTGTTGGCTCTCTCCCTCCCTCCCTCTCTCTCTCTCTCTCTCTGCATCGTGCCTTTAGCAAACACATATGCGCTCCAGGCAGGTGGTTTGGGTGTCACCAGGGATTGGAGGCTCCAAGCTCCAATCTGGAGATCTGGACACTGAGGGAGAATGATAGACAGAATAATACACGGAGGAATTATTGAAACCTTAAATCATGAGATCAAGCGTCACGCAGTGACTCTCATTGTCTGCACTTGTGCGTCGCGGGTTTCTGTTGACCAGGTCATTAATTGGTAACAAGAAGAGTCATACGGCATTACCAGTGAAAATAAGAGAGGGAGAGAGAGACAAAATGTGCGAGAAACAGAACGAAAGCGAGAAGCGAAGGTTGAGAACTACACATTATTTGATGCTGGGGCTCTTGATAAACATAATTGGTAAAAACTGCTCAGTTTCCAAGACAACGCCAAATTGGAGACAAAAGTGCGCATGTGACAGAAGCAAATCTCCAGGCACCGAGGAGAAGCAAAGACTGAACGTTACAGCGAGAGGCGAGATTCAGACACGAGTAGCAGACTCCACACACACACACACACACACACACACGTCTCTGTTTACCTAAAAGGAGGAAGCCGGTTGTTAGTCAGTTGGCGGATCGCTTTTCCGGGTGAAATAATCTCTCAAAAATAATAATTGGGTCACCCATTCCACGACTGCTTGTGGGGGGACGCTGCTGTGCGCAATCGGCTGCCGCGTTTCTCCCACAAAATGTACTGCCAAACCACTTTTTTCCCAGTGTGTTCTTTCGAGGCATCTCAATGACGTGATAAGGCGCCATCTCAACTGCAAGGATCGAGTGACCGACCGACCCACTCTGTTTTCGGGTGAGATCTCGGTTGTGCAAATGCCGCCGCCACAAAACACTTGATAATAATGACGCGCGAAGCTCAGCAAAGTGTTTCGGCGTGTGTTGAGGTAATCCAGCACCTCGAGATGTCCCCCCGACCTGAAATGCGCTCGCCTGCACAGATGCAAATTTGTCTTGTGATTTGAGGCGCCCTAAGACTTCGCTCCTCGCCGATGCTTAATATGAAAATTTGCGAAAACCGTGCAGTCCATCGAGACTGTGACTTCGCTCGACCAACGGCGCCTTTAGACGCTAACTTTACTACATCACCAAATGATGAGGCGCTCTATCAACTCCCTTACTTCTGCTCTGAGGTGACCAATTATTATTCGCCCTGCCTGGAATTGAACCGAGGTCTCTTGCTTTTCAAGGCGAGTGCTCTAACCACTGAGCTCCGAATAATAGGCGAAAGCGGCAGCCAATTTGCGCACAGCAACGTCCCACAAAAAAGTCATGAAGTCGGTTTTATTTGTGTGTGGTGGGGGGGGTATGTCGGGTAGGACACCTAACAGTGTCAAGGCTGGTGTTGACGGCAATGATAATATAATAATAATCCTTGCATTCGATAGAGCGCTTTTCACATCTGCAATGCTCGTTAAACCACAGCCAATCGAGTGACCTTGCAGATGAATGTCAACACAGTGTTATTCCACACCCTGAAGCCACGGGAAGAGAAGATAATCGAACCCACTCTTCTTTTTTTGATCACGCACATTCAATGAGGCAAATAGAACGACATACCAAGAATCCAATAGCCAATGTCACGTTGACACAGCCTGACCCAAAGTCATCGTTTAATGGATTTGAGTCCCTGAGGCATTGGTCACAGGAAGGAACGTCAGCCGCCGAGTTATCGGGAACCGCTTCAAACTATTCCTGTTACAAGGTGCCAAGCCAATGTCAACCCTGTCACTTATATGAAAGCAAGCTCGAGATTGTATCTTGTGTCAGGCAGGGTTGGTGGGGGGTGGAGGGAGGGGATTAATTGGGGGGGGGGGGTTTAATGAATTTATTAGATAAATTAACAAGTAAATAAGTCAGCAGATAATACTGAGAATTTGGTCGCTCAATCCACGGCTGTTTGTGGGACACACTCAATTAGTAAATCAAGCACAAAATATACAATCAGTTCACTCTACGGTATGTTCTGCAGACATCTTGAAGACGTGTTGAGGGGCAATATCAAACGCAAGGATAATATTATGATTATTATTATTATTTTATCTCTATACCCTCCAAAAAAAGCACAATAGTAAAATTGGTCATTTTCAATCCACGACTGTTTGTGTGGGGGACGCTGCTGTGCGCGATTGGCTGCCGCGTTTCCCCCACTAATATATACACTTTACAGTATATTCTGGGAAGCGCTTTGAGATGACTAGATGCAAGGATTATTATTATTGTTATTATACACCTCAACCTCTCAGGAACGATCAAAATAAACCCGATCATTTTTATTGACTACTATTTTTGCATCAACTCAACTACAAAATTGGAAACGTGAATGTGACAGACACACATAACAGCAAACACTTTCATAGGAAAGAGGGTGTGATCTTATCAGCCACAGGGTGTGATCATAGTCTAGTATTAATAACGTGGGAGAAATATGAACTCAGTAAGTTTGTTTCAGTATTCACTGGAGGATGTGATAACGCAGGTAAAACAGGGAAGAATGAAGTTAAATATTTTAAAATTAATTATGGAGTGGTTGCATAACAGATAAACTTGTTGTTTCCAAAGTTTGACAAATGTCCAGGCACAGATGGATATCAAAGAAAGTACCAACATTCATTGTAAATACTTTTATTACTCTATTTCCTTACATTTGTTGGATTTGGGAATCAGACCGGAAGATTGGAAGGTAATAAAAAAAATAATACAATAATATTAATCTTTGCATTTGATATAGCGGCTTTTCACATCTTCTGGTCTGGGTCTCAAAGCGCTTCACAGAATATACCGTAAAGTGAATTGACTGTATATTTGTGGGCGAAACACATCAGCCAATTGCGCTCAGCAGCGTCCCCCACAAACAGTCGTGGATTGAAATGACCAAATCATTATTGGGGGGTTTTCTTGAGTGATTATTATTAGGCGATTAGGCGTCTGTGTGTGTATGTGTGTGTGTGAAGTAAGGAAACTTGCCCAAGGCTTCGCCCTGACCTGCCTGGAATCGAACCCAGGTCTCTCACTGGTAAGGCGAGCGCTTTAACCACCGAGCTACAGGAATCAAGTAGGTACAGTGCTGTGAGTTTAACAACAACTGCAACTTGCACTTACTTGGAAACAGTACCCTTCTCATGGGGTAGCATCTCGGAGATCTTTTAACATCCTCCTGTGCCAGCTGCAATGAATTCACGTCAGAATGGGGCTGAATGGGCTGAACGCGGCGGCGTTTCTAACTCTGAAGCATCGCTTAATAATCCGACATTTGTGATGATGAGATATCTGATTTAATTCTCGGCGTATAGAGTAGAGAGAAAAATATCAATCGATTTTTTTTTACGACGGGTTAAAAAGCATTTTATTTCACTCCGGGGACTCGTTTTACCCTCACCGTCTTCTTGAGTACATCTGCGTAAATCTGCGTTTCACTATCACTCAAACTGAGAGCACAAAAAAAAAAATCCCATTGATTTGTTCTCTTATAAATCTCTGTGTGTATTCCACGAGGAATAATTCAAAAGCGATCTGGGATTAACGGATGGTTTGCCAACAACTCTTTTTTTTTTTCGTTTAGTCAACGAGGAGCAAAGATCTGCCTTGTGTCACCCCCACCATCACCACCACCACAACAACAACAAATTACATTCGACTTTATACTAAAGTCTCGACTACCTTAAAGTTAAGGTTCCAATGGCACAAATTGACAAGAGAAGGAAGTTTCTCTCGCCTGGTGTCCTGGCCAACAATCCCCCAACAAAATATTGCGTCTGTTTGTGAGAGTTTCCTGTGCGCAATTGTGTTACACTTTTGCCTATAAATACACAGTCATTCCATATCGTTTAAGCGCTCTGAGACGCCGTCTGGCGTGGAGGGCACTATATAAATCCATGTTGTTCTTGTTGTTGTTGTATCGCAGTAATTCCTGTGAAGCGCTTTGAGACATCCTTCCAAAGTGATGAGGTGTTATACCAAATGCAAGGATTAGTATGATTATTATCAGTCTTATGAGAACTTAAGAATAAGGAGCAGGAGTAGGTCATTCAGCCCCTCGAGCCTGGCTCACCATTCAATAAAATCATGGCTGATCTTCTGATCTAACTCCACCTGCCCCCCGCCTTATCCCCATATCCCTTAATCGCTTTATCCATAAGAAATCTAATCAATTTCAGTCTTGGCTATGTTCGAGGACTGAGCATCTACAGCCTTTTGGGGGCAGAGCATTCCATAATAAAAATATTATTACTATTATTGTTAGCAGCAGTATTGCTATGAATATTGGAGGACTAGCTAGCAGCTGATTTGGTTTCCATTTTAAGTTTAGCGAATCTTGCCGTGATGAGATTTAACAGTAATTTCTTTTGCTGGACTGTAACTCCACTTATTGGCCAGTTCCATTGGCTCATGTGTGAACGGCTGTAGGTAACATATCTACATGATACGTAAACTGAACCGCTTCTGTGTGTGTGTGTGTGTGTGTTTCACACATTATTCATATTTTTATCCAGCAATAAATCTCCAAAACGGATAATCGGGTGGAAAAAAATCTCTCCAGGGTCCTGAAAATGCAACACCATCTCCCGCCCTGCTCTGTTATTTCCCAAATTACGTCCGCAAATGTTACACGGAAACCCTGTGTTCGTTACTTTGCAGTCTGGAATGGCTCTGAGACTCGGTGGTAACACAGTAAGTGCCAAGGCGAGATCACATTTCATCCACAACACATACAAGTCAATCCACTTCACAGTCGATTCTGTGTTGCGCTTTCAGACATCTCAACGACGTGATAAGGGGCCGTATCAAATGGCAAGATATTGTGGCTAGTTATTAGTCCTGTTGTAGCTCAGGCTGAACGCCAAAACATCTCCCAGCACGTTGTTTTGAGTCCTCAGAAATATCTGGGAGAGAGTTGGAAGGGCAGCGGAAGGCATGGTCGAAAAGGAGGGTCTTGAAGGCCGGCCTTGAAGGAGGAGAGGGAGGGAGGGAGGCGAATGGGACTGTGGGCTGGAGTTCCAGAGTGTGGGGGCAGAGAGGCTGGAGTTTGGGCAGTGTTGACTGGGTGGGGCTGTTGTGACATCAGTCAATGTAAAGTGGAGGATTAATTGATCGATTTGCTTTGCAGACTTGCAGATTTTCTAATCGAATGCCTCAAACCAACATGGTTCAATAGTTGCCGAGTAATTGAAGCCTGACAGCCAAACGCTGACTTTCTCAGAATTTCTAATCGAAACCCTAACCCTGACCCCATCAACAAGCCCCAGAGGGGCTTCACACTGCGAAGAGAAGGTGATGCGAGGATAGAGAGAGAGTGAGAGAGAGAGAGAGAGAGAGAGAGAGAACCAGCAGCATCCTCTAAGATGCTAAGACGTTGGAGGATGGGATTGAAGGTGGATTTTTTGTGGGATAGAATAATTGCCTCAAGTCATTACTGCTTTGCAAATCGTGTTGAGGGCAAGAGTTCCAGAAGTTCGGGGAGTGCAGCAGTGGGCGAAGGCTCTCTTTTGTCACTGGCAAGTTTGTAATTCTAATCGGTTCCATTCCAGGCAGGGGGCGAAACCTTGGGCAAGTATCCTTACTCCACACACACACACACACACACACACACAGACACAACAGACACACACGCACGCGCCTAATAATAATGCCGGAAAAAAATAAACAATAATAAATTGGTCGTTTCAATCCACGGCTGTTTGTGGGGGGGACGCTGCTGTCCGCAATTGGCTGCTGCGTTTCGCCCACAAATATACAGTCAATTCACTTTACAGTATATTGTTTGAAGCGCTTTGAGACGTCTAGAAGACGTGAAATGCTCTATATAAAATACAAGGATTATTATTATATTATTATTATTGTCCTTGTGTTACTCTGTGTCTGTGTATGTGTGTGCCTCGTTGACACTCCTCAGTTTCACTGTGTGACAGGAGCAGATGCAACTGAAGGCTGAAGGTTCAAATTGAGTTTGGGTTCAGCCTTTGAGGTCAGAGTCTATTTATTGAGCCCATTGTGGTGTTTAATGAATGTTCCCGAACAATAAGCTACAAGTCAGTGGACTCTGCCTTCTCTGCCGCAGTGTGCGCTTCTGTTAGCACATCTTCTCGTCCCATTCTCCTCTGCGTTGCCTTACCATTCCGACAGAACTAATCATGCAACAGGGTCAAAAGATTAATGGAAAATTCGATTTCACTCTTGTCAGGTTCATTTCTACTAAAAGTAAAATTCTGCTACAGAACTGCGCACTGTTAAGCAGCTGCAGGAACATGTGAACTTGCTTAGAAGAATCACAGAAATCACAGCACACGCAGCCAGTGGCCACCTAGCCCATCAAGCCTCTCGTTTGGTAGATATTAAAAGCTCCTGTAGCTCAGTGGGTTAGAGCCACACTCGCCTTACAAGTGTGAGACCTGTGTTGGAATCCGGGCAGGTCAGGGCAAGTTTCCTTACTCCACACAAACACACACCTAATAATAATCCGTCCCCCCCAAAAAAAAATACAATAATAAAAATTGGGGACGCTGCTGTGTGCAATTTGGCTGCCGCGTTTTGGCCACAAATATATACAGTCAATTCAATTTACAGTATATTCTGTGAAGCGCTTTGAGACGTCGATAAGATGTGAAAAGCGCTATATCAAAGGCAAGGATTATTATTATATTATTAGAAGATATTTTCCCTCAAAAAATACACAGTCAAATTGAAAATATATATACGTACACACACAGTATATATAAAATAGTCACTAATAAATCAAATAGGGAGGTCAGAAGAAACTTCTTTAACCTAGAGAGTGGTGGGAACGTGGAACTTGCTAAGGAGTAGTTGAGGCGAATAGTACAGATGCATTTTAGCTTGATAGGTGCAAGAGGGTGAAAGGAATAAAAAGTTATGCTTATAGGCTGAGCTAAGGGAGGGCTGGGGGAGGTTTATGTGAAGAATAAAGGCCGGCATAGACCAGCTGGGTGAACTGGCCTCTTACTGTTCTGTATATTTTATCTAATGCTGTATAATCTAATTTAAAGAGGTATAAATAACGCTGCATACAGATGTACATAATTAATCGACATCCCTTAATGAGAATTGATTTTCTGTTGCGATTCAGGAAGAGAGAGTGAGAGAGAGATTGCTGTGATGTCTATCGCGAGAGCTATGAATTTGGTCATTTTCAGATCCGAATCTCCAAACTCCAGCGTTGTGAATGGTAACGAGGATTTTGTGACTTTCATGTGCAAGTGGTCACCTGTAGGTCAGTGGTTAGAGCCACTCGCCTTACAAGCGTGAGACCTGTGTTCGAATCCAGGGCAGGTCAGGGCGAAACCTTGGGCAAGTTTCCTTACTCCACACACACACACACACACACACACACACACCTGCCTAATAATAATCCCTTTGAAAAAAAACACAATAATAAAAATTGGTCATTTCAATCCACGATTGTGGGGTGGGGGGACGCCGCTGTGCGCGATTGGCTGCCGCGTTTTGCCCACAAATATACAGTCAATTGGCATTACAGTACATTCTGTGAAGCGCTTTGAGACGTCTGGAAGACGTGAACAAACGCTACATCAAAACAAGGCAGAGGCACGGAGGGAGAGAGTTCCAAGGCTTCGGGATGTAGTGGCTGAAAGTGTGGCCGCCGATGGTGGAGAGGAGGAAGGGTCGAGGGAGATGGAGATGAGGGCCAGTGGCTAATGGGAGAGGGAGCAAGAGGATCAGAGAGGTAGGAAGGTGCTAGCGACGTGAAGTGATTCGCAGACGAGCGTGAGGGTAATCGATGCGTTCCGTGATGCGGGGAGCCGGTGGAGCCTGGAGGGGATTGGGATCGGGAGTGTATTCGAGTGCGAACCGTATCGTTCTTGGTGGGGTAAAGTCTCAAAAGGCAACCTCTGTCCGATACCCCGTGACAGTGACCTTCTTCGCTAATGTTCCCCCCCCCCCCGACAGACACCGGCGTCGAATTCAACTGTGGGGACCGTCTCAGGCCCGATCTCAAATCGTGCCTTTGCCTGAGATGAAAGACGGAGGATTTCTGGATGGATCCGAACTAACTTTCAGGGGAAAGGGATCAAGCGTTTCTGCCGGGAGTAAGGGAGGATTTTTGTACAAAGCCCAGGATCAAGGTAAATTATGCGGACTCCGTGAAAAGTAGGCTGGAGGGATTTCTGCTGTTTGTTCGGATCAGACCCCTGTTGCGACGTTGCGCAGTGTTAGATCACAGCGAGCGTTCTGTAAGTCTGGGGTAATTCAAACAGAGGGAATCGAGTGAACAAAATGCTGGAGGTTTACATCGATTATCGGACTGTTAGATCATGCGTCTCTTCAATAAATTTTGAAGTCCGAGAAGTGGTTTCTCAAAGTTTATTCAGCACGTGTTCAAAGGTACAGGCGAGAAAGTTTCAAAGCAGTTCCCCATTGTGTTGCTCTCAGTGATTATTCTGCTCCAACAAAGAAAAGGAGCGTAGCTATCGCGGGGGGTGACCAACTACAATGTGTTTTTGTGCCGACAAGTTGTTTCTCTCCCGTTTGCTCACGGTTGCTGACCATGTCTGTGTGGCGGATAGATTGTATTTTGGTGCCTGATTGGAACTAAGCGCAAGTCCGTAGTGTCCGCCGATGTATCGACATATCAGATTGTATCGAGATCATTTTTCATATCGATATGCCGATATTGGGAATTCAAAAATCTCGATATATCGGTTATATCGGTATAATGCGGACTTTTTCTACTTACCTTGTCCATATCCGAATGCGCGGGCCCACCGGACTACGCGCGCACCCCCGAATGCACGCGCATGGCGCAGGACAAAAAAAGGGGTAGTGCTGAACAGGTTATCCTTAGCTGGTGTACAAGTCGTCACGCCAAAAGGCATATTATTTATTACGTGTCGTTTATAATATACTGTACAAATATACATTTCGTTTCAGAGTTATGAAATACATGCGTCTTTGTCAATAAACACACTTCAGTCCACTTGTGAAGCAATTTTGTGATGCCAGTCTAACATGACTAAGCATTAGATCAAACGCGAGGAGTATTAATCATGGAGACGGAGAGAGAGAAAGAGAGAATCATGAGACATTCCTTCGTTGCCCTGATGATGGGAGAGGAGCTGCTTTAGGGATGAATCATTACGATAGAGCGAAGAGAGATAAGAGAGATGTGATTACAGGTTTATAGGGAATCCCGCAGCTTTTTCCTTTCACGATCGGTTGCCTTTCCGAGGCTTCATGAAGTCACAGAGAGAGACAGAGAGAGAGAGAGAGAGAAAGAGCTAAGCTTTTTCATAAACTAATCCCATTCGGAACTCTGCAAACCTCGGGGCCCCAAGAAACGTCAAAAGAAATGACATTTTGTGCGAACAGTAAAGACTTGTTCAGCGCATCGACTAAGTCCAGAATATGGAAAACTGAGAACGGCATCTCTTTCATGACAAGCTTCGAATGATGTATTGATAACTTGCACATCTCCATCTCCCTGTCTCACAAGTTCTGCCCAGAAAGTGGCTCTCACACAGGACACGGTAGCAATGACCATTATCGTTTTTCCATTGATCTCGACAGTATATTCCGTGAAGCGCTCTGAGACGTCGATAAGATGTGAAAAGCCGCTGTATCAAATGCAAGAATATTTTTTATTATTACTTGCAATGGTGTGTGTGTTTCTGGTAGTGTGAGGTTGTGCATCAGATAAGGAAACCAGCCTGGATTGTAAACTGTAATAATAACTATCTTTGCCTTTGATGTAGTGTTGAGACGTCCCAAAGCGCTTCACAGGATATACTGTCAAGTGAATTGACTGTATATTTGTGGGCGAAACGCGGCGGCCGATTGCGCACAGTAGAGTCCGACAGACAGTCAGAAGTTCAACTGACCAAATTATTATTGTTTTTTTGGAGCCGTTGTTATCGCTGGAAAGCGATCCACCGATCGATTAACAATCGGGTTCCAATTTACTGCGAGATAAACAGGCTTGTGGAGTAAGGAAAGTTGCCTCATAAGGTTTTGCCCTGGCCGGGAATCGAACCTGGGTCCTTTCGCTCGTGAGGTGAGCGCATCTAACCTCTAACTAACAGGATCCTGAATCTCTACCCATACAAGATCCTTTCTAGGCTCGGAATGTTTTTTACATTGCGGCAACTTGGAAATTGATGTCAGATTCTGCAGCTAGACTTTAATATATATGTATATTTATCCTGCATAAGCATTAGCTGAAATAACCGGGAGTAAAATTCTCAGCCAATATTGGAACAGGATGTTTGGCCTCATCACAATTGTTAATTAGCATTAAATATGCATTCATTTCAGACCCATGATAGATTTAACCCTGATTTGAAAGACAGTTTATACCCAATTAAACCCAACGTATCTAGTCATTTTTCTTATCGCGCAATTTCTGTGAAATTTGGCCACGAAATTTGGCCGTGTAATTCAATTTACAACCAGTACTAATCGATAACTTCCAGACTGAGAATTTGTTTTTGCTTTTTTGCTGCTGCTGCTGCTGCTAAATTCGTCAATAATTAACAAACACTGTGTTTCTCACACTCAATCTCTCCCCCACAAAAGTTTCAGGTTCAAAGCTTCGTTTAATCGCAAGTTCCCCCAAGTGCTTCTAGATTTACTCCTTGGATTCACGTGATACTACCAGAAAAACAACAAAATTATACATGTAAGGATCCTTTCATGTCGGGAGGACGTCCTAAGGCACTGAACGTTCAGGGGGTCGGGATTCAGAGGTTAAGGGTAAAAAGACTTTGAATGGCCTCCTCCTAGTTTCCTGCCTCATCTCGATCTTATCGCTATCTCAAAGCGCTTCACAGAATATACTGTAAAGTGAATTGTCTGTACATTGTCTGACGAAACGCGGCAGCCAATTGCGCACAGCAGCGTCCCCCACAAACAGTAATGGATTGAAAACGACCAATTTTTATGATTGTGTTTTTTTTATTATTAGGCACGTGTGTGCGTGTGCGTGTGTGTGTGCATGTGTGTGCGTGTGTGCGTGTGTGTATGTGTGTGTGCATGTGTGTGCGTGTGCGTGTGTGCGTGTGTGTGCGCATGTGCATGTGTGTGTGTGTGTGTGTGTGGAGTAAGGAAACTTGCCCAACTTTTCGCCCTGATCTGCCTGGATTCGAACACAGGTCTCACGCTTGTAAGGCGAGCGCTCTAACCACTGGAACTATAGGAGCTTCATCTTCCATCTGATGATCGTGGAGTTCTGACAAACGATGGCTTTGATCCGTCCGACGAACAGTTTCTTGGCCTTTGGATCGAGTCTTCTGAGGAAACTGGCAAGCTTGATAGGTGTATTTAATGTGTTCTCACGGGAAGGGAAGGGAATGGTTTCGTTCGCAGCTTCACACAATTACACAACTGCAAACCCTGTCCTCACGACCCACAACCAACCCCGACAGTGTATATGGGCGTCTGCGACACGCTGACAGATCGGCCTCTGATTCAATGTGTAGCTCAGTGGTTAGAGCGCTCGCCTTGCAAGCGAGAGACCTGGGTTCAAACCCAGCCAGGGTCGAAACCTTGGGCGAGTTTCCCTTACTCCAACACGCCTGATAAATAATCTCTCAGCAACACAAAAAAAATCAATTGAGGGTTGTGGGGGCGAGGGGGGAGGGAATAATATAATTCTTGCATTTGATACGGCAGCTTTTCACATCTTCTAGACGTCTCAAAGCACTTCGCAGGATATACTGTAAAGCGAATTGACTGTATATTTACGGGCAAAAAGCGGCAGCCAATTGCGCGTAGCAGCGTCCCCCACAAACAGTCGTGGATTGAAAGGACCAATTAATGTTATTGGGTTAGTATTGTGTTATTGAGGGATTATTATTAGGTGTGTGTGTGTGTGTGTGTAAGTGTGTATGTGTGTGTGTGTGTGTAAGTGTGTAAGTGTGTATGTGTGGAGTAAGGAAACTTGCCCAAGGTTTCGCCCTGATCTGCCTGGATTCGAACACAGTTTCTCACGCGCTTGTAAGGAAGGGAAGAACGACTCCAGTCTGTGAGTGTAACAACAACAACAAGATTACATTTGTAATAGCGCCTTTCACGTCGGGAGGCAAGGACTTCTGTAGCAGCAAAGCGAATCTGACAATGGAATATATTTACAGCAAGTCTTTAGATGGTTATGTTGTGACAGCCGTTCAGTCCCTGAATACTAAAGCGTCAGTTTCAGCTTTCATAATACACACTGCATCCCTTTTGTGCGTCACGAGGAACTCTTTATCGCCTGTTCGAAACGGTAAAAGTTTATTAAATAAAATTGGAGAGACGCAAAACATGTCACAACACTCAGGAACGCTGGCACGCAATCCGCCGTCCAAACCAGCAAGCGTTCCATCGCACGCGAGATACTACTATTCATAATAGCAATCGCCATATTAATAATCCCTGCGTTTGACACAGTGACTTCCCACGTCTTCGAGATGTCTCGACGGACGCCCGGAAGCACAATAGTCACGCTTTTATTAATAATTATCGAAAAAGGCGGGGGGTGGGTGGGAATAGGAGATTTTTTTTCTCTCTCTCTCTTGTCTCCACAGAGTTGTGAGGAAGCGGAACAAGCTTTTACGCACATAACTAGCCCGCAGTGATTTCCCTACTATGTTTAAACGGTGCCAGGGAGCGATGTGCACTCGGCATTCCGAATACGTCTCCGAATCATTCCGGCCCATTAAACTACATTTCATTTTAACTTCCGTTCATAGGAAGCACCCATTCGCCCTCCCAGGAACTTTATTGGTTAATAAAACGCTATTTTTAACCCCCCCCCGCCCGCCACCCTTCCCCCCCCCCCCCCCCCCCCCCCCCCACCCACCTCAAAAAAAATTGCTGAATTCTAATTAAACAGAGAAGGGACAAGATCATTTATTTCATAGTTTTACCCCTTTATGGTTTGAAAACGCAGTGATTTCGACGGAAAGCGCGTACCAATGCCAAACAATGTACATAAAATGCCCTTCTGAATTAGAAGGATTCCCGGCTGATGGCTGAATTCTCTGCGTTGTCGACCCAAAGGGCTGCTCTGTTGATTTTTACGAGAAGTTTTCTTTCATTGGCGTCTTGTGCTGCCTCCAGCACATCCAACCCTGATGGACATGTTACCATCATAGATGCATGAAATGACAAAAGGCGGGGGGGGGGGGGGGGTGGGGGGGGTTGATCTGAAGGAGTAAATATCTTTTGGCAAACTAATTATTGTGGGGGTGGAGGGGTGCGGGGGAGGTTAGTTGGAAACAACTGCGAAACCTGGCCTCGGAAACAGCTGTTTAAAACGCCATCAAACGGAATCGGCATTATTCGATCGCTGCTCTCTCAAACGGCATCTCGTTGCAACTTCGTTGAATCCCTGCCACGCGATGGAAGATGGAAAGAATTGTTCTCTGAATGGAGTCCTGTAGACCAGCGGTTAGAGCACTCGCTCCCCCCCCCCACCCCCAACCCCCACACCCACCCTCCCTCAGGCGAGAGGAGCCTGGTTCGGTTCCCGGGTAAGGCAAAATGTTATACAACTGGCCCCCAGAGCAGTGCAGGCAATAATAATAATAATAATCCTTGCATTTGATATAGCAGCTTTTCACGTCCTCTAGACGTCTCAAAGCGCTTCACAGAATATACTGTAAAGTGAATTGACTGTATATTTGTGGGCAAAATGCAGCAGCCAATTGCACGCAGCAGCGTCCCCCCCACAAACAGTCACGGATTGAAATGATCAATTTTAATATTGTGGTTCTTTTTGGAGGGATTCTTATTAGGCACGTGTGTGTGTGTGTGTGTGTGTGTGTGTGTGAGGAGTAAAGAAACATGCCCAAGGTTTCACCCTGACCTGCCTGGATTCAAACACAGGTCTCACGCTTGTAAGGCAAGTGCTCTAACCACTGAGCTACAGGAGCTCCAATAAGGTTGCCTAATAGCCTCAGCGGGAGGGTTAATATTGTGAAAAAAAATTATATTACTTATTATTTATTGTTCTTATTAAGGTGTAAGCCCAGCGGTTAACTCAAGCTAGTTGGTAGTCAAACCGAGGGCCAAAAGCGCATGCAGCTATTTCACAATCTTATACATGATTGCGTTTTAATATGAAACCGAACGCAATCTCTACACGGCAATGATTAAGTCAGGTAGGCGGGCAGAACAAAGCAGCTACTCAGCAGTGTGTGTGTGTGTGTGTCCCTGGCTTGACAAAAGCCTCTGTGAAAATGGATCTGATTGATAGCCCGGCGCTAATGAGCCCATCAGAAATTAGCGGTGGATCGGAAACAGCCGGAGTAATTGTGGACAGAGTGTAGTCAAGCAATGAACATGGCGATACATCAGGGTTCAGTGGCGAGAGAGGGAGAAACTATGTTTATTCTCTGGTAGACGAGAGCTTAATAACAACAAACTCGTAATCCTTCGGTTTGAGATAGAGCTTTTCACATCTTCTAGAGATCTCAAAGCACTTCACAGAATATGCTGTTAACGTGAATTGACTGGATGTTTGTATGTATGTGGGCAAACAGTCAATCGCCAGAGTCACTTGTTTCACAATCCCTTGGTTTAACCATCTAAAGCTCCTGTAGCTCGGTGGACAGAGCACTCACTCGCCTTACGAGCGTGAGACCTGTGTTCTAATCCAGGCAGGTCAGGGTGAAACCTTGAGCAAACCTTGGGCAAGTTTCCTTACTCCACACACAA